>CM075012.1:4454231-4469231 GCA_037576675.1 Pangasius sanitwongsei
GAAATCCATTGTGGTGGTGTATAGAGCCAAAAATGTTAGAATTGTGTCGATGTCCCAATATTTATGGACCTGACTATGTCTTAGTGGCATGTGTATGTGTATGATAATGTTCCTTAATATCACATGTACGTTAAGTGTACATCTCTTAAAGGTAAGTGCATGTCTCCTATTGGCACGTATATGTCTCGTAAAGTCACATGTACATTAAGTGCATGTCTTTTAATAGCACATGCATGTTTTTTTTTTAACAGGACATGCATGTTAATGTATGCTGCATGATGGCATGTGTATGTTAGCTGACTGCACATGTATGATAAGTGCACATCTCATAACAGCACATGTATGTCTCATAATGGCACATGTATGTTAAGTGTTTGTCTGTTGGCATGTGTAGGTTTTAAGGGGACGTTTCAATGGCACATGTACAAGACCTATTCACAGACAGTTTTCTCTCTTACTCTCTCTCAAACACACACACACACACACCATTTCAACATATAACAGCGTCAAAGTCCACAAATACTCACGTCTTGACAATAAGCAAATGCACACGCAAGCAACTGCTTACACATGTACACGCACCCTAACACACACTCATTCTCACAGTCCTTGTCGTCTCAAGCTCTCTCTCTCTCTCTCTCTCTCTCTCTCACAGACACACACACACAGACACCTGCTGTAAAAGTTCTGATTCCGTATAGGAGTTTTGTTTTAATCTTTACAGGGACTTTGAGGGCCTCCAACCCACATTAATTACATCAGCATTCTACACACAAATCCACTTTACAATGTGTTAATAGTCTGGAGTTAATATAGACAATCCATTGTTGCAATTAAACCAGACTCTTTTTGTCACTTCTCTCTGTCTCTCTCTCTCTGCAGAGACAAAGCAGAAATCAGTCAATGCGCCGGACTGAACAGTTGTAATTTCACATTAAAATGAACAGTGGCAATCGGCTGTGCTTAAAGTGTATGTTTTTATCCCTCATATTTTATTCATAGGATGCAACTCTATTATAAGTTCCCACTGTACGTATGGGTGTGTGACAGTGAGAATGAAAGATGTAAGAATAAGTGGATGAGCAGACATTTGTGTATATTAGAAACTGAGTATAGAGAGAGGACTGAAAGAAAAAGAGACAGAGTTACAGCAAAGTGTTTTCTAAGAGGGTCAGGTGTATCCATAGCTGAAATATTTCTTAACAGTTCCAAATGTTTATTTTTCTGGGTGGATAACATAACAGACAGACACACACTTAGCTGATTGTGTGCGTCAAATAACATTTAACGTTTTTTTTGCACAGTAATTGGATTATACTGATGTTCGTAAACGTTCAACAAAGTCACCGCAATTCCATATTTTAAGTGCCTCAGATGTCAAACAAGTGTTTTATTGGCTACCAGATGCTACGGTGAGAAACAGGATTAACCAATCAGAATCATGCATTTTTTCCAGTTTCTGTATGAAAGCTACTAGCCAGCTAGCTACACTCTGTGCGGAATGATGGCCTGTTAAGTACTGCAGTAAAAAACAAAGGTAGAAAACCTGTTTTTCCTAATGTAAAATGTCATTCATACACCACTGAAATTGAAAATGGTGGATCGGCTATCAGGAAAAAAAAGAAAGATTTGAGATGATCCCATAAGAGATCTTTTTTTCCCCCTGGAAATACTTGATTTTTTTTTTTATTAGAATTGTTTTGTAGAATTATTTTATTATATTTATAATTTATTCGTTATATTTGCAATGTAAGTGATTTTTGTGTGGAAGAGTGTAACTGAACAAAAAAGCAAAGGTAGAAAACCTGTTTTTCTAACGTAAAATGTCATTTTCCTTTATTACTAGCATCAAAGAAGATCACAAGGAGACTTTATAATTGTAATGCCTGAGATTCAACTTGAAATAGCCTCTTGTTCACTATACACTCACTACATAGTGCACTACAGATATAAAATAAAACAATATTTGAGGTTTAACAGAAAATGCCTGTTGGAAATTACCTGTTTATATGCATATATATGGAAAGAAATTATTAAATGACAGATTTATACTTTGCCCTCTTCTTTAAAAAAAAAAAAAAAAAAAAAAAAAAAGGTACATGAAACTGAAATCTTCACTAATGAAATAAAGAGTTTGGACACATTTTTTGCATTTGAATATGTAAGTATTCTGAAGATGTTAGAAGTATTATAATAAGAGAAACTGATTCTGACTGATGTGGTGTATACAGAGAGGGAGAGAGGGAGCGAGAGGAAAGACTTTAGTGGAGAGTCTCTCTCACATCTCACATGCTTAATCTCCCTTAATCTCAGCACACACAGATCTCTCTCTCTCTCTCTCTCTCACACACACACACACACACACACACAGAGAGAGAGAGAGAGAGAGAGAGAGAGAGAACACAAGCACTACCATCCAGTCCAGCTGAGTCCATAACGCACTCAGTTTCATTAGTTTTAGTCTCTCTCAGAAAGAGTCAAAAAAAAAGTGAAGAGAAAAAAAGAATAAAGTGATGCTGAAGCACGCTAATAAGTGTTTCTGAACATGGGGAGGAAGTGCCTTGCGAGATGCTGCTAGGTCTCAGAAAAAAATCTGTTGGCCTCATTAGGAGGAACTGGGCTGCGATCTGATCTCAGATCTGCTGTAACCATCATTTTATATCAAGTAGCATATTAACAGTGAAAAATGTTAAAATTATTTTACATTTTAGTATAGAAGCTCTGGCATATTCCTAGTGTAATGTGCTTGGTGCAAAAGTATAAAACTTTAACCTTATAATAAATCTGGTGCCAAAAGTGATGAAATAAAGCTGAAATGAAAGACACCATTGAAATTGAAAATGGTGGATCGGCTATCAGAGGGGAAAAAAAAGAAAAATTTGAGATGATCCCGTAACAGATGGAAAAGATTGCAAATGGATTTGGAAAAGATTTGTTTTGTTTTTTTCCCTGTAAATACTTGACTGCATTTTTCAGTAGAATTGTTTGAAGAATTATTTTTATTATATGTATAATTTATACTTGATTATATTTGCAATGTAAGTGATTTTTGTGTATAAGAGTTTAAATGAACAAAAAAACTGCAGTTTTTAATAAGTCATGTTTTTAGCTATGTAATTTCTTTTATTTTTATTATTATTATTATATTTATTTTGTCAGTATCTGTATTGTCAGTATCTGTAAATATCGGTATTGACATCGACTGATGCTCTAGGTTTCAGTATCAGCATTGGAAAGAAAAAGTGGTATTGTGCCATCTCTTCTTTTCACACGTTCAAATGGGCAAAAAACCAAATGGACTTTTTCATCTCACTACAAGAAGACACTATAAGCTCCAAAACAACAACACTTACGTGTTCTACACACTTTTATCATCAATGGAGATAAATAGCAGCTACACCATGGCAATAAAGAAGGTGGACAGGGTAAAACCCACTGTGGGAATACATAAGAGACGTCTCTGTCTCACATGTTCTCTCTCTCTCTCTCTCTCTCTCACACACACACACACACACACAGGGAAGCTGGCATAAGTTCAAAGGTTCGTTCTGTCTCTCCCCTACAGCGAAGGGTCACGGGCATCTCGGAAAAGTCACTTCACCAGAGAGAGAGAGAGAGAGAGAGAGAGAGAGAGGGAGAGGGAGAGGGAGAGAGAGAGAGAGAGAAAAGGAGGGGCCCCATCGGTATGAAGTCCAATTAAACTAATCATAACGAGCCACTGAGCATGAGGGAGATCACCTGGAATCCCCCCGCCGCCCTCCCGTTACCCCTCTTGCCCTTTTCCCTCTCTCTCTCTTCCCCACGTTTTCTCTCTGTCATAATTACCCTGGCCAGAGTTGTGTGAAATTACCCCTCTGATCAGCTGCTGCTTCAGAAAGCTGGCTCCTGAGCTCTCCACAATTGAACCCAACACATACATAAACATTATTCTCACCTTTCTCTCCTCCTTCTCTGCTCTTACCCATCACTCTATCTTTTATTTCTTTTGCAAGGACAAATACAGGCAGGAAGGACAAATGAGGAAAGTCTAATATATGGTGTGCGTGTGTGTGTGTGTATATGTGTGGGTTAGGGCACATAGCTTTTTAATGATTGTTCATTAATTACTTATTACAGCCAGTGGCTGTGTGTGTGTGTGTGTGTGTTTGTGCGCGCATGTGGTGTCAGACTTCCAGCTCTAATAGATTGTGAAGGCCACCTACCTACAGCCATCAGGACCAGAACAAAACCATCATTACTGCTATGCCTCTATCAAAGACCCAAAACACACACACACACACACACACAAGCAAGCAAGCACTCATATACCCGGGAACCGAGGAACAGAAGGGGTGAACTTAGATCAAAGGCAGAAGCTTCATGCTGGAACCAAATTAGCATGGCATGCTGGAAAACGGCTGACACTCTCACACACACACACATATACACACAGACACACACACACACGCTGCTGATGAGAGGGGAGGGATTAGTGACGCGACCAGTGAAACACACCAGCAGTCACAGACAAAGACTGGCTTGCAGATTGAGAGCACGCATGCACGCACGCACGCACGCATACATACACACACACACACACACACACACTCCCTCTCTCTCTCTCACACACACACACGGTGGCTCTGTGATTAAGATTCTCAGCTAGTGATCAGATGGTTGTGAGTTCAAATCCCAGGACTATCAGAGTGCCACCGCTAGGCGTTTGAGACAGACGATTAAGCCTCAACTGATTGGGTTGTGGACGATTTGGATTTTTAAAATATCTGCTAAATAAATAAACAAATAAATGTAATAGTCTATATATAACCATATAACTATATATCTTACACACAGTCCCATAATCTTGTTCATGAATAGCATAACATCCGTCTGTCCGATTGATCCACATCGCGAGCATTTCATGTCTCATCAGCATATCAGCTTTTTATCAAGAACATTAAAGCCAATATATGGAACAATGTTAATGAAACATGGAGGATAAAAGTGCTGTGAATAAATGTTTACATTTCAGTTGAAAATTATTAAAGACCGTGCATAAAACAAGCAACATCATAAACTATGCTTCAGGAACACAATATACCACACAAAAAGTGATTTTAACCAATTCCATTGCACAAAACAAATGAATTACTGCATGTCCAAGTGAAACAACCTCTCATCATTGTGAAATAATGAAATGTGGCATCAGAAAGATATCCTGTAATGAGAGGTCTGTAAAACATGACTAAAGGTGCTAACTAAAGGTAGATCCGGGAGAAAAAAACACAGCACTGTGTATATGAAGGCAGGTGTGAGCTTACTTGATTTGGATGTATTTGAGCTATAGTGGCTATTAGTGTTTTTATACTCAGATTAAGAACATGACATTTTTTTATTGCAGTACTAGAGCTGATTCAACAGAATATGATGCAGTACAGAGTGATCCATAATCAAGCAAACAGATCGATAATAACTAAACAATTGTACCAAGACTGACAGGCACAGACACAGCAGCCACACCTCCTTCACTGGGACCAACAGACACAGAGGCCACACCTCCTTCACTGGGATCGACAGACACAGAGGCCACACCTCCTTCACTGGGATCGACAGACACAGAGGCCACACCTCCTTCACTGGGACCGACAGACAGAGGAAATACCTCCTTCACTGGGACTCACAGACAAAGGCCACACCTCCTTCACTGGGACCGACAGACACAGAGGCCACACCTCCTTCACTGGGACCGACAGACACAGAGGCCACACCTCCTTCACTGGGACTGACAGACACAGAGGCCACACCTCCTTCACTGGGACTGATAGACAGAGGAAATACCTCCTTCACTGGGACTCACAGACAAAGGCCACACCTCCTTCACTGGGACTGATAGACAGAGGAAATACCTCCTTCACTGGGACCGACAGACAGAGGACATACCTCCTTCACTGGGACCGACAGACAAAGGCCACACCTCCTTCACTGGGACTGATAGACAGGGGCCACACCTCCTTACAGCAATAATAGTAATACAGTTGTGAGTTTGAATCCCAGGCTCTGCCAGACAGATGCTTTTGGGCCTCTGAGCTGTATGGATTGGATTCTGCATTCTGGATTCTGAATGACTCTGAACAGAAGCAAGTGAGAACCCAATAAATACAAGTAAACAGATGTTATTTTTGTTCACTGTGTTGATGCTGATGATCAGTATAGCCAGAAACCAAAGTCAAGTTCATCCTGTTTAAACTACACAAATGTCTTTCGCTCTATCAAACTACGCTCTGTCTGTTATGCCACTACTCACACTTGCCTTCCCGTTATCCCTCATCTGTCCATCCTCTCTTCCTCTCCTTGTAATTGAATTAAAATTGTCCTTATGCACGCTGCGTTCAGCAGGGCTGCGTCTTGCCGAGGGTCCCGCGGCGTGAGATAACACCCCCCTGCTCCCCTAATCAAAACAAGACATCGCTGAATCTAATCTAAATCGCTGCCAATTATCAGCGCACCGAGGTCCACGCTACCTTCTGATCAATGTTTTCTATTAAAAAGCCAAACGATTCAATATGCCAGCGCACTAATGCAACCGAGGCTCATTAGCACCGTTGTCCTTGGGAGAAAAGTGCACATGCACTGTGTTAATTTGTGGCTAATCTACAGAATGGCAAACCATTTCCCCTTCACCAACTCGTAGAGGACTTATGTTAAAGAGACACAGATAGGGAGGAAAAGAGAGAGATGGGGGTGAAACAGTGCTTTGAAAAATGGTGCTTTAATTTTATTTTGGAAATACACACACACACAAGGTTTGAAGCCAATAGTAGCATTACACTTACCCAGTCCATTCCTAAAAATTTCCCGCTACGTAATTCAAGGACGTCTCGCTCTCCTGCAAAGGCTCGCTTTACGATATTACATTACCAAAAGATGTGTCCGTTACTTTCTCATCAAATTCTATCAGAATATTTGGACCATTTATATTGCTCTATTCAAAAATATTATAAAACAGTCATGCTGGAGTTTTCAAGAGGAGATTTTCTCATCACAGTGACCATATCAGAGAGTGTGTGTGTGTGTGTGTGTAGAGGAGCGTTAAAAGTCTCTCCAGCTGAATCAAGAGACGTACCGCTTTATCCAGAGCTCCAACACTTTATGTATCTAACTTGCATCTTTTACATTCTTAAGGAGAAAAAAGTTTCCATCAAACTCCCTAGAGGGTTGTCCAGTTTGTCTTACTGCAATCTGTGTATTCTTATAGTGTGTGTGCATCTGTGTGTGTATAATTAATAAACAACTGTACCACTAGGCTCTGCATGACAGTATGGGATTTAGTAACAGAATATTTATATTAATATTTAAAGGTTTATTTTATGAGAATCTTTTACCAGAAGCTATCAGTAATTATCTACCTAGATGTGTACCTACTGTGGGTGTGCACCTAAGGAGGACATGATCTTACTGCCTAATTCAGTCCATTAGCAGCTACACGCTGTTAGTTTTCAGCTAATTATACAAACACACACATCAGAGATAACACAGTCAGGATGGTCACACATGAGAGCATGATCACGTTCAAAAATCACAGCTTTGACTCAATACGCAGTGTATGTGTGTGTTTATCAATGCTGTATGGATAACCAATGATTAACACTCGTCAGCACGATGGGCGTTAATTACAAACACGCCCCCGACATAACACACTGCTACTCATAATCATGAGTGCGTCTCATATAGACAGTGAGGAGACGTCTTTTCATTTAAAATAAATGTCAGATTGAAAGATGTTTTTTTTAAATTTATTTTAGCCAGAGATCATCTGATTTTCTTAATTAACATTCTGTTTGGAAATCTGAATAAATAAATAAATTAAAAAAACTAAACTAAACTAAATCGTACTACTGAGTCACCTTCCATGCTTTACGAACCGTAAAAATCACGCAGCTACAGATCGAGAGCTTCAAAACTGGACAAGTGAAGATTGGAAAAAGATTAGGTGACATTTTTCCAATCTTCAGCTGTCCAGTTTCAGTGAGTCTGTGCCCACTATCTCCTCAGATTCCTGTACTCGGTCGACAGAGGTGGAACCCAATGGTCTTCTGCTGCTGTAGTTCATCTGCCTCAGGTTTCGGCATGTTGTGTGCTCTGAGATGCTTTTCTGCTCACCGTGGTTGTACAGAGTGGTTACTTGAGTTACTGTAGCCTTCCTGTCAGCTTGAACCAGTCTGGTCATTATCCACTGACCGCTGTCTCATCAGAACTGCAGAACTGCCTCTCACTGGATGTTTTTTTTGGTTTGTTTTTCGCACCATTCTGTGTAAACTCTACAGACTGTTGTGAGTGAAAATCTTGTCAGTTTCTGAAATACTCAAACCAATCCATCTGACATCAACAACTATGCCACTAAGGTCACATTTTCCCCATTCTGATGTTTGATGTGAACATTAACTGAAGCTCTTGACCTGTATCAGCATGACTGTATGCAGTGTGCTGCCACAGAATTCGCTGACTGGCTAAATGAGCAGGTGCTTCTATAACATGTATATGCAGGGATTATTCATTATAGATTTACTCACATCGATGACCTGCGGTGGGCGTGTGTGTGTGGGTGAGGTGGGGCTTGGGACGGTTTTGTTCCTGGCTTTCAGGGCCGCGTCTCTGCGAGCCTGCTCCAGCAGGAGGCGAGCTCTCTCCTTCAGCTCCTCCTGACGAGACAGCACTTTCTGAGGAGGAAAAGAGAGAAAACATGTTTTTGTTTAGTCTTTATTATATTTATGCTGTGCTGCTTGTATTACGTTTGTGTTTCTACAATTCTACATGTGTCTAGAACTGTACTGGAGAGATGCGAACATCCTCCAAACTTAAACAGCTCACTCTGTGATGTGCAACATTTACTGCCACTGGCGGAGGTCAGCTCTAAAAAAGATTCAAATCCAAGATACAAGGCTGCAAAGTAGAATTTTCAAGTGCTGGTACTGTTTGGTTATTTATTATAATATAGTATGCCCCATCACGTTCTTACCTTCTCGCTGCCGGTGGACGCAGGGACAGGCGCCGCATCCTAAAAACAAGCACGAAACAAACAGGTGAGAGACATACAGCCACAAAGAGACAAAAAGAAATTTGCACTTCATCTCCCCAGCCTGGGATGTTTATCTTCAGGGTTTTGCTGTGTTGTTACTGCAGACAGTTGGCTGAATTTGTTCAGCAGTTTTGCGGGGTGAGCTCTGGCAGCTTTGTGACGAGGAAGCACCTCTCACCCTTTATTGACACGCTATTGGCAAGAACAACATGGCTAATCTTAGACATCCAAACACACATGGACACGTGTGTGCACACAAACACGCATCTGTAAGTTCCTTTGTGATTACTGGTTATGCCAAGCATAAAATGTGTATGTGTGTGTTAGAGACAGTAAAGACACTGCATGAGCAAGTCTGTGTGTACTGGAAAGCGGAGTGTGTGTATATATAAAACTGATAAAATATGCGAATGTGTGTGTGAGAAGACCGCCTGATTAAGTGTGAGTAAATGCGGGAGTAGAACAACGTGTATGTATGTGTGTGTGTGCAAGTGGAAATAAAAGGGAGCGTGCGTGTGTGTGTTTGCATATCAGGATGCACTAAAATTTATGATTTTTCGTTACTACATCGTGATAAACAGTTTTATTTTATTACTTTCTATACTTTCGATGCTGAATTTGAACAGTCCGACAGTAATCAGATGTTTTTAAGCCTTTAGACTTGAACTATGGATCAAGTGAATGGATAAGGGAAAAAAAAAAAAAAAAAGTTTCAGGTCCTCAACTTCCGGAAAAGACGAGCTCAAAGAGTGAGAGTTGTGCACATTTTTTGCTCCAAAATCTGCCGTAAGTGTTCAGCTGGGTTGAGATCTGGTGAGTGTGAAGGTCATAGCATATGAAATCATTTTCGTCCTTATCAAACCATTCACTGAGCCCTTGTGTATGTGGGCGGAGTCATCCAGGAAGAGACCACGCCCAGCAAGATAGAAACGCTTCATCATAGGATAAAGGTGATCAGTGAGAAGAACTCTGCATTGATTTGCAGTGACGAAGTGGAGCCAAACCATGCTAACAAAAATAAATAAATGCCCCACAGCATAACAGAACCACCGTTTTTTTTTCCTTTAAATTGTCACTCGTCTGTATGTGTGCATGTGAGGATAAAAAGTGTGTGTGTGTGAGGGAGATAAATAAGGGTATGAAGCAGGAGGCTGTAGAGATGAGGCGAGGCTGTGGAGCGTGGCGAGCTGCAGGCGGGAGGAATATTGCGCAGGCTGCATTAATCACACGTCAGCCCGGTGATGACAAAAAGCCAATCACACTTAGTATGAGACGAAGTGACAGAGGGGGAACAGGCGGTGTGATAGCACAAACAGCTTACAGCTGCGCGGCCCAACAAGAAAAAAAAAAACGCTAAGGTGGGTTGACTGAGGGTGTGTTCGCATATGTTTACTAATGTGTATCCATTCTGTGCGTGTATGCATGTTTACCTGTGTGTGTTTAGTGGGAATTCATTCATCTGTCATGTGTGTGCCATTTTTACACGCATTTTGCTCGCTTATGTGAGTTATGTGTACAGCTGCATGTTTTTTTTTTTTTCCATGAGCGCAAAGAAGTTCAATATTTACGTGAGGAAAACTCTCAGAATTCAAAGCCCATGTTAGACAAGTACATGCCTCCAAGAAAAGAAAAATATGGGACAGAAAATGCCGACTGAAAAAGCCGATCAAGTTTTTTTTTCCCCTTTCACAACTCTCTCTATCATCTGCAATATGACCTAACGAAGAGATAATTTAAAAATGTAAAATAAATAAAAAACTAATCCTTTGACATATGAAGGAGAAGATGGTAAGGACTGAAATAAACATCTAATAGAAGTCTAGTCTATTGGCAATATATAGCATTGCTTCATGAATTGCCCCAAGTCACATGAATCACTGCGAATTTAATAATGACTTCCACCATATTATTCAACAGCATATAAAATAGCACTTGATCCAGCACATTTGGCCCATGAACTGTGCACACAATTTAATGTGACAAGATAGTAGATAGTAGTCATGTAACTAATTTGTCTGTGTGATGTAGGCTATTTTATCCCACTTTTAATTTGTTGTTTAGATTTGTTAAATAAATCGAATTATGCCAAATTATGTTTTAGTTTTGCCCTCAAGAGGCATTCAACATTTTTTTCAGCTCAAAAGCTAAATTTCAGGCTGACATGTAGTGGTTAGATCAAACTGTCAGAGAGTGGTGCTGGACTTCATACTGCTCCTCACTTAAGCCAAGATCATACGAGAAATCTTAAGTTCGTGGTCAGAATTGTGTGTAACTGGGATCCGAGCAGCGCTTATGAATGTGTGCAACTTCGGTATTAACTCATGATTAAACACACGGCTCAACACAACTCGACTCAACATTGAATACGGCCCTGTATGTGCACTGTTGTGCTTGTGTTTTTTATTGTTACCTTTTACCTGCGTGTGTCTAACAGGTAAGCACTTACACCTGTGTGCATTTGACAGGTAAATGTTAATCTGTGTATGTAGACCTGAATGACAGCTGTGGGTTTTTTCTTGTCTGTATGTTTGTTTTGTGTGAATGAGAGGTGTGGCTTTACCTGATTCTCTGTACGATTTCTGTGGGTTAAACTTTGTATGCTTGACAGGTGTGTGTTCATTTGCTTGTATTCCCATTGTGTGCTTGATACGCACTTATACACGTTTGTGCTACTCCAGTAGGTAGCTGTTTCTGTAGTGTTTTCCACTTGTAATTGTACTGGTATAGAAATCTGACTGTAGATTCAGAAGCCTAATGAGCAAGCCAGAGGACACAGTGGCAAGGGGAAAAAAAGGATGTATAGTGTGAGTATATTGTGAATAAGAGTCTTGGGATGAGCACAGGACAATCTTTGTGATTACAGCAGCAGTCCTACAGCATCCAGGTGAGATTATTCACCGAATCAAGGGTGAGGCATTGTTTTTCTAATTTATCAAACCGGTAAGGGAAGTAAGGGAAGAACTACTGAAGGCTCCAGCTCAAAAGACAATACAGAGCACATCTACAACAGCACTGATCAGAAAAGAAATACAATAGACTGTATGGACAGGGATGCTGATCGAGTGTTTACCTGTGTGTGTTTGTTGGGCGTGTCCGTATGGTTGGTCTGTAATGAGCTGCTCTCTTTCGTTGTGGTGTCCACTTCATTCTGTCTCACACTCCTCTTCTTGTTCATGTCTGGGTCTCGGTTGTAGCTGAAGCCGAGTGTGTGTGCATGTGAAACAGGGGCCTGTGGTTGCACTCCACCCTCTGGAACCACCCCATCCCTCTCTTTTTCTTTCTCCCTCTCTCTCCCTGCATCAATCGCATCCTCTTTTGCCTCCGATGCATCAGCTTGGGAAGAATCGAGGTTCGTTTTGGTCGCCACTGAGGATGTACAGGGAGGGGTTTCTGTTAACTCGGTGTCTTCTGGCTCCTTCCCTTCCTCATCAGGATGGACTTTTTGTGTCTGGTTGTGAAGCTCAGCGTAGAAAGTGTCGTGAGCCACAGAGCTCTCCGTGTCGGTGTGGAAGTCACCCACTTTGTAGGTGCTGCGGCCAGCCTGGGCCTCAATCTGCAACACGCTCAGCTCCTGGCCACTGAAGTGTGCACGGATCTGGTACAGGTACGTCATCACGGTCAGCTTGTCCGGGATCGCCAGCAGCACCATGTCAGCTGGCTCCAGCAGCCGAGAGATGCCCAGACTGGCAAAGCCGTCATATGCCTGCAGCACACACACAAAGACGCACACGTGTGTGTGTGTGTGTGTGTGTGTATATATATATATATATATATTTGTGATGCCCTTCACAAAATGAGATCTGAATTATTCGTGGGTACAGACTGATCTATTTGAGCATATTTAGCTATTTTAGTCTAGCGATGTGAAGTCACAGAGGAGTAGACAGCATGTTAATAGGGTGTAGGGCACAGAAAGTTAAATATCATGTCTAAAAAATGTTAAAATATAGAATAGCAAAATCTGAAGTTACATAAAATTATTTGCTTACAAAGGTCTGGATAAACACTTACCATGAATGAAAGATCACAACAGTTAACTTTTAATGCTTAACTATTAGTGATTGGATATGAATAAGGTCATTCAAAGTGGTTATATTTTGTTTTGTAGCGCAGATTCATGTGTCCACTCTGAAATAAAGGTGCCGTGTAAGTTTTTTTTTTTTTTTTTTTTTTTAAAAAACAATCCCACTCAAACTCATTCCTACAGAAAGTCTGACCAATCCCTCCTGCTCCCCAGTTATTATTTTTAACTGTGCCTGCCTGCGATGTGTTCTAACAAACTTAGTAGGTTCCCAAAATATAAACAGAGCAGTCATTTAAACCACAGTGACTCTGATAAAGCAATTACTAAAGATGAAAAAAAAAGCAGTAAATGCGCCATATAGAGATGCGCAAGCAACCTGGACATTCCCATGTTATTAAACGTGGCCTTTCCCATGAAGTTTCATATCTAACAGCCAGTATTAAAGTGTGTTAAAGTAAAATCACCCACTCCTGAGACACCTGAGATGCTGCGCGTGTCTAAAAGCTTAGCTGCTGAATAGACTTCTTTTTTTTTTAGACTACGTTTTTTTGTTCATACATTCATCGGGTCTGCTACGTTTTTTTTTATTTTTTTTTTTTTTAAAGTCCTCGGTTCAGCCCAGTGAAATATGTTGGTGGGTTTGCATCCAGACCACGGGATACCAGTTGACAACCCCTGATGGGCACTGAGCAGTAAACAGTGGGTATGGGTATAATAAGTGTAGGTTGTAGGGTGCAGGGCAGAGTGCATGACTAGATTTGGAACAAGACAAGAAGAGATCGGTGGGTGGCAGAAGGCCGAGACAGCTAATGTCAAGGATGGTTCTCTCTGATAAGAGCTCGATATGAAGAAACACTAAACTAATCCCTCCTCAGTCTTATCATATACACAGATCTCTCTCTTTCCACACACACACACACCTCTACATTCTAGCCTCTCTGTGTCTATCAAGTGTAATTACACTGATTTGTCCTGATGTGAAATACAGACAGATAATCAAATAGGTAAAAAAAAAAACTCTCAATCCCTGATCAGCTGATAGAGAGAGAGTGATGGAGAGAGAGAGTGAAAGGAGCAGGAATGATAGAAAGAGAAGAAAATCACTTTCGTCAACTCATTTGGACGAGTTTTGAGGAGAAATGAGCCTTTAAATTGCTTGTCTTTTTGTCCTCTTGCTTGCTTTATCAAGCCTTGTATCAGCAGGGCGGTTAATTCCAGGTTGCTGACAAGAGACAGCCATTGTCTCCACATCTCTCCTGCCTTCCCATCTGAGTTTATCAGGCTTCTCTCTCCAATGGTGGGTGTGTGTGTGCGCACGTGTGTGTTTGAGCAATCAAAACTAAGCTCTTTCTCAATTTACAATTAATTACAACTTTCTCCTTTCCCCCCCTGATCAGGATGCATGTCCTTTGTGGATGGGAGGAAAGAGGAACAAAGAGGGAGACGAGTGAAAAAAGTCTGCAGTTACAGGTTGCTGTTTAGGTTTCCTTTTGCTTTTAAAGGCTAAAATATAGAAATAACAAGTAAAAGAATGAGTGTGCGAGGGGAAAAAACGAGAGTGAAATGCTGGAATGGATTTCTAGCACTAATTCACAGTGCTTACGTGCGTTTTCTTTGTTCTTTTCTCTGTTCTACTTTTCCTAACAGATAGTGACAAGCACGCTGCTCAAAACAACTTTTTTGCAGAAATTATTTTACAGTTTGCAAAATTCACTTAACATTCTGAAACAGTTGGTTATAACTTGCTTGCTTTTTGTTGTTCATTTACCTGTGTGTTATAGCGATTTAATCATTCCTACATGATCTTACACTACACATATCCTGTGATGTTTACTCCAAATACATTATATTACCAGACCTGCCAACCTTTATTTAGGAGCTCCTCAACCTTTATTTAAGATATTTAGCATAACACATGATT
>CM075012.1:4471731-4484532 GCA_037576675.1 Pangasius sanitwongsei
GATTTTCTCCTCTCTGTCACACAGTCACAACCAACATACACACTTTCCATCAAGCTGCCTTCTGAAAGTGGCAATTAGAAAGCTCTAGGTGGGAGCAAGGGAGCTTTAAAACAAAAAGAAGTCACCTGTGAGGAGGATTACAGACACACACACACACACGCACGCATTAGTGTGTTAATGGGGGAAAGTGCAAAAGCTGACGCAGTGTTTACCTTTTTGTTGTTTTCTTTAATGTCTTGAGGATTCAGAGACTTGTAGTCACTAAAAGAGAGAGAGAGAGATAGAGAGAGAGAGGGAGAAGGAGAGCACAACAGGATACGCATCATTAGTAATGGTGGTACAATTGTACACATTTATCTCACCAACGCCTTCCTTACACTCTGCTCAAGTTCTGCTAAAAACTCTTAACGCAATATCACTTGTCATAAATTATGACAAATACTGCCTGTAAGCTGTTCCTTACCCTTTTTTTTTTTATTAGGGATGCACTGATACAATTTTCCCCCCATAATATTATGAGTACATGGTTTTTTGCTAGTTGTCAATAATGATACAGAAATGATTAACATACTAAGCATTAATCAGCCTGAGACATCATGGAGCATTTTCTTTACCTCTATTAATAATTCTTCGGTTTAAATAGTGGTCATGAAACACGCAGTTGTGTGTTCATCCACTTAAGCTACTAGGCTCGTTCTTTATAACATTAGGAGGTTGATTTTAAATGAAGTGCATTAGTTAGCTACATTAGTTACCATGGTTGCTGTGGTTTTGTTTCAATATAGAAAAGCACTTTCGTATGTAAACTACGTTTTACTGTTTTAATTGCGTCTGAATCCCTTGGTGTCAGTGGCCAATAGCACCTGATTATCACGAACAACATACTGGGTAAGAGCTGTCATCTTCACTCACCTAGAGTTGTCCTTTGTCCTTTTTTCCTCGGCTAGCTAGTGTTAGCTGCAGCTTTAATTTCTTTTAGCAGTGAACTCCTTACGCCGAGCTTTAATTTTAAGCTGTTTTATCAGGTTTGATTGGAGGAAGATGCTATAGTTACTCTTGCAGTCTGCTTTTCTTTGACTGGCATCATTAATTGTGGAATTGTGGAATTACGCTGTCATTTTGCGTCATCTGTTCAATAGTGCAGCACAGTACTTGCATCACACAGTATCAACTGGTATCAGACTGATACTCAATCCCCATCTCCAAGTTTTATTACACATATGAGCAGGAGCACAGTATAACAAATGGTTTTCATGGCCATTGACATAAAAGTAGACTCTGAGACGGCCGTCTGAAAGCGATGGACTCAGACTATTCACCCAAACAGCGTTTCTGAATTATGCATCGGGTCCAGCACAAAAACATTCTCAGGTAATAATGGAATTTTTTAGAATTCAGCATTTCAGGCCCGATTAAAGGTCTATTTGTAAACAATCTGTGTACAAATCAGCCAGAAGGAGGACTTAAGACATTACACAAATCAGTAGCCTATCATGAGCAGATATGTGTTTATCATCCACTCTCAAGCTTAATACACACAGCCACCTCATAGTTAAACATGTCAAAAGACAATAGACACTAGTCACACTTGAAGATCTTTTTAGGTGTAATGCAAGGTCAGAACAACAAATCGTATGCTTTGAACACTGCTCACAGTTTGTTGAGGGCACAACCACTATCTGTTCTTAGTCTGTATTAAAGCACTACACTAGCTTGCCATACACCATTTCAGCCATGTCAATTACGTGTCAGTTACGTTTCTGTGCTAGGAAACATGGGAGTGGGCAGTACACTGGAGCTTTTACTTATTTTTGCTAATAAATACGTTATTTTTTCTATTTATGTATACAAAACCTTTTTTAGGTGAATCTGAACGGTATTCTTCACTCTGATTATGTTTACTGATGATTTGATAAAAGCTGTCATACATGCTACTGGGTAATAGGTGCTTTTATTAGGAATGGTGGTTTTATTCAGTCTCCATTTGGTGGTATATATCTATTCCAGATGTAACAGGGCAGCAGAATATTTGACATAATTGTGGCAATAATAATTCTCGCTAGGTTTAGCCTTTAAGTAAAACTCAAATGAATTATTGGTAATTATAAACAAAATAAATGTTCAAACAAATAACCATGAAGTTGTGAAATAATCAAATAAATCACATTATGATAACTAAAAGGGTAGCATATATTCTGTAGCATACGTTCTTAAGAGCTCCATTAGCCTATGGCACATGCTAAGTCAATGAGAGAGAGAGAGAGGGTTGTGTGTGTGTGTGTGAGGATGGACTAGTGTTAGGTTAGCTTGTGTAAATGTTGTAATTAAGGCAGATTTGAGGCGTGCTGATGAGAGCAGTTTCACCAACACTCACAAATTCAACAGAGGGATTACATTCACCGTCTCTCTCATGCACACACTGTGCCTGCCTCTTACAGGGACGAGCTGTACAAGCGTATTCATGTATATATAGTGCTGTATGGTGTGTGTGTGTGTGTGTGTGTGTGTGAGTGAGTGAGTGAGAGAAATGTAATCCCTTTCAGTTTGATGAGTGATGGGAATCTTCCCAAAAATACATACAGACGTGTGTGTGTGTGTGTGTGTGTGTGTGTGTGTAAAATACGTAATATGGGTGAACTGTAGGGTCGCACATGTAATTAACTAGCAGGTGTAATCAGGACAATAATCATCTAATAAGGATTCTCTGTAAATAAGATGCAACTAAACAGGACAAAATCTTGAACAGGTGTGAGTGCGTGCGCATGCATATATGCATCTTTACAATGTTGTGTGTGTGTTTTCTCAGAGGTTACGGACACTTTTGGGGAACTTGTGTTTGGTTCTTTGACAGCACTGCAGGAACTCTGACCCGTATGTAAATCAACAAGTGACGCGAAATGAACAGAAACAACATTTCAGTCTCGTGAAAGAGCTTAAGCAGGTTACACAGCACAGTGTTCGTGTGTGTTGAGTGCAAACTCTCACCAACAAGAACTTGACGGGGGCGTCTCTTGTTACTATTTTTTTTATCTCTCAAATATCCTTAAACTATACTTCATACAGGAAGAAAGCTATTGAAGAAAAACTATCAAACATTCAAACCTTGCTGCAACCTTGACCCTGATTGGACCAATTCCAAAATCTAATCAGTTCAACTGCTGGTGACAATAATAATAATTTCATAAAAATTCTACAAACATTAAACCAGTCGTTACTGAGATGTCACACTAACGAGAAACCATCTTTAGACATTATAGGTTTTTGAAAATGGTGGCATTTGACCAATCAGAGATGCTCAAAACAGTACTCTGGAAAAGGAACTAAAAGGTTCCTGGAAATGCACCCAAAGTTCAGGTCTTCCTGAAAAAGTTCATGTTTAAAAAAGATTTTGAAAGTGAGAGTGAAAATGAAAATGAGTGAGAAAGACACAGAGAGGGAGAGAGAGAGAGAGAGAGAGATACTATTTAGTCAGTAAAACAGCTGAAATCATTATAGTGTGTTTGGGGGTTGAATGTGTGTGTGCAATTTTCTTACATGAGATCTGGTCTGAAATGGTGGAGCAGGGCGCAGAAAGCGAGGCCATTCCTCCACGACGTGGTGAAGTTGGTGATCTTAACGCCACGGTAGTTCTTGGTCACTTCTCGGCACCAGACGAGCAGCGACTGACTGGCATTCGGCCTTCCTCCCAAAACTGGACTGGGCACCGGGCTGGCCTACACAAAGAAACACACACACACAGATTAAAAGAAAAAAAACAACACAAAAAACCCCACTGTTTTAAACAGTAGCTGAGAGTAAACTTGTTTTTAAAGCCAGTGATATCCGACACATACTCCTTCAAAAGTGTTCAAATTAAGAAGGGTTTATCACTGAGATTTATCATATCACTGATTGTCACAATGTTAATAGAAACCTCATCTTTATCATTTAGACAAATCCTCCACACTCACTCCACCCCACCCACCTCAGTATCTTGACCATCCAATCTGATCTATCTCTCTCCAATTAGCTCTATAAGCTTAGTTTGCCCTCTCCAAATGAAATGCACACAAACACACACCCACTTTTCCACGCTCTCCTTAATGAAAACACAGGGTTTGACCGTGCCTAATGTATACACATTATTAATTAACACTGCTGCGTTTGAAGCCTTATCAGGTCGGCAGAGAGGATGGGAATCTTGTGGAAAACGGGATTGGCAAAATCCCAAATCAGAGAGCTCAGCAAGAGCGGCCTCGCTCTGACCTAATCCCGTTAGACGGTCAAAAAGTGGCGTCACGGATCCGGCCTGGCCAGAAAATCATACACCAAAACACACAGGAAGAACTGAAAGTGAAATCCTGCAACTCAGAGACAAAACTTGTGTGAATGTGGTTCAGCATCTAAATATAAATCTAACATAGAAACACAGACAACACTTCCTGAAGGAACAGAAGCCTTATTTGTAAGTATCTGTGTGTGTTTGTGCGTGTGTGTGTGTATTGACACACTGCCGGGGCTCCTAAAACAGACGCTGGACATCAGTTTCAGTGTTCTGAATGTGTACAGCAGATGAAGAACGCCCCCCTTTGGACAGGATGTGCTACTGCAGGACGAAACACACAGAAGAGAGAGAAGAAAAACCTGAACACACTGATGCAGCTCTGAGCAGCTCAACACCTGTCTCAACACTGAACTGGCATAAACCTGGGAGAAGATCAACACTTGGAGAAAATCTCTAGGTTCTGCGTTTAAGCTGAAGAGAAAGGACTCATGTTCATAAAGAAAAGAAAGGCGTATCTTTATATTGAGAAGAAAATTTCTTATTCATCTTCACGTTTAAGCCTCATTTCGGCAAAGAGGTATTTATTTGTAGCTGCTTATAAAGAGGGAAACCTTATGTTTGGTTTTAAAGTTAATAAAGATTAAGGCTTCATGTTCAGAACATGTGTGTGGTGGCCTGGGAAAACTCTTCACATGATCAAAGTTTCACATTTTCTACTACATATAGTTCTGAAAACTACAGGCTTTCTTGCACAAAAATGTTTCACTTTTGCTCGCAGCTCAATCACAAATAAAGCTACAGCAAAGCTAAATACATCCAAATGTAAAGAAATAAAAGAGAAAATCGCAATTTAACATTTCATTCCAGTTCCACTGAAAGACGCCATGTCTACCTCGACATTTATAACCTAATCTATTGATGGAAAAACAACATTACTAACAAACTGTAAATAATTATAGGTTTACACTGGGAAATGAGTTCTCGGTTTGATTATCAGCATCATCCACATCAGTCTCTGTCTCATCACCCGAGGTAAAAGTCACTCAGCGAGCCTCATCGCTGCCTCTTCACTCCACTGCTCTCTGTTAACGCTAACATCAGTGGAAATAATCGCTGATCCATTTAATCACTTCTGTTCTGCTAACTAACTTTCCCGTTATTAACATCTGTATGTTAGATCATTTAGGAGCGTCGCGGATATTTTAACAGCCGCTATCTGATTACGGCCTGAATTAATCAGGCTTATGTCCATTTCGCTACTGCATATAGCTACACAACAACCTGACGAAAGAGTGAGGAAATCACACTTAGCTAGCGAGGTTTTAGACATCTTTATGCAAACGTTTTTTTTTTTTTTTACTGCTGCGTTTGTCAAACTATCTCCTTACACATCATTTTTAAAGGAAGATGGTCTAGGCAAGATCAGAAAGTAACTGAAAACATTTCCATGTCATTTGGGTGAAATATATAGTATATATGGTTTCTTAAATTTAACATGTGAAATTTTGTTACAGACAGAAATAAACAATTTTGGCCAAAAACTTTTCAGCGCTTCTGGCTATTTTGCTGAATTCAGCCACCTACGAGTCTTTCCACTCATAAAGAGCTAATATGCTCATCAAGAGGAAGAATTTTTGTTCTGTTTGGTTTGTTGAAAGGAAGTATGTGTGTTAGGCGTTCCGTCTTTACATTTCATAAAGAAGTCTTCATGTTTAGTCTTTACACCGATCTTTACATTCATAAAGAGAAAGTTTTTATTTTTAGTGACAGAAAGTCTGCAGTTTTCAGGTTCAGAAAGCAGAAAAGTTTCGTCATGTTCACTGTTCATGATTATAAAAACAAGACTTTTATATTTGATCTCTTTGTGTTAAAGTTTTTGTTAGAGAATGCCAGCGTTTCAGTACAGACACTCTTCAGCACAGACACTCTTAATACAGGGTGTACCTTGTCTACAGGTAGCACAGTGCATTATGGGTATTCTTTAACCACACAGGACACAACATGTATTATAGTGCATTGTGGGGTCTCAATCTATTCCTCCAGACATGAATGATTCCCAAAATAGTGCAGTAGATAGTGATTAGGGAACAGATTATAGATCGGGACATTAAAAAAAAAAAAACACACATTTTGTTTTCTGACTACTGATCACCATATGAAAATATTTCCATTAATAAAAGCATAAGGATGAGTGTGTGTGTGTATGTGTGTGTGTGTGTGTGTCTTGAGCCCCTAAGCTATCTCACTTGGCTTTTCCTTTCCACTCTTCACAAAGAGCATTTACCTTTTAAGACTATGACTCACACACACACGCAACACATACAACATGCACAACACACACAAAAATGCACAGTAAGAACGAAACACTCAGGCATGAACACGAGCAATAAGAGAAAGATATGAGCGAGAAGACAAAACCAGAAAATTCTTCACAAATTTTTCTCAAAAATTGACTTTTACTGAACAGAAAACTGAAAATATTATTAAAAAATAAATTATTTTCTGGGACCCAGGAGGAGAGCAGCAACTGGTACACTCAACCTGAGAGTAATTAATAAACGCAGCTTTCTTTAACCACGTGCCACACACACACACACACACACACACACACACACCCTCCTGAACTGGCTACCTGAGGCTCTTCTGGCACTTTAAGCCATGTTGTTGAAAGTAGGTGTTTAATTCCGAGGCTGTAATTATCCACCGTTTCAGGCCAGGTGCTATTAAAGCAATTAAGTTTTAGCAGTGGCGGCACCGGGGCTACCACCCCCCCTCCATACCTGTGCCTCAGGTGGACTTCTGAATGACTTTGTTTTTGCGAGGATTTGTGAATGACACTGCCTTTCGAGACACGAACGGGACGCCGTGTTTTGACGTGTGAACCTACTTGTTCAACACATGAGACGTCTGTACGTCTACACCAGACATTTTAGATTATTAATTCCACATGCACTGCTCAAGACATCACTCATATGAGGTTGTAACAACAGGTATCAGGGGAGAATCTTTTATTTAAAAAAAAGTGTGTAAAAGCATTTTGGAGTAGGTTTGATGGTCTTCTTTAGAGCCTTTAATCTGACATCTTCCCTAGAACATTAGCACACATACAGTAAATAACCATATTATTAAATTTTCTATAATCATCTTGACTGTTAAACATTTCTAGGGCAACAAAAACTATTAATGGGTGCCATTAAATACATCAACATGCAGTTTGTCTAAAAATGACCGTTTTAATGTGTAAAGTCTGCTTCTTTAGTTTCTCTCTCAAGCTACAGGGCTTATGTTGCCAAAAAATAAGGGCACTATCGAGTTATCACTGTGCTAACTATATCTTTATATCTAAATCACACACGCAGTGTGTGAAAAGAAATTCTGCAGGGATGCAGGAAGGCATTTTATATTTTTAAGCATCATACATGTGACGTGCGCTACGACATTTTGCGCCAAAGCAAAAAAAAATCTGACATTCTCTTTTGTGACAAGGGTTAGGGCATGCTTAGACAATTACCTGGTACTGTACCTAGTTGGCTTCAACATTGTGACTGCAGGTCAATCAAATGAAATTACATGAAATTACATAAAATAATACTATATCTGACAAATAAACTACTCAAAACACTCCATTTTATTTGTTTATCTGTATATTAGCATTAGTATTATTTTAGTAGTTGCAGCTCCAGTTGAAACTGATCCACACCTTCCCTATCCTTAACAATCTGTATAATAAATTCATATGAAGTGAAACCAAATCATCATCCAAATTATATCTAATGTACAATTTAGCTTTTAATAATTTGAGTGTGGTGCTTGTGGTGGGGCAGTGACACCAAATTATGTGCTGAGGAAGAAAAATGTTAACTTCAATATGGCAGCTACTGCTGTTTTTTTTTTTTAGTTCTGCAAGGCCATTTTATCCATTTTTATACATAGCAGGGACAAAAACCACACAAACACATCTGTCTTTGAGACCAAACATAGGTTGAGGGGAAAGTGTGATGATTCTGACATGTAGTTTACATGAAACTAAACTGGAGGGTATAACCGTCGCTTTCTTGTTTGCTACATTAATGTTGCAGCCTCAGAGCAAAACAAATGTCTTCGCTGATTTGGAGTAAGAGGGACATTTGTATATTTCATTTTAAACACCTTACTGCATTACAACTTGTAAATAATATTTGGATAAATTACGCAAATTTATTTGGATAAATTTGGATAAAGGCTCTATAATACAAAATGACAAACATTTCCAATATAATTTAAATAGAGAATTTTCTCTGATTCTGCTATAACAGTACCGCAACATTTTGATAAAACTTAAAAAGCTTTGAATCCTGCCGAAAACAAATTTGAAGGGAAAATTTCATGCTCCATACATACTTATCAAACAACTCGGTGTCTCGCCCTGAGCGACAGAGGTGAAGGGGAGGGGGAAAAAAAAAAGAAAGACGGAGGAAATCTTGCCAGTGTTCCGATGCTAGAGGCGAGGATTAGAGTCCCGCCTAGCAAACATCATACAGCCTATTAGAATAAAAAAAAAACCATATTCATCAACAGCCAGTGCACAATACCCGCTCTAAATGAGATGCAGCATTTCAACACGGGCCAAAAATAAAAGCAGACGAGAGGAGAAAGTCATCAGTGTGTCAACAACACACCCAAACACACACACAAAAACAATTGGGCAGGGAGGAGAAAGTTAATCTCAATGACAGACGAATAAAAAAAATGGCAGATGCAAAGGAGCTATACATCTCATACACACGCACACACACACACACACTAACAACATTACAATTATATCACAATTTCTTCACTAAATGTTTGTTAGCCATGTCAGTATATTTTGTGTAACGTGTTTCTCACACACAGAAGCATATGACAGATCAGACTGGAATCCATCATGAGCTGAATGAATGACGTTACATCTGAGCACCTTTCTCTCTGCTAAAGTTGTAATCCCTTCACATGCCTGCAGCTAAAATGGACTAAAGGCATACACTTGCACACGCCGGGCTGAAAGATGCACAAAAAACCCACAATGTTTCAGACACAGTTGCATACAGATTGAAAGAAAAGGCTCTGCGCATGAAAGTAAAGATGCAGTCGGACCTAAAATAGGAACCCGTTCTTTCCTGCAGGTCATACAATATGTAAGAACATTACAGCGGCTAATTTACACACATCTGCCTCCCCGGCTTCAAAACATCCTTAGAGCTTTTGGGCTGAACTAAAAGACCACTGGCGAGGTGATAATACGAATAAATCATAGCGCAAACTCACATCGGGTCAGAATGTTTGTGAGGGAGCAGTGTATTTGAGAATTTTTTTTCTTTTAAATATCGTATTTTTTTTAACTGCATTCAAGCTAGCTAGCTAGGATCATCAGAAGTATCTCATTGCTCATTTAATTATTCTTTGCTTATGTAAGGAATAAAACATGCTGTTATGGGAAAATAATCAATGATGGGTTGGTGTAATGAAGCAGAGTTACTGATAACACTCTGAAGTTGATTATTTTCCTATAACAGCATGTAATGTACTCGTTTATTCCTCTTATACCACAGCAATTTGCCAGAACTAATTTTTAATTCATTAAAGGAGGACACCTTTTATCTGTTTACAGTTATGTTTAATGGAACATCCATACAAAAATTCGCTTCCTGTTATCACTTGCATTATAAACTGGCACTCCCTCACCAGTCTTTATTTTTCCTTTCTCTTGTTACTGGATCATTTAACGTTATAGCTTTACCTATTACAAAGCACTGACACTGGAGACTCCTTCCAAAAATGCTAAACATCTCCTCACAGAAAATTTCACCATATCAACAAGTCCAACTGTTGACCACAATTTGAACACAATTTTACCAAACGCTCAAACAAGCAGCATCAGATTTATGTACTTGTTGATGTATAAATACCAATTAACATGTATTTCAGAAAGAAATAAAAGAAGTTTTAGCTGCAGTAGCATGTCTAAGTGAACAGCACCAAATCGATTAGCCACGTGGTCCATGTGTAGCCATGTTTGCGCTCTCTCTCTCGCTCGCTCGCTCTAACGCTCGCTCTCACTTTAGCAGCACCCCACCTCCAGCTGGTTCTGCTTCACTCAAGCTCTCAATTATTTAATTGCACCTTTAATCTAAAGACTAATTTGTCTAATCTGCACCCGCGTGTCCATCCTCTCTTAATGTTTCAAGTTACTTTGGCCATGAAATTGCACAAACCGCCCTTCCAATTTCCACACCGTTCCAATCAAAAAGTCCAATTATGGAAATAAGAGCTGGAGTGGAACATTAAGAGGGAGACAAAAAGGTACAGGAGTCTAAACGCGGCCGTGTGTACAGCAGAGGCACATTAACATACAGTGGAAAATATCACAGCGGCGTAATCGCATATGCACGCTTTCAAAGGAGCGAAAACCCCCAACAAGCTGCTCAGAAACTGGAATCACATGCTCTGCCTGTGTTCTCACCACAGCCAAACATCCATATCAAACTGATTAAAGCTACGAAAGAACCACAGAGGAGTTCAATCACATCCAGCCAGAGAAAGACAGATTTAAAAAAAAAAAAAAATCACAGTCAGGAAGAAGAAAAAATGCTTTCAGAAATTTATATATGTATGTATATATATATATATATATATATATATATATATATATATATATATATTTACTGTTAAGGTCAACAAGCAAAATTTTAAATACTGTAATTTCACATTGCATACTCGTGAACGTAATACTGAATTTGTTTACAAATTAAGTTAGCATCAATAAATTACTACTATTAACAGACTGCCGTGTTGTACAGTTTTCATTTCTTTGCCCTTCAGACATGGTCATGCTGTCTCTACTGTCTTTACACCACACTAGGTTACACTGTTCAAACAAACATGCTATGACTCAATGTTACTCATAGCCAGAATCAGCATATATTTTTGCTACCAGCTTGTGAGGGTGAGCGACAGCCTTCCTTCTCCTGTAATGGTACATAACATCTAAATTTGGGTGGGAGGGATTGGTCAAAAGTGGCTGCGAGAGCAGGTGGGATTGGGCAAGATCGTTTGCGAGAGCGGGTGAGATTGGTCAAGAGTGTCTTTCAGTGCGAGTGGGATTGTTCAAGAGTGTTCTCGAGAGTGGAGGGATTGGTCAAAGGTGTTTGCAAGCGTGGATGAAACTGGTGAAAAATGTCTGTAAGAGCAGGAAGGATTGGTCCAGAGTGTCTGCGAGAATGTAAAGACTGGTCAAGAGTGTCTGCAAGCGTGGATGGGACTGGTCAAGAATGCCTGTAAGAGCAGTCAGGATTGGTCCAGAGTGTCTGCGAGAGTGTATGGATTGGTCAAGGGTGTCTATGAGAGTTGGTGGGATTGGTCAAGAGTGGTTGAGAGAGCAAGCAGGATTGGTCAAAATATCTGAGAGAACAAATGGGATTTCTGTGGGAGTAGGTGGGATTGCTCAAAATTGTCTGCGAAAGCAGGTGGAATTGGTCAAATCTTTGGCAAGAGTGGATGGGCTAGTCAAGTGTGTCTGTGAAAGTGGGCGGGATTGGTCAAGGGTGTCTATGAGAGTGGATGGGATTGGTCAAGGGTATCTTTAAGAGCGGCTGGGATTAGTCAAGAGTATATGAGAGAGTAGGCAGGATTGGTTAAGAGTCTCTGCAAGAGAGGATGGAATTGATTAAGTGTGTCTGCGAGAGCAGGCAGGATTGGTAAAGAATGTCTTTGAGGAGGGTGAGATTGGTCAATCTTTCTGCAAGAGTGCGCAGATTATTCAAGAGTGTTAGCAGGTGGAAGTAGGCAAGATTGAGCAAATGTTCTTCAAGAGTGGGCAAAACTGGTCAAACTTTCTGAAGGAATAGTCAGAAGTGGTCAAGAACGTCTGCAACAGCAGACAAGATTGGTCAAGACAGTCTTTGAGAGTCAGCCAGATTGGTCAAACTTTCTGAGCGGAGTGGAGGGGATTAAAAAAACAGTCCCACACACCTTTAAACAGACACCATTCCTTAATTATTTAATTATGGTGATATATACAGTTAGGTCCGGAAGTATCTGGACAGAGTTTTTGTGATTTTGCCTTTATACACCACCACAATGGATTTGAAACAACAATGGATTGGTGAAAAAACAACATAAATCTATAAGAGACAGCAAAAACCTTAGGTGTGGCCAAATCAACAGTTGGGTACATTCTTAAAAAGAAAGCAAGCACTGGTGAGCTCAACAACATTGAAAGGCCTGGAAGATCATGGAAGACAACTAAAGTGGTGGATCGCAGAATCCTTTCCTTGGTGAAGAAAAACCCCTTCACAACATCAACAGAAGTAAAAAAAAAATCTCTGGAAAAGGTAGACGATTAGACTTTGCCAGAAACATCCAAAAAGTCTCCCATGTTCTGGAATAAGATTCTTTGGACTGATGAAACCAAGATTAACCTGTACCAGAATGATGGGGAGAGAAAAGTATGCCGAAAGAAAGGAACAGCTCATGATCCAAAGTATACCACATCATGTGTCAAACATGGTGGAGGCAGTGTT
>CM075012.1:4493956-4509142 GCA_037576675.1 Pangasius sanitwongsei
GGGTCAGGTTTAGGATTAGACTAACAGGTATGGTGATGGTTAGGGTCAGGTTTAGGATTAGACTAACAGGTATGGTGATGGTTAGGGTCAGGTTTAGGATTAGACTAACAGGTATGGTGATGGTTAGGGTCAGGTTTAGGATTAGACTAACAGGTATGGTGATGGTTAGGGTCAGGTTTAGGATTAGACTAACAGGTATGGTGATGGTTAGGATCAGATTCAGGATTAGATTTTAGATTTGACTGAAATCAGCAAAATTGAGCCGAAAATCATAATACATGGTGTAACACAGACACAGTGAAATTCAGTTTCCCTCCTCTTCGTAGTTGTGTCTCTCCCAATTTTGTGTGTGTGGCAGCACAGAGGGTGTGTGTGTGTGTGTACGGACGAGCGCGTGTGTGTTCATGCTCACAGGCCAATGCTTTTGGGTAATTAAATGTGTTTAAGTTTGGGCCAGGCCTCTGTCGCGGACACACACACGCACGAGTGCTGCTCTCTGATAAACCTCGGCCATAATTAAATACAGACCACATTAACGCACAGACACACACGCACACGGGGGGCCGTAAATAAAAAACACACACTCTGTGAGAAGCTGCCCGTAGTTAAGCCCTGCCCTGATCACTGGTGCTTGTTCTTATTTGCAAACGTGGGCACCGTCTCACCCCATACACCCAACGCCCTAGGCCCTCGCTCGCTCCCTCCCTCCCCAGGCGCAGCTCGAGCACGGAGCAGCTTAATTACAGGCACCAAAGCATTGAGCGAGCAGACTCATCACGCATGCATAAGGAGCATAATGCATGCCTGTATTCAAATGGCGTATGCAAACGACAGACGCGGAACAGCAGAATGGAGGGATGGAGAGAAGAAGGGACAGAGAGACATGCGGGCAGTGGAGTGAGGGCAAAGGGGAAAAAAAAGAGGAAAAATAAGAGCAGGAGGAGAAAGGTGGCTGAAAACGGAGAGAAGGAAATAAAGACAACGGAAGAGAAAAATGGTGCAACACAAAGAGAAAAAAAAGGGAGCCATTAAAAAAAAATCGTAACACTGCTGTCCTACTAGGACATTTTTGGACAGTGATGCAGAGTGAGGAAGTGAGGAAGACTCTTTACCTTTGGTGAGGAAGAGGCCAGCTCTCTCAGCCCTAGAGCAGGGTATGTGACGGACACCTTGTCAGGCACAGCTGGTTTGGGGTCACTGGGCACTGCAGGGCTGGCGGGGGTCACTGAGGGGGCAGCGGGGGGCAGAGGAGCGCGCCGTTTGGTGTTCTTCAGTGCAGCCGTGCTTTCTGTAGTGGACTGATCCGGACTGCCTGACTTGGGCTCGTAGAATGGGTTCGATCTTAAAATAAGCCAGAGAGAGAAAATTAAAACACTTCAGGCTCAGCACACAGGAACACACCACCACTTTTTACTTTTTTTTTTTTTAAACCAACGTTACAGTTAAAATTTAAAACATGAAATGTAAACAGAAACAGATGCTAATTAACTATTGATTTGGAGACAAATCAAACTAACTTCCTCCACACGTGCAATCCATGATTAAAACTCTGTTCAGGCAGCATTAGTTTTACATTAGAGGTCAGGCTAATTTCATTCACTACATGAATGATTTGGTTATTTTATTTCTGTCAAGATTAAAAATGTCACTGTAGTTCTTCCAGCCCAAAATACCAAACTTAAGAGCCGTCTCATTATTTTAGTCACACCTCAATAAATCCTAATGATTTTATAAGCTATTTGTGTTGGGAAACTGCTGTTACATTCTTTATTTAGTCATCTAAATACATGTTTAAACACGTCTGCCAATCACTATAACGACACCTATAGTTATTAATCTTCCTTTTCAAATCACATATGCCACAATATCAGGAAACGTGTATTGTCATGTAAATCAATTCCGTAAAAATATCCAGATGTGTAGGAAAAGAACCCTGCTGAAAAACCCACTTATCCTGAGTTCATTCAGATCTTCCCAGATACAAAGGGTTTATCATGGAAGAAAAATGCAAATATTTTATTAATAATATAGAAATAACCCTGAAAAATGAATAATGAACAAATGAGTCAGAGTTTAAAAGAGACTCCATAATAAATGATGGAATAAAAGAAGCTACTATTCAAACACCAATATATTTATTCAGCTAAAGATTATTATTTAATAATATTTAAAACTGAGATTTCTACACTTTTCAGCTGTTAGTACCTTTAAAAGAAAAAAAATGGGTAACACATAGATGCTCATAAACCATTATTAATTGTTGTGGGCACTTTACCACTGACATCTGATATTGTGCATCTTTATTTTATGATCATCCCTACTGCTTTCAGCCGATACGAATGATTTTTTTTTTTCTTCTTTTAACTCATATTAGTGAAAAATGTTGGAATCCTAAATGATAAACAGAAGTTAACAAGACTGTATTAGTTTTTGCTAACTTGTGAATATGTTTATGTCTCAAAGTGATGCAACCCAAAGCCAAATGTGGCTGAATTAATAATGATATATAATAAACCATATGAAATAAATAATAATTAATAAAACATGTCTCTACGTCTGTTTTTCTACACAACTCTGTGTGTGTGTTTCAGCAGGAAGGTAAGAGGAGCATCAGAGCTGTATGACCCAATAAAATGCTCCACTGAGTTCCAGAGCAGCCAGGTGTTCCGGAGGTCACACCTTGCGAACTCTGACCTCTGACCCCGCCGATGCACTCACTGACAGGCAGACATGCACGGCATCAATACACACCTCTGTGCAAGGAGCCGTCACTCAGCGCACACGCAAACACAATGGAAAGAAAGCTATTCGGTTGAAAGACAAGGTTAGAGACACATTACGGGCTGAGAAGGAGAGAGCGAGAGAGAAAAGGGAAGGGAAAAAGCGAAAACATTTATGTTTTCCTTTGTATTTCCTGCCTCTATTTAAATGTGTGCGAAAAGTCACGAGAGTAGGAGAGGTCATAGGAGTGTGAGAGGAAAAACTAACAGCCTAGGTCACCCTTCAGTCTTTTTCTACATCTCTTTATTTTCACTTTCACTCTCTCTGGTCATCATGGGTTTTAATGGTAGGTTAGACAAACAGTCTGTGTTGGAATGATAGAATGGTATAAGAGAGGGACAGAGGGTGTGTGTGTGAGAGAGAGAGAGAGAGAGAAAGAAGCCGAAGAGAAAGGATATAGATGTACAGACAAGGAGAAAGAATGCCACGAACAACAGCTGCCTTGTTCTGCTGAAAACCCTTGCTTACTGCTTACTGCTTTCTCCTCTCTCTCTCTCTCTCTCTCACACACACACACACACACACACACACACACACACACACACTCTTTACATATATATGTAGACTCATACCCTGACTCTCACATATACACACTCTCACCATCTTCTTCTTTCATTCACACATTCAAGTTACAAATGTAATATTTGACTTTTGTGTGGAATTTCTGTGCCCCTTTCCTGCACCTAGCATTACAGGATCAGGTGCCGAAACCCTGACATGGATGAAGCAGGACGAATAGAGGGATGGATGGAAGGAGGGATGGGTGGACAGAAGGAGGAAGGGATGAAGGGAGGGATGAAGTGAGTGAGGAAGGAAGGAAGGGAGGAAAGAACAAACAAACAAAAGAAAGGGGATTAAAGGGAATTAAAGGAAACTGACGGGAAATGAAGGGAACTGCATTGAAGGGAACTACAGGGAATTAAAATGAAACTGAAGAGAAGGGAACTGAAAGGAAGGAAACTGAAGGGAAGGGAAAGACAAAATGTATATTTTACATACAGTCAGAACTGAAGGGAAGGAAAGAGACCTGAAAGGAACAGAATTGAAGGAAACTGCAGGGAATTTAAAGGAATTGAGGGGAAAGGAATTGTAGAGAAAGAACTGAAATAAATTGAAGGAAGTCAAATTGAATGAAACTGTAAGGCAATTTTAAAGGAAGGGAATTAAAGAGAAGGGAAATGCTTTAATATTAGAGAATTCAAGGGATGGAACCTGAAGGGAACTGAAGACTATATAAGGAAATCTTTAGAGCAGGTCAAGAAACAACACAGTGCTAAACTATAGCAACACTAATGGGTCAAAAACTACACTAGACTATATCAAAGGGGCACTGAGATGTTGTTTAAGAGCAGTACAAACATTATGTAAATGATATTCTCCTTCAGACAAAACGTATATTTTATATACAGTCTTCGTCTTTACTCCTTCACTCGGGTAGATTTTTTTTGTCCCCCTCCCTCACTCTACCCTGTGCTATGTTCCCACCCCCATCTCCCACAATGTCTCCCACTCACTCATCCAGCTCCTCGGCCTCCTCCGTCTTGCTGCTGTCTGCGTACAGGTATTTGCTCATGTCCACAGGACGTGGGATCTTCCTGCTGCTGCCTTTCGGGGGTAAGCTCTCCAGCTCTGGTTCATCGAAGGGGTTCTTGTACTCAGGTTGCTCTGGAGCCGGCTCCGGCTCCGGCTCCGGCTCCTCGAATGGGTTCAGTGGATTTGGGGAGTCCTCGTCTTTTAAGGCGGATTCCAGAGGGGGTGCCAGCCCTGATTCTGGATGGAAGACACACAAACAACAGGACAGAATTAAATAGTGGTTTAGTGTGTGTGTGGTACTTGCAAGTTTGCAATGCAGTGCAGCTTTAGCATGCTGCATTTTACTGAAATAACTGACAGCAAACCCAAGTGAGAAGCGCTTTTCTTCGCTTCTAAACGTCACATAACGGAGCTGTGATTTTCTTATTGTATTATTTGACACAATACTAAGCATCATCAAAAACCTTATAAATCCCGACAGATTGCTTGCTAACACCATCTTCGTAGCTTGCTAGTGAAATTAAGCTGATGCACTTTATAACTTAATAAAGCACAGTTTGATATGACATAAAAAAAAACCCTGAAACTGGAATATATTGATAGTCTGATAACATTCAGCCTTGACAATGATAATTAAATCAATTGACCAATGAAATGCCATCAGGTGCCTCTGAACACTCCTCTCTCATTCTGTAGACTAATTTTCTGAGACAAGCGTTTTAGCTGAGGGTCATGCAGGGGGTTAAAGGTCATCCCTTACCCTCCTCATCAGGGTCACTGAATGGGTTGAGGTCCACAGGGTCATCAGCCTCCTCGAAGGGGTTGGAGCTGGTGAGGGTTTGCTCCTGCTCGTCCTCCTCCAGGAAGTTCAGCTTACTGATCAACTCTGGGCAAAGCAAACAGGTGTGAGGAGAACAAGAGACAATACACACACACACACGTACACATACACCATGTTACTGTATCATTATGACTCATTAGAATTGTAATTAAAAATAATGAATATGTAAAAGTTGCTTATAATTAATATAAAAAGTAGAAGCTTATGACACATCAATGAAGCAATAATGTATATAAAAAAAACAGGAACGACAATAAACAATAAATAACAACTGCGTTTTGGAGTGAACCACTCTTGAGTATCCATACACACGGATAGACAAACACAAAGCTCATAATAATAGTGACTAATCTGTTTCTTGGTAAGGATATAACTTTACTGAAGCAGACATTTACAGGAAAGATTTTAATGTGAGACTTCAGCCTCATACTTCCTGTGCAAAAATGAAAAACACAAACACTGGACATTGAACATGTCTTGGCTACCACATTTGGAGTATGTGGATTTTTTTTTTTGTACAACAAGCCTTCTGGAACTGAGAGAAAGAAGTCAAATCTCCAAATCTGTGTTATGTTATAAAGGCTATAATAAAACAGTCATATATTACAAATTATTCACACTCCCATAAAGGGGCGGGGCAGTATCCAGAAGTAGTTGCAACAGGCCAATGAGGAAGGCCTGGTTCACTACAAACTGCAGAAAAATAAAACTCAACCCAAAGATCGACCACAAAACGGGGACGAAATGAAGGCGGCATATAAAGAAAATGGAACTGAACCCAAAATCACTTCACATGTTTTTAAACGGAGTCAGACACGATACACGACAAGCATCACCATAATGCAAAAGAAGGGCAAAGACAGAGGAGGGAGAGAGAGCAAAAGAGTGTGATGGAGGAGAGTGAGAGTGCACGGGGGACAGGAGGGAGTGAAAAGTGAAGTTAAAGCTGAAAACTGAAGACCTGCAGGAGAACAGGCTGCTTTGAGGGTGTGCTTTGGGCCTTCATCTGCGTCTCCATCTATACTGCTGAGGGCATTTAACTGCCTGACTATCTCTGCAAACAGAGCGGCCAGGCAACAACACCACACATCAATACTCACTCTCTCGCTCTCACACACACATACACACACTCTTCCACACTGCAGAGTAAAGACTAAAACAATTGTCCTGACGATATTTTCTCAATATAGGTTTTACTGCATTTTATCATCACTGAATTATAAATGACAATAAATTCAAATCTAATATTAATTGTGCTGCCAAAACTTAGACACATTTGTGGACAAACAAATACACACACCTACTGATACACACACAGTATGTTCACTCTCACTAGTGCACACGACACACACCAGCATTTATTTATTACGGTATTATTTAGGAAGCAGATATATACTAGGTCTGATATTCTACATAATTAATGTAATACTGCAGCACTGTTGATTCTGATTGGTCAGAAGGGGTTGATTAATTTTCTAGAACAGCACGTCGGACACTCATTCTAACAGGTTTCATTTCAATAACAACTTATTCAGATGCTTGATTAATGCGTGTGTTAGATAGTAAAGAAAAACATACAATCATTGATATGGTGAAGTTTTTCTGTGAGGAAACATTAATTTAACATTTTGTGGAAGGAGTCTCCAGTGTCAGCACTCTGTAACACTTAGAAGTAAAGCTGTAACTAGGTTTTCCTCCGTGGGAAAATCTAAGAACAGAGAACTAGCGCTTTCTCCAAGAGTTCTGTCCGATTATCAGAAAGCCAGTGAATTACTATTTACAGCTGTTATAACGCAAGTGATAACATGGATTAACTTGTTTCATAGATGTTCAACAAGAATAAATACAACATTAAACTGATAAGTATGTGTTGTTGTTTAATAACTAAAAAAAGTTAGTGTTGACAAACTGCTGTGGTTTAAGAGAAATAAAACATCTGGACACTCTGTTGTAGGAAAATAATCAATTTCCGAGTGGAATCACTAACTCCGCTTTACCACCCTGTCTTTTATGATTTTCCTAAGCTAAGGTTCTCTAATACAATAAACAAACACTCTGAGTCTTGGATTTACACCATACACACAAACTCTCATGCGTGCAATCAACATGTGAAGAAAAACTAACGCGAGCAGTCAGGAAAAAAACAAAAAAAAACAAACAAAGGGAAACAGAAGACACACAAGCCTGCACAAACATAGAAATTCTCATATATACACACACACGGAGTCTCTGAGTGTTTTCTTTCAGTCACACACATCCACTGCCACTACCTATATGTTAACATAGATATATGCATATACATGTATGTGTATATAAATATATACCAAATAATTACATGAACACAATCACAAAAATAAAACTAATAAACAAACAAGAGCTCCAAGTCAGAATGTGCTCCTTCTTCTGCGAGTTAGTCAGATAAGTTAAGCCCACATCACAAACTGTCCAATGGGAGAACAGGATCGTTCTGATAATGGACAGTGCTTAAGTTTTAATTCAAAACATTAAGTTATGCGAGAAAATCAGTCATGATCACTTCAGGAGAGAAAAGTGAATACAGCAATCAAGCAATAGTAATTTCTCAAATGCAGACTGGGTGCTCATTGATTCTTTTTTTCTTAATTGACAGCTATCTTCAATAAACAATCCATAATTACTCCACTGGCAAATATGTGCAAGCTAATAAGTACCAAACAGTGTCAGTAAAGTTTTATTGTAAAGTAAAACAATAATAGTAAGAGATGAATCTCCATCCTCCTCTTCCTCACCTGTGATTTTGGCAGCTTTCTCCTCCTGATTGACACGGTTCTCCTCATCCTCCTCGTTCTCTTCCTCAAAGTCGTCCAGGTTGCCGATGTCGGCCTGCTTCATGCTCATCAGACTGGCCAGACTCTGCATGTCTTCATCTCTAAAGGATGAAGTGAAAACGAATGATACGGACAGTCAGTGAGCATGCATTGACACACACACACATTTATTTATTCAATGTTCAGTTTGGAGCAGTTTCATTTTTACAGTTTTAATGGCATTACAACGACCACTGGCACTTTGCAGTACCCTGAGACAGAGAAAGAGAGAGAGAGCAAGAGGGGGAGAGAGGAGGGAGAGAACGAGAAATCAACAGAGCGGGAGACAGACAGAGACAGTGAGACAGAAAGAGAGATATACTGAGAGACGGGGGATATGGGGAGACCGAAAAATAGAGAGAGACAGACAGATAGACAGAAGACATACAAAGAGAGAAAGACAGAAGACATACAAAGGGAGAGAAAGAGAGAGAGAGAGAGAGAGAGAGATTTGTTCACAAAGTCTGTATCCATGCTTTGGCAATACAAATGTTAACATTTGTCATGCCAATAAAGCAACCTTTGAATTGAATGTGTGTGTGAGAGATACACTGAGACAGGGAGATAGAAAGAGACAGAGAGAAGCACACAGAGAGAGACAGAAAGGTACACGGACAGATTCACAAGAGAGAGATATACAGAGAAAGACAGAGCAAGAAAGATGGAGAGAGAAATCTTTTTAAACTTTTGCACATCCTGATGTCACAGGGAGCTCAACGCCCCGTAGAGGAGACACTCACTGTCCTCTTCAGCCACAACTGCATAACAACGCTCTGATCGACAGGGGAATCAGGAAGGACCTTCTTCTCATGCAGACGGCAGGGCTAATAATAATAATAATAATCACCACCATCTCTTGGACTCCCGTCCATGTGTGGCTGTGGCACTGTCAGGATTTCAACTCAAAGTCTCACAAGAACAGGCCAAACAACGCTCCAGCTAATGTGATTAATTTGAATGTAATTGGGGAAAATGTGGTAAGTATGCTCAAACAGGCACCAACATGCCAGAAAGTCAGCTTTACAACTCCATTTAAACACCAATAGCCAGAACTCCAGCACTCCAACAACAAACTCCAACAACAGAAGACATGTACGAACGTTTCTCCAGAAGAGCTAAACGAAAGGAAAGATGAAAGAAAAGGAATGACTGAAAAAGAGTGTGAGTCAGCATCACTGGCAAGGAGAGCTTGGCTTCTGTGTGTTTATATGAAATGAAGGAAACAGCAAAGAAGTGAAAACAGAAAGAACAACAAACAAAAGAGAAAGAAAAAAGCTGTAATTCCATCCTGAGGCTACGATATGCGTCTGAGAGATCAACGTACTAATAACGATATAAGCAGAGAGAGAGAGAGAGAGAGAGGGAGAGAGAAACAAGCCTATGTTAACAGTGTGTTTTTTTACACTCTTCCTCATGAGAAGCAGCAGCATGAACACACAGTCCTGCCTGAGTTTCCACCACTGGAGATAAAACCACAGGATTAGCACCAACGTGAGCGCGCTCTCTCTCTCTCTCTCTCTCTCTCTCTCTCCGTATCTTATTCTCATTCCCGACCCTTCGTCCTCGCTCCCTCTTTCTCCATCACCCCTTCATGAATGCGCTCCAACCTTTCTTTTGCTCGTGCCAGAGCTTATTTGAACGTATGTAATGGAGTTTATTTGTGTGCCCGTGACATCATTCCGGCAGGTTAAGAGGGGTTACGTGCACAAAAAAACGTGCGTGAGCCGATAACACAAAAGGCCTGCGCACATTATATATGCCTCTCACACTCGCTTTCTTTGGGGGGGGGTGCTGAGAAAATATATAGACGAAAAAAAAAAGGATATTCTGTCCAGGTGAGAGATATTTACACTTTCAGGGCCAGCGGCTGGAAATATTTCATCTCTGTGCTGTTTGTTGGGATCGCTGTGACATGAATGTCAAACAGAGAGCGAGAAAAAAAAAGACTTGTAGAATATCCACCTCTCGAATATCCTTTCATTTCTGAACCGTATTCAGGGGATGGAGAGAATGCAGGGTGCCTGTTGCATCAGATTCTTTTCTCAACACGTGGCAGGGATTAATCTGACCAACGATGCTAACGGAGGCAACAATAAGCAGCAGACTGTAACTAGCGCAAGAAGCAGTTGGTTATATTACTGACAAAGACAAATGATGTGTGCTTATCCCTCTATCTCGCTCTATAAAAGTCACCTTGTAGGTTTATAATTACTGACTGGAGCTGATCTATTCAATACAATTTGTCAGCCCCCAAATTGGGCGGAAGAAATGTGAACAAATGTGATCTCAGTGACTTTAACTGTGGCATGTGTGCTGGTTTGGGTGTCTCAGTAACTGCAGATCTCATGGGATTAACAAACAAAAAAGTCTCTTAAGTTCACAAATAATGGTGCGAAAAACAAAAAACATTCAGTGAGCAGTAGTTCTGTTGGTGGAAACGGCTTACTGATGCCAGAGTTCAGATGAGACTGGTTTGAGCTGACAGGAAGGCTACTGTAGCTCAAACAGCCAGTCTTTACAACCGTGGTGAGCAGAAACAAACAAACTACAATTCTGAATGTGAAACGTTAACGGCAAAAGTGTTTTCTTAAGAAAGCAACACAATTGTTGGCTTCAGTGCTTTTGGCGATCCGAAAGCATCATGTAGTATAAAAGTATGCTAAGTGTGTCGCACAAGAAAAGGGGCATACATCAAATCGTTTGCTAATTTTCTGTAGTAATTCTGGACAGAAGCTGCAGACTGGTGTCACACCTGTAAACATCTGCATTCACACATGCGGAGGGGAGAGAGAGGCAGAAAGAGTGAGTTGGGGGGGGCAGGGGGGACGAACGAAGAGACGGAGAGAGAGGGGGAGAGAGAGAAAGACTGAGAGAGAAAGAGTGAGTTAGTGGGGGGGCGGAGAGAGAGAGAGAGTGAGAGAGAGGGAGAAAGAGTGAGTTAGTAGGGGGGAGAGACAGAGGGGGGGACAGAGAGGGAGGGAGGGAGAGAGAGAGGGAGAAAGAAATGAGGAGCAATAGATGAGAAGTGATAGATGTGGAATTTTGGGAATGTGAAGAATGTCACATGAACACACTCATTAGTGGAGCGAGAGCCTGTGAGGGATGATGGAGAGAAAAAGAATGAGAGAAAGTGTGAGACAAACGAAGAAAGCAACATGAAAAGATGAGGCTGAAGGTAACAGGTGGGAGAAGATGAAAAAAGATGACGTTTTATATTCTATCGCTTCTGTAAATAAAAGGAGCACTCAGGTCCAAGTGCAAGTGTGTTTCACGGGATTTAAATAACAGTAGAAGAGAAGGAGTGAAGGAGGAAGAGGAAAAAGAAAGAAAGAGAGAAGAAGCCTCCAGGCTTTGACTGGTGTGTGAGCTGTCAGGAAGGCGGCGTGTGTTTCTGAGGGGGTGAAGCTGGACTCACGTGGCTTTGCCCTCTCGCAGGAAGATGCAGGACAGTGAGAACTGCAGCGTGGCCGCCACCACCTTCTTGGAGAGAGGCTTGAACTTGAGCTTGACGTCCGTCTGCGTGGGCATGGGGCTCGCGTACTGCTTCATGTTGATGCTGCTGGTGGCCAGGGCTTTTCTCCGACCCGACGGAGACTCCTGAGCGAGAGAGAGAGACAGAGAGAGAGAGGAAATGAAACAAAAATCACCAAAACAGACGGAATGTTTAGGCTGAATAAAGCAAATTAGAATAAAATATTCATAACTGAACTGATATAAATGCACACATATCCTGATTTCGCCAACGTGACTAGCAGCCTTGGGTCAACAAGCGCGGCGCTTAATTTGATCAACCAACTGCAAACTTGATCATACAACATTAAATCCACAACGCAACAGTTTGTCTAACGTTACCTAGCCGGCTGACATTGATAACTCTACATCACACCTTAGAAATGAAAAAGATAGCTGGTTGTCACATGATCACTTTGGAGAACCGTTTACAGAATTGAATTTAAGCTCTGCCTTGCTGATTGAAGACACACAGCGGTACACACCAGTATGGAAAACAAACATTAAGAAGAAAGAGCGTGTCCTTAATAGTGTTTTTCTTCCATTTCGCCAAACTGGTACTTCTGAACAATAACCAACAGAAAGAAGCATGTGAACTAATGCATAATGCTAAAGCCTTTACTGGACTTGCTTTAGTGTGCTATGAACTAACACACACTGGATGGGGCTTCAAACACACTTTCTTTCCTGAATATATTCTATCTGGTAAATGCGACATTATTTCCCACAAACTTTGAATTCTGAATGAACTGCATCAATGAAAAATAAATAAACAAACAAGTCTCAACCAGATGTTATCAGAATATTTGCATATGAGACACTGCAATGTCCCTGTATCCAGCGTGTGTGTGCAGCTCGGTGGTCAATGGCGCCCCCTGTAGATCAGAAATCCAGACAGCAGGAACACTTGGGATAGAGTTAGATGGAGTAAATAGTGTATACAGCTAAGGTCAAGGGTCACATTTTAATTCTGTACCATATTTAGATAAAGAGAGGGTCAGGTGCTGTCTATCGTTCCCAATTAATGTTTTAAAAAAAATTCTGGCTAAATTGATGACTACACACACGTGCGAGTATGCAAACCAGTTCTTGCAGATGTGCTTTTGGCATCATTAACAGAGCTCTCACTAGCCCTGGCCTGCACATTTTGGCGTGTTCCTCTTCTCTATCTCATCCAGGTCAGGTTTGTTAATTAGGTAATAAATTGAATCAAGTGAGCAAACAGGGGACTCCAGGACCAGACTGTATTCACTGACAATGCATCTTGAGCTGAACATGTCATTTAGAGAGATCACAGGAGGACAGATGGTTTGATCCTCAGGCAAGCTGCTTTAAACCATAGCCACAGAGTTAGACCTGAGGTGCTGCAGAAAGGAGACAACATTATTAACCTCATACATTCAGCCTTCTCCTGTCCTTCAGCCTTTTTCTCCACTTGCTGAAGGAATATCACAGATTTACTCAGACACTGCTGTGGTGATACAGGGCACATGCCATTCTCTGTGTCTGTCTTCTGCTCTCTGTCCATCTCACTCTCTCTCTCTCTCTCTCTAACACTGCATGTGTCTCTCTTTGTCTCTCTCCATGTGTCATTCTTTCTTTCATGCTCTCCCTCACTCTCTCCATCACTCATTCTCTCTTGCCCTCTCTCTCTCTCACACACACACACTCTCTGCCTGTGTCTCTCAAACATGCTCTTTGTGTCTCTCTCTCACTCTCACACACTCACACTCTCTCTCGCACACACACTCACTTTCACTCTCTGTCTTTCTTGCTCACACACTCTCTCTCACTCATACACACACACTCTCTCTGTCTCTCACTCACACACTGAAGGAATATCTCTATAAAACTCTCTCTGTCTCTCTCATTCACAAATACACACACACACACACACACACACACTCTCTCTCTCTCTCTCTATTCACGGAGAGCTGCAGCTGACAGTGTCGTGTGGCAGTCTTGCGGGAGCAGTGCAGCAGCTGCAATCCGTCGCCAGAATGAGGCATGATCAGAGAGGCTGTTTCAGCACTGCAAACACACTGCTCCTTGCCACACACAAGAACAAGAGCGTAAAGAGGAGCGTGTGACTCCGCTGCGGGCTCACTCTTGTCTGGCGCTAGAAATCAAAAATTTCAAATCTTGTTCTGAAGACATTTGTTCAATATTGAATAATGATTTGTTTGATGAGGTTAAACAATCCTAAAACTATCCTGGTTAGAGACATTCCCAACCCAACATGCCCTGCCTGCTTTTCATACCAGACCATTTTCATACTGGATCATAACTGGCTCTTTTATGTCTTTTTGATGATGCTATAACACTTAGCTAACACATTAAATTCTCCTCATTTCTCTCTCTCTCTCAGTTGATCCCTACAGTATAATTGAATAATGTGGTGCCATTCATTATTAAATAAAAAAATCGAATAGCTGCCAAATTGCTGAGATATAAGAGTAATAAAACAGTTCAGGATGTTGTGCCGCATTTCTTGGCTGTCTTGCTTAGTGCACAGACTCACATGGAGGAAAGACTGGGGAATACTTTAATAACAGACGCAGCTATATTTAATACAATTTCCTAAAGCTCGAACCTGGCTCATGTCTATTCACACTGCTTTTCATTCACGCTGCACCCGCCATCTTTCCTCCAATCACTGACCAGCTCCGTCACTCACACACACAAATAAATCCCTTTGTTGTTGTCAGGTAGGGATGACAATGTGGTCCACTCGCACAGATCAATGTGATCACAGATACATATTCCAGACTCGGTGTGTGCACATAAAGAGCGGATGGAGAGAATCTCAGATAGGCATCTCGCCAGTGGCTGTGCGTGTGTGTGTGTAAACGCTGTGTGTATAGATATGCATCTGTCAGATAGGTGGTTGTGTGTGTAGTTGTATTCCCATAGGTAAAGAGAGGGGCCTTATCGACGCTGTCTGAGGGAGACCGAGATGCAGCTACATGTAGACACACTGCGACACACTTTTCTCCACCACACAAACGCACTCACACACACAATCAAGCGTATACAAGACAAGTTTCCACCACATCAGAGAAACCATTATACATTACAGCTGTATTTCCTTTAAACCTAGCATTCAAATACTACAGATGTTGTGTCTGAATGCATTCAACTATTAACAAGTATTAATATAATTCTATACAGGCACATTTTTACATTTCTTAAGGTAGCAATATGTGAAATAGCAATGCTGATGTTAATAAAAGACAATTATATCACTGCGGTCAGGACAGACCTTTCCTGACCCCTATGTGAGACCTGAAGTTTAAAAAATTTTTTACATTAAACCATGTGCTGCCAAACCTTTTATATCCAGAGACTATTCCAACCATTCAAGTAGCAGGCCTATTTGCATGTGTACAATAGCATTCTGGTTATTTATTACAGTCACAATGCTTTTTATTCCTGAATTTTCCATCAACATTACATATTAGACTCAAGCTGATATTCTCAGTCAGAAGAAGAAGAAGGCCTTCCACATAGACAGTTAGGTCCAGAAATATTTGGACAATGACAGAGGTTTTTGTGATTTTGCCTTTATACAACACCACAATGGATTTGAAATAAAACACTCAAGATGTGATCGAAGTGTAGACTTTCAGCTTTATTTTAAGAGGTTCCACAAAAATATGGCATTTACCATTTAGG
>CM075012.1:4513294-4536627 GCA_037576675.1 Pangasius sanitwongsei
AAATCCATTGTGGTGGTATATAAAGGCAAAATCACAAAAACTCTGTCATTGTCCAAATACTTCCGGACCTAACTGTATATTACATGGCCAAAACTATGTGCACACCTGAGCATCATGCCCATATGTGGTTCTTCCCCAAACTGTTGCTACAAAGTTGGAAGCACACAATTGTATATAATGTCTTTGTATGCATTACAATTTCTCTTCACTGAGAAACTAGGAGGCTCAAACCTGTGTACAAAGTGAGCTCCATGAAGACAAGGTTGGAGTGGAAGAACTCGAGTGTCCAGCACAGAGCCCTGACCTCAACCCCTCTGAACAGCTGTACTATGAGATGAACTGGAACACCGACTGCACCCCAGACCTCCTCACCCAACATCAGTACCTGACCTCACTAATGCTCTCGTGGCTGAATGAACACAAATCCCCACAGCCACACTCCAAAATCTAGCGGAAAGCCTTCCCAGAAGAGTGGAGCTTATTATAACAGCAAAGGGGGAATAAATCGGGAATGGGATGTTCAAAAGCACATGTGGAGTGTGATGGCCAGGTGTCCACATACTTTTGGCCATAAGGTGTACATTACAGTACAGTCAAAATTCTTTACTTCACATTTCAAAAAGCTGCGGCCAGAGGGCACAGGGTCAGCCATTTTGTGTCAGTGTTACTGAGGTTTGGATTAAACCCATTCAATTTAAGGGACCAGGCAAGTAGGCTGATAACTATAAGAACTCAATAATAATAAATAACAGCTCTGATAACGGTAGGTTGGGATTTCCAACACTGTCACAAAATCATGGACCCTCTGATTATGCTTCATGGACCTGGCTTTGAGAAACACTGCCTTAGGCAACTAAAAGTAGATCTTGTGTTCATAAATGTGAATATTTTTGCCCTTGATTACTATTATGAAAATGAGTTCTGTCCACTCTAACACTAGACTGAGGTTGTGAAGGACTTGATAAAGAGCTGATAAGCCGAATGAGGTGCGTCATTGCAGGGAAACATATTGCACTGTGGCTGGCAGTGAATAACATTGCACAATCCTGTCCAGTTTGGAACCAGAGATGGAGCAGAACTTGATATTCAGGCGTAGCTGCCTTGTTTTGGGAATAAAAGGCAGGAAACACCCGAGACTGTCATTATCACAGAGCGACCAGGCCAAACACGTCTCTCTCCTACTTCTCTTACTCTCAAACTATGCTGCGGCACAAAACAAAGGGCAACACCTGGGCATCTTTTCACCATCTCCACTCCAACCACCTATCTACAGAAGCAAACAGATTACCCAGACATCCAATCCCACCAGGCCTGACTCTGAATAACAGGCTCAAAAGACCACTTTTAATAAAATAAAGATGGAGAGAGGGGAAAAAAAAAAAAAAAAAAAAAAAAAATCCACTCTGTAATGGCTCTTGACATTTGTGTTGACATTTGAGCCCCTGTTGAATCGCACGGAAATATAGCGTGTCATCCCTGAAGAAAACGGTGCCCACCTCCCCCTTCTTATCAAGCAGATTAGCCTGCTGCATTATACCGAGCTAATAGCGCATGTAGATACTTTGTGAATGAATTTTCCAAAAGCATCAAACACTTAAGACGGATTTAGGACCCACTCTCCGAAAGAAATACTTAAGAATATGCAAATACCCAGCAAAGAATTGGGTTTTAACTAGATTTGACGAGCGCAAACAATAAAATGTGCTCTTTTCCCCGGCCGCCGGTGTCAATCAGGAGGCGAGATTAAGAGCCGCGCTTCTGACAATGTGTAAAATGGAAAGGGACAATGAGGCACTTTTAATTTATCACAGGGATATGACTATCAATGCGCTCGCATTGTGTCTTCTGAATTGCTAAACACCTCGCCAAGAGGGGAGACGAGGGCTTGCCAGGTCAGCTGAAGGATGCCCCCTACTGCCATGCTAATGTACTTCAACCAGATATAAACCAGAACACCAGCAGTGGTTTGATTCCTTTTAACATGTGTACATAATATATAATACAACAATAAATATTCGGCGTAGTAATCCATCAAACCCAAAGAGCACAGGTACATGGAGAGGGGAGTCCATCTAAATGGCAAACATGAGCCATCAGTGGGAATGAAGAGAAATTCGTGTTACTTGCTATTTCCTAGTTGTACATGTAAGAAATAAAACACTTGCGTGTGTGCTCCCATTGGAAAACAATGAACCTCGGGGTGATAACGGTGACACCACTTCACTTCTGGCCGCATCATACCACCCTGTCACTGATTATTATCCACTGGTATTATTATACCACAGCAATTTGCCATCAATTACATTTTTCAATTGGTTAATAAAGCAAAAGAAATGTTATAGAGAAAACGCCAAGCCCTCAGTCCTGAAGACTATGGAATACTTACAGCTTTATCTCTGTTACAAAGCACTGACACCGGAGACTCCTTCCAAAGATATTAAATACATGTCTTCTCACAGAAAACTTCACCATATCAAAAATCAGGGACTTTTTTTTTTTTTTGTTACTATACAAACCATACTACAGGGTGCCCCAAAAGTCTCCACACATAAGGGACTATATATGCCAGCATGTTTCCTGTTAAAGTCCATCGCACCCTTAGAGTCAGAGCTGCTGTTACAGAAAAAGAATCATCACCTACTGACCAGTCGGAATCGTGAATTCATCAGCGCTGTGGTGCTTAATTACTGAATACACACTCCTACCAAAGTGGTGTGTGGTGTGTCACATGTATTGAACTACTGAACTTATTTCTGCTCTGCTAACAGGGACGACGATAAGTAATGATTTTAGAGGCTTGTTAAAAAAAAATTGTTAAAAAAAATATGTTTAAATGATCTTTCTCTTGTTAACATTTACAGTCGGGCCAACTACAGAGTGGCTCAGAGAGGTGGGGGTGAGTTGGCACTAGCTACTTCAGAAGTGGCAATGTGTGTGTGTGTGTGTGTGTGTGTGTGTCTGCGTGTCATTTTGGCACAACAGGGGAAGCTAGCCCAGCTGTCCAGGTATTGATCCACAGCTGGTACCAGTATGGGGGGTGAGGGTCAGAGCTGCGGGCGGTCCTACCATACACACACACCAAATTATCAGTCGGGGCAGGGGAAGGGGCCTGACCTCCTCCTTTTGTCTCATCAGTTCATTAATTAGAGACACACCAGAAAGAAAACAAACAGCTCACTCCTTCCTCCCACCTCATCACACAATCTACTCAATCAAAGCAACGCTCACACCACTTTTGTCTCACTACAGCAGGTCACGGTGGTGATTAAAAAAAACAAAAAAAAAACAAGACACATTCATGATTCACACTGAAAGTCAATGAGAGAATGGCAACATGAAGAGATGAGAAACATCACATCATCTATTATGTTCATCAGTTTGTTAATTATTACACAAAAGCAATGCCTGTCCATCTGGCTGAGAAACGCTGCATGGCAGGACTGGAGAACAGCAAACAGAAAACAGAACAGAAAAGCTGGACTAAAAAACTGACAAAAACAACTAAAAAGTAAAGGGCTTCAAAACTAAAGAAAATACTGTTTCTATATTTGCCATTTTTCTGTTCTCTCTGTTTATTTGTATTTTTCCTTCACTATTGGTTTTATTTCAAATGTTTCAGAACACAAAGGGACCCTAAACAAGATCCTACCTGGACACTCCACCTACCCATCCAACTTACATCACTATGCATGCAAGAAGGTAAAGGAATTAATAATTCATTATAAAATCCCTGCCATTAAAATGCAGTATCCAGCTGCAGGTTGCAGATCCAACTGGTCAGTGTTTATTACTAGCGTTTTGACTATGATTTGTGTCTGCTCCATGTGCATACGGGTGCTTCATCCTGATCTTTCTACTATACCTCTCTCGCTTGGGTATGTTTAGGGGACTGCAACTGCCAGGACCCCGAGTCACAGATGTGCAGCTAGCAGAGGCCCAGTGGTGGCTCAGGACTCCAATAACACTAATAGTTAGAGATTACCTCTTCCTCATATCATGCGGAATGCACTCAAACATTACAATAATATTCATGAATACTACAGGGTGTCCCAAAAGTCTCCAAATCTCAATGAAATTAGCGCTTTTCTTTTTAGCAAAACTTTATTTACGAAACATCCTCTACATGACTGCCACTTTTTTTTGTAAACACACCGAGTGTCGTCTCTCCCAACTTTGGCTTCCAGTTTGGCAGCAGTGTCGTGTGTGATGTGTTTGCCATGTTTCCTGTTAAAGTCCATCGCAACCTTGCGACATCTTCCCGATCCAACCATGAGAATGATTTCAGTACGTTCTTCTTTTGTCAAATTAAAATATCTGTACGCACGAGTTGGGGCAAGAAATAAGGTGGTTATGTTTGTTTTGCAAAAGCGCTTCATGTTACCACTTTCCACTGGCAGGACAGCTTCTGAACTTATAAAGACATCTGTTTTGAAGCAGGGAGAATAAAAGCATACTTCTTTGTCCATTTTTATTTAAACAATTTGTCGTCGTTGCTAACTTTTTTTTTTAATTAAGCCATAATGTCAGTTCACTAATCACAACAGAGAGGGTAAATAAAATAAATCTATGAAAGCCTGTGAAAACTCTCCCCTTTCTGACCTAATGTCTCTCTTTACATAAATGCATGCTTTGAAGCTATGCTGGTTTGTGTTTCACTGAATTTACATTGCTCGCGGTCCCCCAGTCTTCTAATCGTGAACATGACAAGTATGGATAGAGAGACCACTCTGACAGATCGCTCCAAACAACAACGTACTGAATATCACAGCTTCTGCACTGTTCTTTACTTGACAGAGATAAAGAACTGCTGAACCAAATGAACCAAAAGTGTAAAATGTGTTTTGGGGCCTTTAAAGTGCTTTCCATCTCATTTCACACTGTCCTCACTGTCTCATCGCATCACACTCCACACACACACACACACACACTTCCTCTCTCTCTCTTATCAGTGAGGTCAGAGCGCAGTGTCCAGTCGTCTCCTTCTCATCACACGGCTGACCAGAAAAATAAATTACAGCCTCCCGAAAACTCCTACCGCTGCAATACTGCCGAGTGCACACACTCACATGAGACACAGATATATTGGATTAACAGACGAGTTCATTCCATTTTTAGAGGTGCTACCTCATCATTTTCCACCTCATTCCACACACACACACACACACACACACACACACCTGAATGCCCCTACATAGACAGCAGTGATTACATCTTTAGCACTAACCGAAATCTACAAGCAGAGGCCCATCAAACATATAAAATAAACAGTTATCAGTAACTTGCTGACAGAGACAGAGAGAGAGAGAGAGAGAGAGAGAGAGAGAGAGAGAGGGAGAGAGAGAGAGAGAGGGAGAGAGAGAGAGAGAGACCGTGCTGCACAATAAACACTCGTATTTATTGGAAAAAGTGCATGCTGGGTAAAACAGGCCATTCCAGTGCTGAGGTTTCGTATTCCTCCGCAACCTTATCACTGTTCTGGTGGTATAAATGCCACTCGCTAACTTCAGCCTAATTTTAAAGAACAAAATATTATAAGCAATAGCCTAAGGAAGAGCTTCTGTTCAAGTCAAAATGATCAGTTTAAAGTTTTTACTTAAAGTGGAACTATACTAAAAACGAGTTTTCAAGGTTAGTCATTTCAAATAAAGTTTTCTGTCTCAGTCACTCAAAATCAACATGACCAGTGAACATTACACCTACTGCTAAGTAGCAAACAGAACAGAGTTAAGACTAAGAAAGCATGCAAGCAAAAACGTAACTTACACACAACAGCCCCAGCTGGAATACACACACGCAATGATTCTCACACTTTTAAAAACAAATTTGCTGTTTAGAGACACAAAAATTTCTGCTGCACAAATTCAGCTCTAACACTAAAGTTTTGCCAAGGAAATGAAATTTGTAGCTGCCTGCAGGCAAAAACTGAAAACACAACAAACAAAATCATCTTGAGACACACTGGAAAAGGTGGGCCTCATTGTTTAATATTTTAGTACATTTGTGTGTAAATGTCGGCACAAGTCAAACCAAACTAAAAACAATTTCCGCCAGATTGGCAAAAGTTTTGGAAACGCTGATTTTTTTCCGTACGTGTGTGCGTATGTTGATGAATGGCAATCGCCTATGGTCCTCTGAGTAAAGAATAAAACATGATGTGCTGTTATAGGAAAAGTTACCACCCTGATTATTTTCCTATAACAGTAAGTGTCTTATTACTCTTTTACATTTTTGTTCATACTTTTTATCCTTCTATAGTTACATTTAATGTTATGGAAAATCCACGAAGTTTGATTACGATAATAATGGCGTTCATTACGAATCAGAACAAATTCAGTTACATTATGAAGTGAAATCAGGGTAGATGATGTGATGAGACATAACCTAATTGAGAAATTAGAGACCTGGAGTGAGAAAGTAAAAGGAAGGAGCTCAGATGTGTGTGCATTGCCAGATGTAATCTACTGCAACACTGATGCCATGTGATATTAAGCCACGTCTGACCTTTCTGAACCACTGACAGTCCAGGCACAACAAAAACAGCAAGATGACTTAATGCTGGAGAAAGGCAAATAAAACACACAGGGATTAGTGTGTGCGTGTGTGCGTGTGTCTGTCTGTCCCCTGCTAAACACCAACAGGCTAAAATCTGACTCCTTTCAGTAGCATCGACTGAGATGTTCCTAAAACACACTGAAGTGTCAGGAAGCAGACACACACACACACACACACGAGGTCAAGCATATAGATAAACAGGCGGATTGAAGAGGATTTGGTAACTCTATAACAGTTTATGTTCATCAGCAGGAAGAAAAAAAAGAAAAGAAACAAAAACAGAGAGAGAGAGAGAGAGAAAGAGAGAGACAGACAGACAGAGATACAAAAACACACAGAGAACGATAGACAAAGAAATAGAGACACAGACAGACACAAGGAGAGACACGGTTCCCAGCATCTGATGCTACACTTCAGCTCTGTCCAAAAGATACAGTAGTCGCGCACACACTCGCGCACTCCTAAAACATTTCATATACTTTATGATGCACTTCATGATCAGCTGAACTCACCACACACCACACCATTCTGTTGTGTGTGGTATTTAATGTCCTGCGATGTGTTTATTATACTGTCCCATTGTTTGTATTTATTGTTGTGTGCACTTTATTATATTGTCTATTGTGCACTGCCATTTTGTCTCAGTTTTTGCACTACGTTGCTGTCTGTGACCTTTCTAATGTCACAACAAGGCCTTGGAGAATGCTATTTCATTCTACTGTATGTGTGTATATGGCTAGGATGACAGATAAAACTCTATATACAAAATAAATAAATAAATAAATAAATAAATAAAATGCCACATGTAAATGTAATAATAACTTATAATTTACTTCAACCTAAATCAATAGCGAACTAACCTAATGCAGAACTGAGGTGTATAAGTTTTCAGCCTGTTGTCAAGAGACTGTAAATTTAAATCTTGATGAGATGAGAGTTTAACAATGTTCACACTCAAAACGTCACTTTCTCTGGAGCAGGTATCATCCCGCAACACAGTAAGTTTTCTGTTTTCAACAAAGTCTAAGGACAGAGGATGAATTGCATGATGACACGCGTGTGTGTGTGTGTGTGTGTCTCTCTCTCTCTCTCTCTCTCACACACACACACACACACACACACACACACTGTCCCATAAGAGTGCTGTACGCATGTGTCCAGGTCTCGGTGGGAGACCTCAGAGAGCAACAGGGTTTAAGAACGTTCTAGAAAGGTGCCAGAAAAGCGGATTAACACACGCTCCCAGGTGACGCAGAGACACGCATGGGCCTGCGTTCATGTTTATTTCAGCTCCTGCGTCACACTGTGCAAAGTCAAAACAAGAGATTGTTTCTGTTTACTCAGTGTGCATGTGGGGGTCATCTGCCAGCAAGAGTGGTCAAAGCCGGAGGATCCTGGGACAGAAGCAAAGAGAGCGAATGAAGGACAAGGGCAGGCCTACACACACACACACACACACACACACACACACACACTTCACTTTCAATGATTACAATATCATCATCTGTTCAGAGCACTTTCTGCCTTATCTGTGATGGTGAATTACTGAGACTAATAACCACAATAAAGCTGATAACTATATTAATTTTTCTTTCATAGTAGTTTTCTTTCCCATCCATGGCCTTGTCTTAACCTCGTAACACAGCTCTCTGTCCAGCACAATGAACTCATCATTGTCTTTACAGCATTTCTGCTTTTCAGTGTTGGAAGTGAGAGAGATGCGAGTTTCCCATTCAACTAGAAATACTGAGCTGTGTGTCAATGTGGTTTTTTGTAAATTTGCACGAAAAAAAAAAAAAAAAAAAAACACATAATTTGTCCAGCTGCCTGGACAGAGAGATGATTTAAATGCATTTCCGAGTGATATGGTGATGGTGATTACAGACAACCAGAGTGTTTCATTCAGTTAATAAGTGTCTGTTAGTGCTTGGAGCTCAGATGTTTTCTGACTGACAGGAGAAACTTCGCCTGGCTGATTCTCTGATGATTTCTGACTGACACAAGGTTTAATCTGAAATATTTTGGTGCTGAGTCCATTCACTAATATAGTTTTGGGTGAGACAGACATTAGACATTGGCACTCATCATATAGGTGTGGCGGCCTGGGAAAACCCTTCACATGGTCATATTTTGTACTATACAGTGTGCCAGTTTTGAAAACTACAAACTACACTATACGGCCGAAAGTATGTGGACACCAGAGCACACAATTGTATAGAATGTTTTTGTATTATTACAATTTCACTGGAACTAAGAGGCCCAAACCTGTTCCAGCATGACAATGCCCCTGTGCACAAAGCGAGCTGCATGAAGACATGGTGTGTAAAGGTTGGAGTAGAAGAACTTGAGTGTCCTGCACAGAGCCCTGACCTCAACCCCACTGAACACCTTTGGGATGAACTGGAACACCGGCTGCACCCCAGACCTCCTCATCCAACATCAGCGCCTGACCTCACTAATGCTCTTATGGTTATTATAACAGAAAAGGGAGACTAAGTCTGGAATGGGATATTCAAAAAGCACATATGAGTGTGATGGTCAAATGCCCACAAACATTTGGCGATATAGTGTATGTTATATGCAGAAAAAAAAAAACAATTTTGGTCAAAACACATTGTTTGTCATTTTTGGATGTTTACATGAATTCAGCCACAGCAATATGTTAGCATACAAAATATGTATTCAACTGACACAACTAAAAGTATTACTGCTTTCAACTAGAGGCTGCAACTTGGATTTCCCAACCTCCGACCAGGAAAAGCCATTCAACTCGAAATTCCTAGAGGAAAAAAATGAAATGACTGTTCAGATATATTTTAATTTCATAAGAGGATTCTCAATCAACTAAAACCTGTTTCATTTTTATGTATCATTATGTAATAATATCAGCTGAGTATATTTTTAACTATTAATAAGATAAAAACAATCCTGAGAAGCCCTCCTTTCCTCACTTTTTCATTTTGGGATTCACCTTTTTCCCCCCCAGTTTCCAAAAGCTGGAAAGCCCGACACACACACAGACAAACTGAAAAATCCATTCATTGACTGTCCTCTAGTGACTACAGACAGTAGTGTACTCTGGCGCTTTAGTGCTATGTCAATAACAGAAGAAATACTGTAGTGTGATGGTTTAGGATCTGCACTAGAAGCTTATATTTTTTTTTAAAAGGATCCTGTTTAAAGATGAGTAGACAGGAACTCAGAGCTGTGCATTTACACTTTCATAGTGTCTGAGAATATAGGAGGATCTCAGCTGTCCATCAAACAAGTGGGCGGGTAACGTATGATAATGTGTGAACGTGCTCGATTTAGTGCTTTAAATAAAAGGCGGTGCTTTGACTCGGATGAGTCAATGGAAATGAATTATTTAAAAGCATGATTTGAGAATTTTGAATTGTACTCAGAGCCTGTTAGAAGTGCAAGGATTATTTGTCTCTTCTCCAACTTGTCTAGAGTGTATGGTAAGTATGGTACCAAGTATGGTGGTATTCATAAACTCTAAAAACCAGAGAGTGTGTAAAGGTCTAGAGCAGAGAAGTGTTAGTAGGAATGCAGGGTATTTTTGGATGTTTGATGTTTCTTGGACTTGTAAAATGTGACCAAATTACAGTTACCAACTTTTCACACAACACAGTCAGAAACCCAAGCGTGAGGGGAGAAAAATGAATAAAAAAAAGTAAATTAAAACAAAACCCAGAAGAGTAGACATCAAACTGGACACTGACTTTTTCCCCTAGCATTTTCTCCATTTCCTAAATAAAGGAATGTCAAACACACACACACACTGACACACACACACACACACACACAAACACACACACACACACACACACAAAGAGAGTAATCTGGTGCCAAATAGGCCTGCCCAAGGAGCTTTGATGTCAGTCTCACTTGGCACGCTCCCCTTCACCTCTCTTCCTTTTTTCTTTCTCCTTTTCTCTCTCCTCCTTTCTCTCTCTCTCTCTCAGCATGCAAGGACACACAGCGTGTGTGTGTGTGTGAGATGAAGAGAGATGTTTGGCATGTCTTTGATCACTCCGTTATTAGTGAGGTATGCACAGACAAGAAGAATTAGGAATCCTTTCTTCCTCTTCTTTTCAATCTCACTTCATTACTTCCCTTCCATTTTCTGGCTTTGACTTTCTACTGAAACAGGTCTTTTTCCCTGAACCTCTTTCATTTTATTTTTTTGTCTTGTTGAAAACGAACCGATCCGACCATGCACAGGGTATTATTAGGGGTGCAATGATACACAACATTTGATACAATACAAAATAGTTGTGTTTTGATATGATGCATTTTCAATAAAGCAAATAAATAAATAAATTTAAAAAAATTATTGTCTGACTGCGTCTTAGTTTTCCATTTTAATTGATTAGAACAATCAACATTATAAACGTATAATAATTGAAACTTAACGACACAGTGTATGTGTGGTCCATGTAGAGCCACACGCAGGGTTTTCTATTTCAGATTCTGCTGTTAGTTATTTGTGCTGCAAAAGTCGAAAGGGGAAGAACACTAGTCGTGAGCTTCGTAAATTACCTGGCAGCCGAAGTGCTCAGAAGCACCAGACCTTAAAGATTTGGTGGAATCTTCCATCGCCTGCTTGATGCTGAAGGAGCTTGTACATGAGTATGTTACTACACTAGCATAGTGGCTTGTGAAAACAGTGTGTTACGATAAGCATTTTTTTTTTTAAACTCCCTGCAGCCTCTTCTGATTGGAGATAAACAGGAAGTTACTTTTTCGAGAGGAGGGAGTGTGTGATTAAGTTTAAATTTTTATTACACCTCATCTGAATATAAGCGTCATTTCATGACAAACAGCCTACTTAATTACACAGCTTTTTGAATGTATTGTTTGATACGGAGACTTATCTAATCGAGAGCCTCATATCAAACAAGAAGACACAATACGCAATACACGTTACAGCTCTATACGTTATATACACAAACCATGCACAACTACTCTCTTATAACTCCATTAAAAGACATTTTTTATCCATTTAATACTTGACAGTTTTTTTTTCTACGCTGAATAACTGCTTCATGTTGACACTTCATAAAAATATCATTAGACAACAACAACAACAAAAAAAAACACACAAATGTAACTCCACTTTTGCATGTACCAATAAATCCAGATTTAAATTAAAACGTTACATACTAAACCCTATTTTCCTGGTAAACTGGGTCAGCATATCCTTCATTTGCATACTGGAACCTGACTGGCTTTTATATTTTGTGATGTAATAACACTTGTGATGTAATCTTTCCAACTCCCTGTTTCTCAAAAAAAAAAAATGTAGCAGAACAGTTTTAGCGACACTGAAATGTTCTATTAAATTTAAATTGACGCAATGTATTAACCAAGTGCACATAAAGACAAGAAATCCACTGACAAATGCCCTTCTCCAGTAAGACTCTGCAACTTCATTTTCCTAATATTTGTCCAGGAAAAATAAAACAGCACTTAGTGTCAAACCAGAAAGCAGACAGGGTGTGTGTGTGTGTGTGTGTGTGCGCGCGTGTGTGTGCGCGTGTGTGTTTCAGCTTTAGAGGGAATTTGTGTCAATCAGGACACAGAGTCTCTAAGACAGGGAGTGAATGTGTACTCTGGCATTACAGTTAGTCCCTGTGTGTTTCCGCATATTAAATATGCTTCTGTGCATGAATACATGTTTATTTTGTGTGAAAGCATATGTGTGTATTTAATGTGTTTGGGTAAGAGTGGGTGTGTGTGTTTGTCTCTCTCTCTCTGCTGGGCAGACAGATGGACTTGAGACTCAAGACTGGACTGGCGCCGAGTGTCTGGTACTGATCCAGAATGAGAGAAGGAGGGTGAGAGTGAGAGACATACAGACAGAGAGAGAGAGAGAGAGAGAGAGACAGAGAGACATACAGACAGAGAGAGAGAGAGACAGAGAGACATACAGACAGAGAGAGAGAGAGAGAGAGAGAGACAGAGAGAGAGAGAGAGAGAGAGACAGACCGACCCTCCATATTGTCTGCTTTTAAAAAATGTATATATCTCACTGAGCACTTATTTATATAACACTAATTTCAGACTTTACTGAAGTGTGTCTCATGGCTGGTTTTAACATCTGTGTTTGTGTGTCCTAAAAACAGGCAGATAACGCTGCACCAATATATAAATTATAACAATAACCACAACATCAATATGTCCAGACTAAGTGAAAATCAGACCAACAGCATGTAAATAAAAATTATAACTGGTCACATCTATTATAAAATATAAGATAAGCACAAGCATCTACTACATTTAGGGGCAAATTATGTGAATTTAATTTCTGGCTTATCATTTTAAACAGGTTATTAAGACACTTACATGAAGGCTTTTTAGCAAATCACTAAAACGGGAATAATAAGTGCTTCTTTAAGTAAACTTCCAGCCATGTTGTCTCCTGGTCCTTTCATTTCTCTTGATTAAACTGTGTGTAATGACTAAGTTCAGCCACAAGGTGGCGATAGTCACAAAGCACTGGCGCAAACTGATAAACAGTCTTAAGTGATGTCTTAACGTAACCTATAGGCTTCTAAGCTTTTACTTCCACCTGCTCAAACAATAGGCATGGAGCTTTGAATTAAATTAAATAGCGTACTTTGATTAAATGATGTACTCGAGTAGCCATGTTGGCAGTGATTATTATAATTATTATAAGGAGCCATACTGAACTTTATGGAAAAGGCTAGCGTCCATTTCTAACCCATCTGAATTCACTTTTTGCCTGATTGAGTGCTTTCTCCGAGCGTGTCACATTTCACATCACCTTTAGAAAAACAAACAGGTAGAGAGAGACATCTGTTCTATGTTTAGCCAAAACTAAAAGCACTGCACTGTAGCTATCCGAAATCAGACAGCAAATAAGCGTTGTGGAAGATCATAAAGAAGTACCTCATCAAATTAAAGTAAAGTGGCTTCCGTATTTTTAAGTGTAATAACGCTACAGAAAAGCGTTTCCACCATACAGGTATGGAAGCAGTGGAACAGAGCTTCTGTAAAACGAAGCAGCACTTACATTCTCAATCACGAAGGTCCAGTCTTTATCTTCAAACTCCTCTGCATGAGGGTCCTGCAGGACACACAGCGAGAAATCATTTAAAAAAAAAAAAAAAAAAAAAAAAAAAAAAGTAAGCAACTCAAAATGCAAAGTGCTACTGTTTTCCATTCAGTTCAATAATTTCCTCCAAACCCAAATGTAAAAACATCAGCCAAGATGTGTTTGGTGTCTGAATTTCGCTTTTCTGGTCATTTTCACACCTATTAGTCTGATTGTGGAGTCCAAATCAGAGCGATACTCATACTTTTGATTCATAATGAAACATTATGAACATAATGAAACCCAAAAATAAATAAATAAATAAATAAAAACATGCTTGTAAAATTGGACAGAAATTCAATGATTCAGTGAAAATCTGTATACAGATCTTTGTGCTCAAATGATTCAGGCGATTTCTATGCACAAAATATACGACCAGCACAAAATAAATGATCAGATTAAGAAATAACAAATTATATAAACATTTATTTCGTTTGTCTGTGTGTGCTTCGGCTCAGTTTCACGCCTCACAGCTCAAATCTCGCCGAAACCCCGAGATACACATCGTGTTTGGGTCACTTCCTGCATTTGAGACGAATCAGAGTCGAATCTCTTTCTCACTGCAATCGAATCGTACTTGGAATCAAACCGAGACCACCTTGTTCAGATGCTCACCGACTGGGATCCTTAAAAAAGCTTTTTTTCCGGTTTATCATCCTGGATAGTGCATAACTAAATCAACACGTTCTTACATTTCATACAATTGTACACATTGTGTAATATTTTTACATATATGGTACAGAAACATGCAGCTCAAACTATATTACCATCCAAATCATTACTAACACTCTTGTGCTTTTACACTTCAGCTACCCCAGACTTATAGATGTTAGCAGGGATGCAGGCGTTCTGCGTTGGGGTGCTGGAATTTTACGCAGCATATACGTGCCGTGCGCTATAACATCACACCAAAATGATAGCTAAATCATTTTGAGATTAAGAGAGAATGTGTTGATTATGCAAGGAATAACACACGACAGACCATGCTGTTATATGAAATATATATACCACAGCAACGTGTCAATGATTACAGTGTTTCATTTATTAATGAATGACATGTCACAGATTTTAGCAGATAGATTTAATGCTGTGGAACGTCATAGAGACAAGTTAGTTCCTGTTCTCACCTACGCTATAGCTGCGATAAACAGACATTCCCTAACCAGCCACTCACACACACCCTGTCATTTTACAGGGAAAACAGAGAAAAAGGAAAGCGTAACCGAAACTGAATCTTCTAACCAAAAGAAAACCTCACCGCATCAATGATTTCAAGAACCTTTAAAAACTAGCACATTTTTAAATCTGTTTATTATTAGTCTTAGATTGTGTGGAGCCTCCGCTGTACAAGTCCCTGTGTATGAGCTTTAGTTACTATTGAGACAATAAAGTATATAAGCCTATCATTAATGTTACAACTGGAATTACCTGTGCTATTATAAGAAAATAATGCACACCTTCCGACCAATCAGATTCAAGCCTTCAACCATACTGTGGCATAAAATGATATACACCACCAGAAACACCCTATTCTTCTTTCAGAGCTGGTTATTAGTGTTAATCAACAGAATTGATAATATGCTCAAAATGCAATATTAGAATATGGGCCTTTAAGGGCTTGCAAAAACGCTGGCCCAGGCAAATCAGACACCTCTGATTCAGACAGTGCTAAACTGGTGGCTATACACTTCCCTAACTGATTAGCTACGTTAGCGTCATAGCTCCAGTGCAGAGTTTAAAAAATTCTGGCCAAGCTGGGGAAAAAAAAAAAAAAAACTTCAAAGCAAGTCAATCAATATTATTATATCAACACTTCGTGTGTACCTTAAACAGGGTGACTGTGATCTCCACATTCTCAGGAACAGGCCACACCACCACTCCTCTGTACGGGTTTTTGATGCCGGGTTGCCAACTATGAGACTGAAAGACGGAGAAAAAGGAGAGGAAAAAAAAGAGTGTTATGCATCACTCGGGCACTTCATGCCATCATTTTAACAGACAACAAACAACAAAGATCCTATTCTACTATCTGTAAAATGCAAGTTTTATTTCTAAAGCTCGCCATTTATGACCTGATCAGCCATTTTAACTGAGGACCTCAAGCACACTTGCCTAAACGCAAAAAAAAAAAAAAAAAAAAAGAAAACAAATGTCAATCTTGACAATAACTTGTAACAGTGGATGCCGGTTAAACCAGCTGCAGTTTTTCATAGGGTGCTTTCACATATGCAGTGTTTAGTCTGTTGGAATCAAACCCTGGTTCAAGATCGTTTAATATAAGTATTTGGGTGTGGACCAAAATAACCGGAGCGAGGTGGCCCTCAGCATGGATCTAATCAAACTCTGGTGAGATTCGATGGCAGTGAGACAGTGTTTTGGGCTGCTGGTGACAGTTTTCTGCAGACGTGAGGTGCTAGAAGTGCTGAGGAAATGTGATTCACGCCCGACAAATGGACTAACAGGTGTGAAAGCATCCATAAACTAAATTGAGCCTGAAATAAACAACAGATTGAAATGCAACAAAAACAAATTAGTTCTTTGATAAAACATACTTTCATTAAAAGACTAAAACAATCAAAATCAGCTTTCAGAATGAACACTGGTAATGAACACACTGATTTATTCTGGATTTGGAGCGGTTTTGCTGTGGCGCACACCCAGGAAATCCGACCTCGTTGTTTCTCTGTGATGATCTGATTTCCTAAAACACAGCAGATCTGAGAACGCCGTGACGAGATCCCTACCTGTCCAGGCAGCTGCGTGGAAATCGAGTCTTCTCCACCCACCATGTGCATGAATAAAACAAACGGTTGTGCACTGCTGTATTTTTCTGTATTTTTCTACACTGTAACACACCGCTTCACGGGTGATTTACCCTGCTGCCTGTCTCAACACGGACTCCGAGGAAGTGGAACCGAACACCTTACACACTCTGTCGCAACTCCTTGATGACGCGTCATGTCGATGCAGACACGAAAACAAAAGTGCGTCTGTAGTGAAGCTGAGATTTGGGCTCGAGATAACACAAGACCTCTCGAACACAAGTCAAGTGTGTATTTCTTGCCCTAACACATCAGATTGAACTCGACACTGAGCTGAACGAGTGCGATCAGCATGGCAGAGCAGCCTAAGCATCGATGCCAAGCCTAAATGACTTTTATCCATGGATAATAAGGAAAGTGTTTTTGCACTGCAGGACTGCATCATGTAGTAATAGTTTTAAAGCTCCTGGCAACATGGTCTTAAACATTAAACAAAAAAAAAAAAATCTTTGTGACGCGCACAGATGTCATTCAATATGCATTTACTAATGTAAGATTTAAGAAATATGTATACCTAACTGCAAATAAATTATAACCAAAAGCTAGAAAAAGTCTGATTTTCTACCTAATGAGAACTGTGTGGGCGTGTCCAATCAAACACTGACTGACAGCACCGTCTCCACAGCAACGTAAACAACTCATGAGCATTGCTAATGCTATGAGTGGTGCTACTGCAGCGATTTTGTTTTTACATCCGGGTCCTGAACACTGCATGTTGGTGTGTTTTGTACATTTTTTTTAGGATATTATTTCCGGCTTTTGATCACACCTGCTTTAATAAAACGGACTACAATGAGCCTTACTGTGCTCTCATTTAATCTCCTACTATGACATGACAGCAAGTGGCTTATTATATGTTTGGTGTCTTGAGATTTGCTGGTGAAGGCACAACTACTGACTATTACCGCACAATCACACTAAAACAGTGTGCGTGAAATGGTTAAAAATTCTAATGAGATGTATTTTCGCTCACGCTTGTCACTTGAGCTTCTGTGGTTGGGATAAAGCTGAGTAAGCAGATGGATATTATGATCGATACTTTCGTAGCACTGACATCACCTCTAACTAAAGAAATTTAGAAATCTTTTAACAAGAAATTGATGAGTCAACTGTGAAAATGAGTCGATCGAGACTTTCCAGATCTCCAAGATTGAATCATGCATTGTCACGGCCACATGATCCTCTGTTGTGAACATGATAGCCTAGGTCTTTTCAATTAGCAAATACATAGCAGAATTAACTGTGCAAGATAAACTGTTTACAAGTTTATAGTTTATAAGCTGACTGCAATTCAGACAGTTTTTTTTTTTTATGTAGCTGCATCCACATTGCTTAAATTTGCAACACTTAATTACTTTCATGTTGTTCACTGGTTCAGGGCTTTACCGACTGATAGCTGTATCTGATGACTAGTGTAGTTCTTCAGAAATACAACCTGCAGAATTTTATCAGCTCATCAGTTAATTTCTCGCCCAAAATATCTCCCTAGTTTAGTCTTGGCCATTTCCCAGCCATCAGTGTCTGTTATCATATGAGGGTGAAGGCCAACACGTGCTTCCTCAAAGACTGCATCTTTTTTGAACACAGGGCAGCGTAATACACTCAGGGAAAAGCGCTATCTACCCTCTTCCACATACATGAGCTCACGGACGCCAACGATTGGCTAGTGTAACTGTGATTGACATCGGAGAGAGAGTGAGCCACTCCTCCCGCCCAGAGAGCACGACCAATTCCGCTCTCTTGCTCTCCCAGCCACAGATGGCTGCAGCATCGTCCGGATTCGAACTTCTGACGATACTTGTGGACGAACATCTCTGGATGTTAGGGCAAATGCTTTTCTGTTGCACCACTCCAGAGCCCCATATCAACTTGCTCTTGCTGAAACTCTGGAAAAATCTTGTTTTTTTTTTTTTTTAGTGAAATAAAATCAAACCAGTGTGATTTCAGAATCAGAATCAGTGTGTGGAATATGACTGAGCTTAGGGGTGGGCGATATGACAAAAATACTAACATCACGATACACGAAGAAATTTCTACGATACACAATATACATCATGATCTACGGGTTTGCTTTAAAAAAAAAAAAAAACCTGCCAGAAAAACAGTAGTGTGCAATTTAAAAAAAAAAAACTATCATAAATAACTTTATTAACAAATGAATTTATAATAAATTTATTTTTATATTAAAAATAACATATTTAAGATTTTTAGTATTATTTTTTAAAAGAACAAAACAACAAATTAGCACGATATAGATATCACATCATCATATTGGCCAGCTGTAGCTGAAATACACTGAAATTGTCAGCTGACAAACAGAAATGCCTGTTTGGAAAATTTCTAAATAAAAGTAATATTCAATTTTACTTGTATAGTGCGACACTGTTAAAACTCTTAAAATTCTTAAGACTCCAAAGGGAATCCATCATCTTCTGGGATAATGAGATTATACATTAAAACACACCAGAAGTTAAGAAGTAAACCCAAGCACTACACAGGTTCTACACACCTTGGAGGATTTCCGTCGACTCCTGCGGGTCCACACCACCACTAGTTTGTCTGGTTGCCTGAAAGAACAAACCAATGGAAAAGTCAGAACCTGAAAATAATAACGTAATTAAATTGATTCAATTAGACATTAGCCAGAGCAACAGCTTAGACTGAGATTATATTTGTGATTATATTCTGTTGGACAAATACGCATATTTGGTTGTAAAGAAGCTGCTTAATGCCTGACTGGAGCCTAGAGGCTTTAGACTTCTAGTTTTATTTCATTCTCCACTTAATTGATAAATGACCAAAGCATTACAGTAAATAAAGCATCATGATAATGGCATGCAGCATCGTAACGTCATCACAGCAGGTGGGGTGTGTGCGTGTGTGTGTGTGTGTGTGTGTGTGTGTAGCATTACCTATTTCTCCTCCCCTGCCTGATTTGTGCAAATTTGGCACACAGTTTTTTAATGCTTTATGACTCATGTGCCATTACGAACTAACTCAGACAAATGTAAATGGATATTAACTCTGTTAGAACGGCATCAAGTTACCACATGCGACAGTTAACACATGCTTAGTAGAGATTGGGCAGAATCAGTGCCACCTGATCTGCGTCCCCTGCCCATTTTGCACAGAGCATACCACAGTGTGTTTATGCCATGAAGCTCAATGTAGAAAACAAGCATAGTCTTCTGAAACGTTATTTTAAAAATGGTGGCTCTGTGTTTGTGTGCTGTATGAGTAACCATTTAATAGCGCAGCTAGCCCCACCTGTGATAACTGGAACCTTTGACACTAAACTAGTGGCCGATAGAAAAAGCGGATTCTCTGGTGCCACAGATTCCATTACTTGAGAAAAAGGCAGAACTACAAAGATTAGCAATGCCTAATAGAGCCAAAAAGGTCCACATTCAGAAGTTTATTGGTGCCTATCCGTGTTGTCCATCACACTACCTGCAGTACATTATATGAATATAGCAGCGTTACAGTGGTGTGTATTATACATGTTTGTGGTGTAAGTCTCGTCACACCTCGGGTTGCTTCTCCGCTCTGCGGATTTATATTTTGCCTAGCCATGTCAAATCAAGATGGGAATTTGGATAATGTTAACTTCAGCTATACATTAAAAGATAAAATGATGCCTCTTGAATAAGCGTGTATGACAGCTCATCAAACACACACACATTTAACTGTTCATCCAGGGTTTCATGGGTCTCATGACAATTGTGTGATTGCTGTGAGACTGGAGAGAAATGCTGAAACCACACAGCCCATACCTACAATCATGGCAGAGGCAGAGAGTTAAACAGAGTCAGACACAATCAGAGAGTCAGACAGACAGTCAGTCAGGCAGAGGCAGACAGTCAGTCTGAGTCCAAGCCAGACAGGCAGAGTCAGACACAATCAGAGAGTCAGTGAGACAGTCTCAGCTCAGCCTCTTTGTGTCTAACAGATAGACAGACACTTCAGAGCTGAGAATCCCAATATAAACCAGTTACAGTAAGACACTCAGCTGGGACTGTACTAACTGTAATCTGACAAGCAGAGGTGTGTGTGTGTGTCTGAGTGTGAGAGAGAGAGAGAGACAGAGAAAGATAGACAGAGAGATGATTAGCCTCAGACCGTGTATTTCTAAAACATCTCGAAGGGAGAGCGATGTTTCAAATAATCACCCACTCAATCAATGAATGATTTCACACACTCGCTCCACGATATCGGGGATGAGGAAAAAATAAATAAATAAATAAAACACTGGACATTTTTGGCACGCTGATCTTCACATCCATCACTGAGAAGGGACTGCTACAGGACCACCGCTGACCCGAGATTACTGAGATCATTAGTGGATCATTCTCAGCACAGCAGTGACACTGACATGTTATTGTGGTTGTGTGCGTGTGCGTGCGCGCGTGTGCGGCTTACAGAATCATTTCTGAAATAACGCCTTGGACATTTTCAGACAAATTTGTTATAAAATAACAGAATTTTTATTTCAATGCCTGAACAGAGTGCTTTTCTGCACACACACAAACACACACAAACACACCCAGGACCATTAACCACATAGATGTGTGTGTGTGTGTCATAGAGGAAGAGAGAGACTCAGGGAGACATAAAGAAAGAGGGGGCTACAAGTGAGAAAAATGAAAAGAAGCATGCAGAAGACAAACAGAAAGACAGAGACGTACTGTATGTCACTGGGCCTCAGGGAGAAATTTGACTACAAAGTTGCCCATTGTGTCTATATTCTTATGACTAGCATCATCACACACACACACACTCCTGCCCTACAGTCCCCCACCTCTGTCTCTCACAGACAGACACACAGACAGACAGACACACAGACAGACACACAGACAGACACTACATGCTCGCATTTTCTCTACACTTTTCACAAGAGTGACCTGAGCGGAAGCAGCTGATTTGATACTGAAGCTTGAAACCTGTAAAATTTCATTTTTTAGTACACACTTTTCACATTTTTCCTCCTTCTCAGTAATTCATTTTTGTCTTTCAACATTTTTTTTAAACTGAAACAAGCTTTTCCACTACTCTGATGCTTGTAGTTTCTCAGCAAACCTAAACATGATCATTCATATCATGTACTGTAGAAATGTCTGGAAGAATCGTGACGTCATTTTTGTCTGAAGGTGTTGAATAATCTTCTAAGGCGTTATCTTTTTCGTGTTAACAGGAACTAACTTGTTTAGCAGACGTCCCATGCTATCGGCTAGACGGTATTGCAGATCTAACTAGGGCTGGGCGATATCTAAATATAATGATCAAAATATTGTAATAATCGATAAATGTGTCATGTCATGTTGTTATGGTTACAGTGTGCTGTGCTGCGAGAATTTTTTTCCCCCATATCAACACAAAACATGCGCCAGGCAGCACTATTCCATGCAAAAACTCTACCATCTCTATTAGTTTTTTCCTCCATGCAGCGAGGGCTATTATCGTCTTTCAAGCATAGCATCAGGCACATGTCAATCATCATTGATATCTGATTACATCATCCTATCAGCCTAGATCCAAGTCTACACCAATTTTGGAAATACCTCAAAGCGATGTTGACTTCGACAGTTAGTATTATCACAAAGATGGTGGCATAGCATTGCCACATCACAGCTTGAGGATCCTCATTTTGAACCCGAGTTCATGTGACAGAGTGGGTTTCCTCTGGGTTCTCCGGTTTCCTCCATGTCACAGAAACAGGCCAGTAGGTGAACCAGCTAACTCTAAATTGTCCCTAGGTGTGAGTGAGTGTAAATGTGTGTGCACATGGCGCCCTATGATGAGCAGGTGTTACCAGGCATCCAGGTATGTGTTCCCGAGATCTACTGCGACCCTGACCATGATAAAGTGCTTACTGAAAAAGAATGAAGATCACAAAGAAGAGGGCTTCTGGTGTAGGAAAAGACTGGTTCAACAAATACTGCTTCTCTTCCACACTCACACACACACACATGGATTCTGCAGCATTTTGCTGAGCCATGTGACATCCATCCATCCATCTATCCTTCTATCTAGCTATCTTCTACATTTAGTCCTTCATTTCCTTCGACCTTCCACCCCATGTGCACTTAAACAGACACAAACATGGATAGACAGGCAAACAAGCTCATAGACAGACAGAAAGACAAGCAAACAAACAGGCAGAAAATCACACAGACGGATAATTAGACAGGCTGAGAGATGAACACACAGACTAAAGCAAAATTTGTATTACTGCTGTCCGACTCAATCCTTTGCAATAATCCTTTCACCCTCATGACGTAATTAGAAACAGGAAGTAACATGACAAGTTGAACCAATTACTTTAGTCAGCACGCAGCAACGAGCACAGACAGCTTCCAAAACTAGCGCAGGTCGTACCGCTGGTCAGCTGAAGCAAACCCCAGACCAGTGTTTTCAGAGAGACAGAGATATAGACAGAGAGAGAGAGAGAGACAGAGAGGCACAGAGATATAGAGATATGTATTCAGATGGCAGCTCATATGAGGGAGAGAGGCTGAGTCTTCTTTAACATGCAGAGTAGTTCTATTGAAACTGCTACTATCATTTACCTTTTCCACTTCTTTCCCTTGTTCTCTTTCATTGTCATTTGTTTGCAATGTTTTTTTCTTCTTCATGCATGTACCCATATATATATATTTTAGTAATCTTTTAAATGTGTTTTAAAATATAATAAATGTGTGTATAAATCGATGCTTTGGCAACATTGCGGTACAAAATAGTCATGCCAATAAAGCTCATTTGAATTATATATATATATATATATATATATATATATATATATATATATATATATATATATATATATATATATATATATA
>CM075012.1:4542233-4555713 GCA_037576675.1 Pangasius sanitwongsei
TATATATATATTTCAAACAAACTCATTTAGTGTAAATCACATGTTAGAGCCATGTAGTGCTCTAACGATATATCCTCGTTATATTATGAAACTGATGAGAAAATTATCTATACAAAATAACTGCATGCATTCATGACTGGTCTGCAGCATTCCTTATGAACGGCCGCTTTCGAGCCAGTGTCTGATCTGTCATACCCAAACCGCACCCAAACACCAGAAGTACTGCACTTTTTTAGGTACGAGTTCCTCATCTTTTAGTTGGGCTGCTGCCTGTTCTGTGTCTTCGTATTGCAGGGAGTTTCACCCTCTCACACGCCTTCACGCTTGCTTTTGTTACAACACACAGTTAGTAGCTCCTACCTTAGTGACATAAATCAGCTGCCAAACAGTGGCATTTGTGACACTGGCGATATAAAAGTTATAGGAAAACTATCTATCAATAGTTAACACATTTTTCTGTCGTCCGATGATGTGCATCACGCAGCCCTAACTTGAAGGGTAACATGCTACTGTTGTCCAAGCGGCTCTCCCCAAAAACATGGACAAAAAATTAGCTATAGTGGTTATATTTATACCCTATTTTTATACAATCCCAACCATTTTTAATCATGCTCAGATCATAAAAACCTTTCTATAATCCATTTCCATTTCCAAATGGAAGAAACATGCACGTGTTCTTTTAGGTAGAACAGAGAGAGAGAGAGAGAGAGAGAGAGAGAGAGAGAGAGAGAGAGAGAGAGAGTTACAGCTGAATAATATGAAGATACTCTAATATACCAAGCACCACGATACGGTGTTGAATGTCTATCTGTATGTATTGTTCAACTCTTCCTTTTTATTATGTATTTCTAGCCTCATAACAAAATTGTTCCCCAACTCTTCAGGATCTTGCCATGATGCCATGTTTCTCTGTTTCTCCCTCTGGCTGTGCTTCTCTCGCTCACACAAAGCATAAAGACTGAAATAAACCCCAGCGATGTAACTTACAACTGAACTAAATTATGTTTATGACTTCACTGAGCTTCGCCTGACGCCTCTTCTCAACAGCAGCCCTTGTATCCATTAGCATCTATGAAATCAGAACACACACACACACACACACACACACACCTCCCTGCAGCACACTGTAATGGAAATTTTCTTTTATTGAGTTTCTGATGGAGCGGTTAAACAGCTTTATTGGCCTCATTACACGAGGTCTTCAACAATGCAACAGAGAGAATCAGTGTGTGTGTGTGTGTGTGTGTGTGTGTGTGTGTGTGTGTGTGTGTGTGTGTGTAAGAGCCATTTATCCATTAGCCATTTAATAAATAATTGTTTATATGATGCAGTGTGATGCTTTCTTGAAAGACTGTGCATCAATGTAAGAAAATTAATAATTGATTAAAACACAATTCAACAGATTTCTTAATTTTTTTTTTCTTTTTTTAATTCAGGAAGTTGTGCTTAGCTACACTGACACAGAGCCAAGCAGTTTCCAGAAGTCGTGTTTACATCCAAAATGCTAGAGAGAATTAGTAAGAAACCTCTGCGGCAAGAAATCAAACTAGCACCATCTGTTTTTTAAAGCTGGGAACATTTAGGAACACTTTGGATTTTAAGAGGCCAGCTGTAAAACCAAGAACTTGACAAGACCTTTGCAATTTGCAAAACCTGTGATGCCAAGAATAAATACTTTCATTTAAATACAACCGATATGACAAATCACATCAGGCTTTCCTCCCGGAGCTAGCGTTAGCAGGAAGATCTGTTGTGGCTACCTACAGAGCCCTTGCACATGCACTAGTGCAAATAAGAGAGCTAAATCTATTGCAACATTTATTGCTCTCACTCGGTCGTAGAAAAGCGAGGCTTGTTTTCTCCTACACACCTTGGAGGCGAGGTACAACATGCCATCCAGGTGTTTCGTCACAGACACGGACATACCGATGCTGTAGAGCGACATAAATTTCAAATAAAGGAGGCGCATCGAGATTCGTTTTATAATCGAATCATAGCCCTCTGGTTTGGAATCGAATCGTAAGCCAAGTGAAGATTCTCACTGCTAACATTTACACAGATGCAACAAAGCACGTCTCCATAAGCAGAACAGCTTGAAAACACTCTCATTTTCCTCCTTCTCTCTCTGCATCTGTCCAACTCTCTCTCACACACACACACACAGCCTGAACTCTCGATTCCTGTCCCTCTTAATATTGGAGAAGTTACCAGCCGCTATACTGCGACTCATGGAAGACAAAAGCAGTACAAAAGCTCTAGTGAGTAAACATAGCAGAAAAGCTCTGTCAGTAACATATGTTGCATTTCTTAGGCAACACATAATCTCCAAAAAAATAAATAAATAATAAAAAAAGAATTTTTTTTTTTTTTTAAACCCTACTCATCTTCATGCAGAATTTTTTTTTTTCCTCCCCCCTTGCTTAAGCCTTTCCTACACAGCCAGGCTGGGCTTCATGTACATCCTGTAAAGGCATAAATGTTCTTCACTTTCACCGCATGTACATGCACACGAGTAGCCGCTTATGTATCTCGCTTGCGTATCTTATGTACATGTGGAGGATTAAACACAGTGTCCACTAGACGGCACGTCAGAGCCAAAACATCTCTGTTCGTCTGGTTTCCAAGTCAAACTATAATGTTTAGCGCTTTCATGTACACACTAATGAGTGCCGTTTCTCTTTAAAACTCTGACTTTGCATTTAAAAGTATTTACTAATCTAGAAAATCCCAAAGAGTGGTACTCAAAACAGACCTTCTGGTAGGTTTAAGAGGTTTTTTTTTTTTTATTCAAACACTAACTGTAACAGGAAACATGTTCACTAACGATCTAGAAGGTTATATAATTATGCAATTTGAGACACAACACTAGATAGTTTATTCAGTCGTGGACACACTGTCACATGGTGCTATACAGCCTCCAATCTTTATGTTGGTACTGCAACACACGGACGTGTCGCATTAACTTCTGAGGATGTGCACAAGCGACACACCAAATAAATGCAGGATACGTGTGGTGAGCATCTTGTATACGCGTGCACAGTTAACAGCAAGTATAAATCTGCCTTAAAACACACACATCGCCAAACAAGTCATAAAGCTCAGCTCCAAGCAGCTATTTATTCACAGCGTCATTACAGCGCCTGCTGAGAGTGTGGAAGCAGGCGTTAATTTTAAATCCAGAGTCAAGCAGCGACCCGGGGAGGAGACAGTCACTCTTACAGCCACTCGAGTGGAAGTGTTTCATTTACAGACGCACATTAAGACTGGGGGAGGAAGAGAGAGAGAGAGAGAGAGAGAGAGAGACAGACAGACACAGAGAGCGCTTCAATCAGACAGCTGGCCGAGAAAGATCTGATTTTGGAAGCTGTCTCTTGATGAAAGTAAAATCAGAAATGAGGACGATATGCCTGCAACACTAGTCAAACAGTTGCTAAACTCCAATCTGTGTGTTTCTGTGTGTGTGTGTGTGTGTGTGTGTGTGTGTGTGTGTGTGTGTGCGCGCGTGTGTGCGCGCGCACGCAGAGGAGGACGAAATAAGAGCAAAGATCAAAACACTGGTGGCCAACATAAAAACATTCCCAAGGTAGAGAGATTCTAATACATAATAAAAACTAAAGAATGAGACAGAGACAACTTTCTTCCGATTGTGTGTCCACTTAACAGCTTTTCACACTTGGTCCAAATCCTCGAGTCTGCACTCAGGACCGATTCTGGGCTTGTTTGGTGTTCACATAGAAGAATTCCTTCCGAACGGTAGCTTGATTGCACAATTCCATTTTTGCAAAATGACAGGCAACATGTTTTGCTGTTTATTTATTATTTTCCTGCAGTCCTGACACTCAAGCGGAGAAGACATGCTTTTCGGATGCATGGCATGTCAACGTGTAGGAATAAAAAGTAATTAATTTAATTTCGTCAGCATCATGAAAGCAGAAACAGTAAGTAACTGATATATTGAATAAAAAAATGTTGCTCAGCATGCGAGGGCAAGCGGGGATAGCTTCCACACCTGATGCCGAATGTGCCGCGGTTCGGTTGAAGCAAACCCCAGCCCACTGTTTTCAAGAGGACTGCTCCCAGGCTCGAAAAACAGCGTTCACACTTCACACCAGAAAATAAAAACACACAACACAAGTATGTAGACAACCTAAGTAAGATCTCTGTCTCACATACATCCCACTGTAATGACATCATCAGGTACAGAGACACCACTTTAAGTGAACTGATCTGAACTCAGCCATCATTACTGGGGCTGTTACGATGTCACACTCTTTTAGCTACATTACTTAACATAACTTAACACAGCTGTAAATTTTATACCACAGAAAAAACAGAACTGTTAGTAGGTTTGATCTTTATAAAAGGATGTGCAAAAGAGACTTCTGTACAAACATTTTGTAATAAATGTTTCCTTTAATCTTTACCAATGGTTCATGTTTTTTAAATGGTCGATTAATACCGTGAAAGATTTAACCTGTAAATCTCTACAGTCATAAGGACAAAGAAAGGCACCTTCAGTTAAAGCTTAACTGATCTAAGATCAGCTGTCAATCCTTAAAAAAAAAAAAAAAAAAGAAGTGACATTAGTAACTGCTGCCTTTCCAAGAAACAGACTCATTTGTTGCACAAATGTGAACATCATCAGACTTGAGTTTAAACACTGCTACATTTTTTACTCACAGCAAAGGAATTACTTCACTAATGACCCCTGACACACTTATCCAGACATCACCAGCTACTAGGTCAGGTCTCTAGACATTTTCTGTAGTGACTTGGACTTTTATCTGATTTATTGGCATTTGTAATTGGTCTCAGTCTTGGGCAGTGGTGTCGCTAAATATGGTCTTGGTCTAAGAGTTCGCAGCTGCAGAGGGCTATGTTCAAGTGCCACTTGTGTATGTGTGTGGAGGGTGGAGTCTTGAGTAAGAGAGTGTAATCTGATGAACGAGTGCACACCTGTGTGATTAATGATGCTCTTTTCATGTTCTGTGTCTGTTATAGAAGGGGATCTCCTAGTTAAAATACACTACATGGTCAAAAGTATTTTTGACCATCACACCTACATGTGCTTGTTGCACATCCCATTCCAGATTTATTCCTCCCTTTGTTGTTATAATAAGCTCCACTCTTCTGGGAAGGCTTTCCACTAGATTTTGGGGCGTGGTTGTGGGGATTTGTGTTCATTCAGCTACAAGAGCATTAGTGAGATCAGGCGCTGATGTTAGGTGAGGAGGTCTGGGGTGCAGTCGGAGTTCCAGTTCATCCCAAAGGTGTTCAGTGGGGTTGAGGTCAGGGCTCTGTGCAGGACACTCGAGTTCTTCCACTCCAACCTTCACACACCATGTCTTCATGGAGCTCGCTTTGTGCACAGGGGCATCGTGATGCTGGAACAGGTTTGGGACAGTGAACGGAAATTGTAATGCTACAGCACACAAAGACATTCGATACAATTTTCTGCTTCCAACTTTGTGGTAACAGTTTGGGGAAGAACCACATATGGGTGTATGGTCAGGTGTCCACATACTTCCGGCAGTATAGTGTATTTACACTGAGAAGTTGGTACGTTGCTAAAAAGCACGGCTGAATGAAAATAAACAGAGCCACTCTCTCTCTCTCACACCTTGGCTCCTGAGTCCTCATTCTCCTCACGATAGCCAGCAAAACAATGTTTGTGTTGTCTTTTCTTTTGGCGCAACACACGAATGAAGCCATCTAGTGAAAATTTGATGGTTTCCAGTCTCAGTGTTTCATCTGGCCTCAATCTTGACTTGGCCTGACCCGATGCCAGCTTGGATTTGATAATGTCGGTCTTGACTACACCTCTGCCAGTTACCAACCGTAATAACTCACTTTCTAATGAAAGCGTGTGAGAGATTAGTCCTGCTCATCTATAACTAAACTTGGTAAGAGCAAAAAAAACACAACAAGCGTTCTTTAGATAATAAATTGAAAATATTACTGACTCATGCGCACTCACTCGCTCTCACTCGCTCTCTCTCTCTCTCTCACACACACACCCATCACCTGCACTCATATTAAGACTTTCTAGAAATTATTCTAGATCCTGATAACCTCAAGAAAAGAGATCTATTTATGTAGATACACTACTAAACCACACACACACCCCAGATATATTTCAAGCAGAGAGAAAATTAGTGAAGGAAGCGTTAGCCATAAAGCCATGACGAGGGTTAAACACTCAGAGCTTGGCTGCAGTGGAGGGTTTTTCTCTCTGTCTCGCTCCTGCTGATTATCCTGGCAGGGAAAATCGTGCTGCTGGCACCGACTGCACCAAGAGCAAACACACGCCGTAGTGCAGAGGATCCCGCCCTGCAGCTCCACACGCAGAAATCCACCGCAGCATAACTCATAAGCTCCAACACCTGACCTAATACTCCAACATTCAACAACCTGGACCAGCAGGGCTGAGGTATACATGACCAGATCATTTCAATATCATGACAAATGTCACAATACACTTTGCTGAGATATCATGGATTTCATATCTTTTTCTAACATTTCAAAAAACAGCAATTACAAACTGATTAGAAGCAGCTGATTTCATGTTAAAGTTGTATACAAAACATTTTTATTAGATTTCTTTTTCCTTTTCAGTTTTTTAAGCAGCCCTGTATCTCGGTGATACGTATTGTGTAGCATGGCGTGATGTGATATTTTGTTTATATCACCCACCTCTACAGACCAGTACATGATTCTGAAGTAGCTAGGGCTGCATGAATCATTCAGCAAGATCATTCAGCAATCATCAGCCAGTTAAATTCATCAGCTAATACTGCGTCTGACTAGAGGTCAACCTCCAGCCAGGAAAAGCCAAAGAAAACACCAGTTCAGCTTGAAATTCCTACTGGTCAACTTGGGGAAGTCTTCTCGTCTACAAGCTCCTTCCCAGTTTACAGACTGACACCAAATCAAAATGGCAGCATACAACATAAGCATTAAACAAAGTAGCAGTATGAGTTGTACTGTACATACAAGTATTGGCTTTAGATCAATCAACATATAGACCTATTCACTTTTTAAATCTGTAATACTGACTATACAGTTTGCTGTTCGAGGAGGAAAATATACATTACTCATAACAGGTCCCTGGCTAGCTTGTGGCTAGCAAAAACCAAACAAATAGCCATGCATGCAATTGAAGGAATGCTGCTATTATCTTTCTTTTATAAAAAAAAAAAAAAAAAAAAAAAAAAACAGTCACCAGTGCCCCAAACAGTCTATGATCCTGCATTCACACTTGCAGCTAAACAAGATAAACATCATGATTCGAAATAACCATGGCTCCCTGTTACACACATTCATATGGCTTTGCTGCTCACAAGTGTGAATTATAGGATGAGATTCTCTGCCTGTCAGAATGTGTGCTTGCTTTTGAGGACGATACGGGCCCATATATGCCAATGCCAAGCTCTGGGAAGGATGGAAGGATGCCTATGATGATGGCCAGGAGAGAGACGAGACTCTGGGCAACAGTTCCTGTCTGGAGCTCGGTGGATCAATCAACTCAATTTCAACATGGCTGCTTACAACATCCTGGGACTTTCATTGGAAGCCACAGGTTAAATCAATAACAGGCATAAAGTACTCTTTTAAAAAAAAAAAGACAGAAGTGACAGCAAACACACACACACACACACACACACACACACCAACCAACCCACGTTAGTCCATAAAAATCAAGCAGTGGTTGAGGACGTCACTTCGGACTAAGCAGTTGTGGTTTCTGTCTCAGGGCAGAATGGAAACTTTCCATCACGACACTAACATTTGAAACCAATGAAACGCAACTCCATCTCTCACTCCCACACACACTCACAGTCACACAGCCTGGCCTCGAGGATATCAACAGCTAACAGCCATTCAGCACGCTGACAGTGGGTAAATGCATGTCTTTCACAGAGCGCCTTCCTTCCTTCCCTCTGCGTAATGGAAGAGACACCCAAGAACGACTGCTCCTGACATCAAAAATGCAGCTTAGGAAGGAGACATGCAGTCTTTCAGCACATTCCTCTTCCTCCCCAGTGCTTCACTGTAACAGACAGCACTACATTCCCATCATTCCATCGCCTCACACTCACATCTGGAAGACTTCAGGCATGTGTGCGCGTGTGAGCTGCTTCAAGGTGAAAGCTTTTAACAAAAAACGGCACGTTTCCTCTGACGTTCCCATGGCACTGCACACACTGTGACATTAGTGTGAAATAGCAAAAGTGATGCAAATTGTGCAACAGATATGAAAAATTTGGCACATGCAAGCAAAAGTGAACAAAGCTGAGATTTCAGACCACGATGATAACGTTACGCTAAAGCTGCATGATATATCATACCTGTTCAATATTACAACATCGCAAACGGGCTGGATTCCAGAAAGGTCTATAGCTTCAACACTGTGTTTAAAGGTGCAACAGTCCCAAGTTATGTCCAGAATGCTTGTTTGGGTTTGGATGCATCTCCTGCAAGTCATTTCATAGCCACTATATGGTATTCTTAGTAGTGCTCTTAGTCCCTGGCTTAGTGAACCAATAAGAGGACGTATTTATTGATAGAGACTTCAAAACCTTTCTGTAAGTCACTTTAGGTAAGCACATCTGCCAAAAGCCATAAATGTAAATGTAGATCCTGGGGGATTTAGTCCAAAAAGTTAAGCTATTAAGAAGGAAGCATTGTGGCACAGGGGTCAAACACAAAGCCCGCAGCCTTGTTTCATTTGGCCCGCGTGAACTTGGGAAAAAAATAATACTGAAACAGCCCGTAGTACACTTATTGATCAACTTTTTCCACACTGTGCAAAATTCACAGCGTAGCCATCCAAGGGTAGTTACCATAAACCGCTGTATTTATGTGCACTCCAGTTTCTATCGCGTCTGGCTTGACCTCGGTCTGAAACTAGTTTAAAATCAAGACCGGTGTGCTGAGCTTGATGTAAGTCACACTCAATCTAAAACAATTCTGAAGGACCTCGTGTGTTGTGCTGCCAGTGGAGTATCCAGAAACTAATTTTGGAGGGATGAGGAAATATACAAAATAAAAGAACTGTTTTTCTCATCTGTACAATTATATAAGTAAGTGTGACGCGCTTGTGTGTTTCAGGTGGATGTCAGACAGCAATAGGAGCGGCGAGGACACAGATTTGTTATTTAGCCTAATCATTTAAGGCACATTCTACCGTCAAACATTCTTTCCATATTAATAATGTTGCCATGAAATACATTTACAACACTGAAAAAGATTAAAATAACAGGGTAAAAATACTAGAAAATTACACCTTATATTATAAAATCTGATCTACTTTTCTTACAATACAATGTATTGTCATTGCAGGGGTTCAATTTGTTTCATTACAAAATAAATGTATCAAAATTTTAGATTTTGTGTGTCAATATCGTCTCGTGAAGCCAGTATCAGGACATGTCTCGTATCATGGCTTCAGTGTATCGTCTCATGCCTACATTTTAATGATACTTTTAATGTCTGCAAAGAAGAAACGCAACGTTCATGTCCAAGTCTGTAAGTGTTTTAAAAGTATTGATGATGACTGTGATACACTTGGAAAAGTGTCTTATAGTGTAATTAAGCACCCGAATGCTCAGCTTAACTGAAACACAAAGTAAAAAGGTTCCTGGAAGCAAAAATCATCCATGGTCTCTTCAGTGGAAAAGTTCCTAAAAAAGTTCCTGCAATAGTGTTTGGTGATCTTCAAAAGAGCCATTCTTCAAATCATCTCCTCTGATACGCATGTTTTTATAGGCGTGTGTGTGTGCGCATCACTCCAACATAGACCTACAAACCCAGCGGCCATATCTTCTGATCTGTGTGTGTGTGTGTGTGTGTGTGTGTGTGTCTGATGTGAGACACAGTATTTTGCGTGTAATCTGAGTCTCCTGAACCTGAGCCAAGCCAAGCCTTGATTTTTCTGTAGTGCTGAAAAGCACTGATGCACAGAAGAAACCACATCACAAACACATACACACACAATCAAAACAGGTGATGGAGAGAGCTATAGGTGAGCCCCTCCCTGTGCTGTAAACAATTCATACATAGGAAGCGAATCATTCTCGCTCACACACTCACCATTTCTTGGTACATTCCACCATGAGCTCCTGATAAGAGGCCACGAACTGGAATTTGGATGCGTGCTTTCCCACACGCTGCAGTCTTTTCCACACTGAAGCCATGATCCTGTCTGACAGTTTTGTCAGCGAGTAAGAATGAGGTCCGATCCTGGTGCTGCTTCTTGTCAAAGTCCTCCTTTTTTTAAACTGTGATTCAGAAGCGTCCAGCTAAACAAGCGCGCGCCTCGCGTACGTTCATCGCGTAACGGCAGCTGAAAGAACGGAGAGCGCCATCAAGCCAGAACGGGAGGATAAGAGACGGCAGGGTGATGGAGCGATACGCTACACGCACAGAGGGGACTGCTGGCTCCGGCACACCACATACTGCAGAGCGAGCTGTCCTAATCGCGATTAGGCGTAACATACTCCATTATCCCAGAGTCAATAAACCTGCGGACACAAGAGGGAGAAATTTCATGCAGGGCTTTTTATGGTGAAGTAATGATCCTGAACTAATCTGCATTTTCAAAACAACAACAACAACAACAACAACGGTTATAACTAAAAGCTCTGCTAAGACAGAAAATCTGAAAACTGTATAATATATAAAAACCACAAGAGATTGGCATCAGTTCATTTTTTTGCTGTAATTCGCGTCACTCCCGCTAACACTGAAGTAACCTGAGAATAAAACACTCGGGGGGGGGCGTTATGTGAGTAAGCTGTTACTATAGAAACGAAAACGCCAATATAAACCTGTGATGTGAACGACAGAATCACGGTCAGAGCTGTTACGTTAGGAATAACACACTACACATTCTGTAAAGCGTGTTACTCCACTTATACCACAGCAATCTGCCAACAATTACAACCGCTTACATTCACAAGCCTAACATTATTTCATTAATCTGATGCTTGCCATCATTCTCTAAGAACTGATATGATTTATGGCTGCACAAGATATCAAAATTATCGAAATATCGGAAATGTAAATATCACAATATACATATTGCAAGGGCTTGCGATAACTGAGTGATCTTAATACTTCAAAAAGTTACGAAAAGTCAAAGTTTCAGGGCGACGCAGACAGCTGAGAATGCTTTCTTTTCCTCGAAAGAACATGAAACATGTATGTTGGTTATGTCATTTTCAGTTTTTAAATGTATAAATATAATTTAAATTGATTTTACACACTTATAGCATTATCGTACCACATATCACATTATTTAACAAGTTATCGCATGATAATGACAACAAGATATTCTTCAATATCGTGCTGCCCTAATATGATTGACGCAGTGACATGAAGATGTTTCTTAAGATATCCTCGATAACGTCTCGGACATTCTCTACAAAACAAAATCAACAGAAATTACAAACACAATTCGCTCTTTGCAAATCTGCACACAGTGTGTCAGTGATACAGACGCTTAGATTTACATGAATGCCTTTTCAAACTTGAGTGTGCTCAACACCGGGTTAAACATAATCCTATCCTGCATAACATCTCATTTTCCTGTGATTTTCTTTCTTTCTTTCTTTCTTTCTTTCTTTCTTTCAAAATAATATATAAACAAGAAAACAGTGATCTTTCTAAAGTGCATGCATTTACTATGTGCCAAAAAGGATTGATGGTTGAGGCTTAGCCTTTTTTCCGTCTATTAATAACAAAATGCTGATTTTTGTTTCTGAAATACTGGTTTTATATATTCTTGTACAATCTGTAAAGGACTGAATGAGGATTCACTGAAGAACACTGTGTGTGATTTCTTATTATATATCACAGTGTAAGAGTCATTGCTAAAGCTTAAAAAAAACAGTTATATAATATTAGTTGACAGCTTTTATTACATTTTGACAGTTATGTTAGTGAATATAATTTAATAACCCTGCAATTTAAATAACAAAACCTGTGTTTTGTTTTTTTTTTTTTTGTTTTTTAAATACTTTTGCCTGGGTTTGACAGCTGTGTCTTTAATTTAACTTCAGTGATGCTAGCTGAATCTGATGCACAGCTAGATGATGTTATTAGCACCAACAGTGTGCTTTCTATCAGACACACCCGTTATGTTAAAAGCCGCGTAATTAGCTCTCTGGCTGGAAAAAAAAAAAAAAATCCATTACTCACCTCTTGAATTATTCAGCAGCCAGCCTTTGGTCGCCTTTCCGAGCTGGTCGCTAAACTGCAAGCAAACTTGCCTCTCTAACCCGGCTGCACAGAGCCAGCCTGCTAGCCTGGTTAGCACTGCTAAACCTAGCTGAGATAAGCTAAGCTAATTAACACTACTACCACTACTACTGCTACTACACCAGGCAATATAACCGCAGCTAATCCAGTCGTGCTAGCTCTTCTAGCGAAGCTAATCGCAATAGCCCGTTAGCTGGGTTCTAGCATTGAGCTAATAAGTACAGCTAGCCAGGTAGCTCGCCCGCTAATATCATCCTGGAGGGAGAAAAAAAACTCCCAGACAACACAAATAATCTCCAGAGACAGTCTTCTGAGATTGTGGTTTAAAACAATAAAGCTTTGGCGGTTTGCACACGGAGAAAAAAGGGATAACTTTTCCTGGCCGGAGCAGCGAAATTCCAGCAGCCTCGCATGAAACAAACTCCGACAATCAAACCACCGTCATTTTCCGACCAATCCCACTACACTCAGCCCAAGCAGCCGGGAGCGCACTAGCGTGCTAAATAGTAGGCTGCCTGTTGGTACAGCTAGGAGAGCGTACTATTTTAGCATACTGTTTAGTACGCTAGTATGCGTTAGTATCTGCCTCTGCTGCTGGAAGACACGCCGTCAGAAATTCCTATTGGCTGTCGGGTCCAGAATATTTAAATGAGATTCCCTGTCGCGTTTGCTTGGGGTTCTGGATTTCTATTGGTCAAGTTCGCATGTCTGTCAAACGCCTTGATCCCGCCCACATATGCATAGAAACATGAGCGCTGTGCAACGTAAGCCTTGGATTTTTTTTGTTTGTTTGTTTCGTATAGACAAACAGACAGATGTGCATAAATAAATACACCCTCAGAATAAATAGTACATACGCCTAGGCTTTTTGGTGCGTACAGATAGATGGATCATGGATGGATGGATAGATAGATAGACAGACACACAGACAGATGTGCATAAATAAATACACCCTAAGAATAAATAGTTCATAAGCCTAGCCTTTTTGGTGCATACAGATAGACAGATAGATGGATCATGGATGGATAGATAGATAGATAGATAGATAGATAGATAGATATGATATAGATAGATAGATATGCAGACAACATGCATAAATAAATACACTCTCAGAAAAAATATTACCTTAACCTTGGATATATATATATATATACATACACTATATTACCAAAAGTATTCGGTCACCTGCCTTGACTCACATATGAACTTAAGTGCCATC
>CM075012.1:4568464-4602570 GCA_037576675.1 Pangasius sanitwongsei
GTATAGAGCCAAAAATGTTAGAATTGTGTCAATGTCCCAATATTTATGGACCTGACTGTATATATATATATATATAATAGTTAAATTATTTAACTGTAAAATAAATGTGTGCTGAAGAGGTCTGTGGATTTTTTAACAGCTAAATAAATCTCTGATAAACCAATCAGTTCTTGAAGCACTCTCTAATTATTCAAATCAGGCGTGTTAAAGCAAGCCAACACCCTTTGCAGTGAGTATGAGCACATGGTTTTAGACATTTTATATAAGATTTCACACAGATTGGATAGATTGGATTTGCTAAATGCAGTCGTGCATAATTCACTGTTTGACGTCATCGTGTTCTCATGAGCGGTTTTATCCAGCGGAATGAAAACCTGGAGGCGAGAGCAAGAAAATCAGATGTTGAGCAGCAGACAGTCAGCTGGCTCACTGTGATGAGGACGAGACGAGAAGCAGGACGACACAAACAGAAACACAGAGCATAATTTAGGAGAGGTCATTAGTTCAAAAGAAGAGTTCAGGTGAGAAATTGAAGTATTACAACTTTCTCCTGCCAAATACAGTCAGCCAGCGAAGACCTAGCGTCTGATATCTGCTTCTTTAATTCTGCACTGGAGCTCTGAGCTACTAACAAAGTAATAAGAGTCTAAAATGGTAAAGAGTTACAAAGTCTTCACTACCTAGATGCAGGGACGTCTCTAAGCTATAGATGTCCCTGTCTATAGCTATAAGCAGAATAAGGAGTTGTTTATTACCCCGAACCACCAGGGGGCTAACTAGGAAAGCAGGGTTTCTTTTCTTTTAACATTATACACTATATAATAATAATAATAATAATAATAATAATAATAATAATAATAATAATAATAATAATAATAATAATACCTTTTGGTATTACTGCCTCCAATGTATTTCTTACAGCTCTTACTGGAACTTATTAACTTCCTTTCTATCTACATCTAAAAGTTATAAAATACACAAACGAGACTGAAAAGAAATCAAATCCAGCTAATGCTCTGACTCACGAAACTCAGACAGGTAACTAGTCTGCTATGAGAAAAGTATTTTGGAGATACCATTCATGCAGTCAGTCAGGCAGGTGTAAGGTCAGATTCTCACTCTGCTATAATGCTTATGGTTAAGGTCAGAGCAAAACGAGCTGGTCCTAGATCTGTATAAGAGGAAGAAGCTCTAGCTGGAGCAAAAATAATAATTATTATTTTTTTGCCTGAAGTATGTAATAGACAGTACACACATGCTGAATCGCTCAGACTATGTGAGATTTATCACAACAGTGCTGCTCTCTAGTGGTGGTCATGTATGCTGGTGTGAGGAGTTGAGTCTGGGATTTGATACTGTTTGGGTTGTAATCTTGGCAAAGTTCCTGCGTCACTGTAGAGGTCACTTACACGAAATAAAAGGGAGGAGTGTGCAGCTGGGAACAGACGATGCACTAAATACACAAGCACACAGAGGCGCAAATCATTTCCCTTAAACCAGAGTATGTAGAATAAATGTCAGATTGAGAAATAAGCTAATCAGATTTCATCAGTTGTCATGTGCGGATAATGTAGCAGACTAGGAGAGGTCCAATGTGTCTAAATTACATGAAGCTAATATCATCCAAATCTGCAAACAGATGTGTCTGTACTGCCAGAAAACAAACAAGAAAAAAATCAAGTGTGATTTCATGTCCAATGTTACAGCAATTCCCAAGGCTTTGTACCAATTACAAAAAATATATAAAATTCCTTGTTACTGCATTATTTCATTGTTATTATGGTTCACCTCCCTGACAGCAGAGGGCTCTGAAATTACAAACTGCTCCTGTAATATGTACATGACTCAATTTTAATACAATCATTATGCCAAATGTCATTTTTAAAGAAATCCAAGATTAAAGATTGTATTTAAATTTAGTTATGTACATATTACAAGAGCCGTTTGCTGCCTGGGAGGTAAACCGCAACAACAGTGAAAACACTTCTATACCTTTCCCTTCCTCCCAGCTGAAACAGCTAACTTCCAGGTCAGAAAGATATAAACAGAAGCCTAAATTCTGCAAATCACAAGGCATTTTTGAATGTATACAAACAGTATAAACAAAATCACAGATCACACCTTTAACGTAAAATCGTAATTTCACCGAGGTTAGAACTGTTTCCTGTGTGGGGGTCTGCTTGCCTTTTTGTTGCTGTGAGCATGCACAGATGTCAAATCTAATCTATTCTTTCTTTTTTCTTTATTTCCATCCTTAGTTCTTTTTTTTTTTTTTTTTTTTTAAAGATATATATACAAGCCTCTAAAGAGATGATCACAGAGAGCCTTCAGCAAAATCATAAGATCAGGGTTAAATGGTCATGAAATTCACACAATTTAGATTTTGGAGAAGAGGAAGGATGTAGGAAGACCAAATACTGCTTAATCTGATTAAAATAAAGAAAGCAAAGTCTAAATTATGAGTAACAGGCTCACATAATCAAGAGTTGTCTAGTCAGAGAAGGCCTAATATTATAAACGAGTCACCTGGATCAAATATGTTGAAATAGATTAAATAACTGATTTGAGATGAGACCTGGCAGGTTCTGAGTCATGGCTGAATTAATGTCAGTTTAGCAGAGAGCTCCGAGTCATAATCAGCAGTTATACAACTATATTAAACCATATTAACTAACTATATTAAAAACTTGAATGAATTGAATGAACTCTTGAATCTGACTGATCAGAGGGTGTTGACTGATTTTCTATAATGGCAACTCTGATAGTAGTAAGCTGTAGCTGTACGTTTTCTGACACGGGAAAGTCTTCCGGTTGGAGGGGTTTATGGTTTCTTGGTAACATTAACTTATTAACTTCAAGAAAAGAAAACAAACAGGGAAGCTGGTGAGGGAACAACTGTTTATAGCTGCTGGTTTGCCACAACATTAAACATAACCATAAATGGCTAAGGAAAACCATGAGGAGGTGGTCTTTAATAAAGAGAAAATTGGTAGTATTGGCAAATTGTTGTGGTACAAGAGGAATAAAACACTTTCGGACATGCTGTCATCAGGAAATGATCAACTTCAGGGTGGTCACAATAACTCCTCTTCATGTCAGACCTCATCACACGACCTCTTCTCTAATTATTTCACTGTAACAGCATGTCCCCAAGTGTTTTAATCCTTACTTACAGTATGTACTATAACAATACACTGTTATGCAAACAAGTACATTTGCACCAATAATGGTACATTGTGATTCATTTAAATCTAACAATTTAATGTTCTGATAGTGTAAAGGAATTAAAAACATAGTCTCTTGACTTGACTTCTTGAATGAAGTCTTAGACTACGTTCTACAAATTTAAAAAACTCTGATTAAGCCGATTAAGAAAGTACACGCCAGTTTCCTGACCCACAATACGACATCTCTAATATGACTAAACTATTTAGCCACAGAAGTGGAACAGCCATGAAGTTACGTGATTCTACGACTTAGCCTGGCCTTTGCGAATAAAGACTGGACACCCTGGTGCACCGAGTAGAATATAAAAAACAAGAATAAATCATTTTTGTAAAGCGATTCTGTACCTAAGTATTGCCAAAGTATTCAACCCCCTTGACCTTTTCCACATTTTGTAGTGCTACACCCTGGAAGTAAATTTGGGATTATATGTCATGAAGCTACACAAAATCTACATATAGTTTGCAAAATTATTTACAAATAAAAAAAAAAAAAAGGAAAAAGTTGTAACGGCACAAGTATTCACCTGCTGTGAAACTCCTAAATTACTTCTGGTGCAATCAGTTGCCATGAGAAGTTCAATAATCAGTTGAATGGAGTTACCCTGTTTGCAAGTAGAGTCACATGATCTCAGTGTTTGCACTTACAACATGTAGCACATGCCCTTACCTAATACACCTGTTCCTGGAAGGCCTCAGAGCTTGTTAGAGAACATGGCTAAACAAACACCATCATTGACACCAAGGAGCTATCAAAACAAGTCCAGGGAAGAAGTTCTAGAAGAACAGCATTCAGGGTTTGGTTATAATAAATATCCCATACTTTTCAACATCTTGTAGTGCTACATTAAATCCATTATTCATCCATTATCCAAAATTCAGTGATCGGGTAATGAGGGACTAGTCAAAGAAGCAATCAAGAGGTGAAGGTTAACTCCGAAGGAGCTGGATTGATCCACAGGTTAATTGGGAAAAGCTGTTCACAGGACAACCCTAGCCTTGGCACTCCAGAAACCCAGGCAAGGAGTTTGCCAAAAGACATGTTGCAGAATCCGCAAACACGTGGGAAAATGTTCTCTGGTCTGACAGCACCAAAATTGAACTTTTTGGCCTTGCACAATGTTTGGCAGAGACCCATCACTGTTAGAGACCCATCACCCTAAAAACACCAACCACACAGCGAAGCATGGTGATGGTAGCAGGATCATACTCAGAGAGTTACCTTTGGCCTCTTGGTTGCTTCTCTGATTAAGCCCCCTCTTGATCTTGTCTGGTCTAGGCTAAGTCAGTGTACACGTGACTCCATGGGGACACACGTGACTCCATGGGGACACACGTGACTCCATGGGGACACACGTGACTCCATGGGGACACTCGTGGCCTAATGGTTAAAGATTCGGACTTATAGCCCGAAGGTTGTGGGTTTGAGTCTCAGGTCTGGCAAGGATTGTAGTGAATGACCAGCGCTCTCTTCCACTCTCAATACCACGACTGAGACCCTTGAGCAAGGCACCGAACCCCCAACTGCTCCGAAACTACCCCAAAAGGCTGCGCGGGTGTGTGTGTGTGTGTGTGTACTTGGATGGGTTAAATACAGAGCACAAATTCCGAGTATGGGTCACCATACTTGGCTACACTTCACTTCACCACTACAAAGCAGGTGCATGAACAAACATTGACACTTAGATAACAAGCATGAAGTAACAACAGTGCAGAACACACAGAGGAATGGGGCAACCAGTAAATACGAAAACATGTAAGTTTTATTTTATTTAAATCAGCCAGAGAAACAACCAAACAAACTTGTGCATGTTAAGTTACAAATAGACAATAAATCAGCAGTAAAGAAGAACAGCAGGAGAAATACAGGCACATTTGCATAAAAAAATAATAATAATAATAATAATAAGTCAGTGTCTCCTTGTTATGTTATAAGTTTGGTTTTCATGGCACCCTTTTAAAACTGCTTCATGTGTTTTTACAGTTACAGAAAACACAGACCTGAGTCACTTTGTTAAATGATGCAAGAAACAAGAACAAGTCTGTGCCACATTTGAGTGGTACAAGCACTCGAAGCTCGGAGCAACCCACTTCGTTCCAGCATAATTAGGTCACGTCTATTATCAGATAATTATCATAATTATACATAATGATCCCAGATTCATGTATATAATTTATCTATTCATATAATCTAACATTTAACAGTCTAATGTTTGGTCCGTATCAGCAAGTGTTCACTAAAATAACGAGACCCAGGGTTATTTTTTTCTTGAGCATCCAGGGAAGTTTAAGGGTTCCAAGAGAAGCAAATACACAAGTCACTACTATACCCATTGAAATATGAAACATATAATCTTTATGACACGATCATTCAAGCTGATCAGTATGCAGAACTAGCTCTGTCCTGGTTCAAGAACTGCAAGATTCCAAAACCAGGACTCCAGTTGCAAAGTTTCACTCGTTCATAAATAATGGCAGTTAAACAACTTATATAGTCTATAAATATATAGTCATTTGTTTTTGACCATTTATTTATCTATCTTGTTGTGTAAACATTACTTCAGAGGAACTTTTTTTTTTTTTTTTTTTTTTTTTTTACTGCAAGCAGGCACAATGTGCAATATTTTGGTTTTTAGGTTCAGCCGTGGAGAACATTGTCAGACCGTGTAGGAAAAGGAACCAACAGTGCACTTCAACATTCCACTCAGACTCCGATTAGAGTGCTCGAGTGCCATGTCGGAGGAAGAGGAATCCAGTGTCATGATTAAAAAGGTGAGCAGGGTGTGTTTGCAACACCTACCCAGCAGGTGTAACTGTAACATAGATAAGATCTCGGTGATGGTGAAAGAACAGTGACAGCGATCATTAAGAGGCACTGCTCTCGGTCATGGGAGGGGAAAAGGATAAGCACATCATGCTCATGCTGAGTCTCTGACAAACAAACCCACAGAGCAAACTATAAACAAACTACATTTCCAACCCAGTTTCATGTCGTATCCAGGTGCGTCACGTTAGGCACAGACAGATGAATACTGAAATGGGAAAATGCTCTACGTTTGAAGCTCACTTTGTCAGTGAAAGGCACAAGTGTTTTGGTATCGTACAGCTTCCATTCGAAGAGGTGAACGGAATTAAGATGACGCAGCATGAAGCACTTTGGCTGGACAGACAATAACATGTTGTCTTGATTAAATTCAAAATATAAAAACTGACTGTGCAAAGGAATAAATAACCTGTCATACATACAATAGCTCCATTTAACATCAGTCATTACATGACCAAGAAAAGTACACGCCACTTTCCTGACCCACAATACTTATTCTCTGACCTAAATTCACATAAACTGATCAGCAGAACTGTAATAAACTCATTTCATTCTTCTTTATCTGTAGCTGTGGCATTTATAATAATAATTAAAAAAAAAAAAAAAAAAAAGCCAGACTTTTGGGACACATCAAACATTACTGACACACTGTGAACCGGCCAACACGTGTGAGAATCAACACCACTGGAACAATATGACCACTGATAAGTCAATGGTTTCACAACACATTAATCAAGTGGAGCCGATTACTGCACGTCGTTTTTGTGTAATGCATTAGCTTAACCTTCACGATTCAAGCTTTGGGAGGAAAAAAGCAGCACAAGCAGTTTTCAACAACACTTACTATCCTGTATCACACAAACAAAAGATAAATAAAAATGATAGAACATGCTCGACTATGGATATGATTTCTTTTTTCTACTGCACCAAGTTCAAACCAGCTGAACTTGATCATGATCAAACTGTTTTTAGCATATACTACATCAGCACATAAATTACTGTGACAGAGCAGTGTATGGTCAATATGTAAAAACCTGTAACACTATTGGAGATATTCATGAACTTAAAGAATTTTGAAATGTTCTCCATTAGCTTTGATCTCTTCAGAGACATGATGCACAAACAGGCCTAGCTCGTCTCTCACACATGAACAATAATAATAATAATAATAATAATAATAATAATAATAATAATAATAATAATAATAATAATAATCTTAGCTGCCAAATACAGACTAGCAACCCTGAGGTTGTTGAAAGGCCTCGTGTGAAGTTTTACTGACAATTTAAAGCAGGGTCATTAAGCCACGCCCATATTTTTATCATATCCTGCGGACTTCTTGGGTGAACCAGCATCAGGCTCTTATAGGCACACGGGTTGTTACGATATTTCTCCTCAATGCCAAAAGTGCGAAAACCCTTGTGCTTCTCCGGGGCAAGTCCCAGCTTCCTCAGGCACATGCCTGTGTAGACGTCATCAATGGGGTACAGCGGCACCCTATTCATGATCCCATGAAGCCTCTTAGCCACTTTTCCGGAGTAAAGGTACCCTCCACCACCTGCGTATGGTGGATACCTCCCTACAAAAACGTTCTCAGGGATGTAGTACTTAACTTTCTTGTCCCGGTGAGGTCCAGCATTTGTTATTACATCCCCAACAAACAGGTCCTGTGCCTTGGCAGGGGACAGACCCTTGAGGAAGTCTATAATAAGTAAAGTGTTGACGAAGACATCATCGTCACCCTTGAATATAAAGCTAGCATCCGGACAGCGAGTGTTGAACCACTCGAGGAAGAGGACTTCTTTAGCGGTTAGGTTAAAAAAGGAGTCCCTGTAGTCCCACTGAAGGATGTCTCCATGCATGGAGCTCTCATACTCTAACATCCGCGATAAATCTGGGAAGTGGTCCACAGCAGTGGCGTTGCCAAGGAGGAATACAGTCACAATGGTCTTATTTGCCAAGAGACCGGCTCGACCCCAGGACTCTCGTATCGCCTGACGCCGGTCAAAATGTGATGCCAACGATTTGATGGCCAACAGCAGGAACGGCTGATTTTTGCATATCTGAGGGTGGTCCACGACCATGCGATATGACCTGCATCGCATATACAACAAAAAGTCTTTAAAACGATCTGGAAGCAAGCTGAAATTCTTCACTTGTGTCATAACCTGGAAGTCCGGCTTGCAGGAGTCCTGGGCAACTGTGTCGTTTAGCCAGTCTGGCACAAGGCCACCGAATGTGGCATTTGGTCCACGCAGGATCGGGTTGTACAAATGGTCCAGTTTCTGCTGCTGGCGGTTCCAGAAGGCCTCGCTGTGGGCCAGTTTGCCCCAGAATGGTTTGGTGGGGATTCGAATTTTGTGCCGGTCATTTTTATCTTGGTTGGAGCTTCTCGAAACTTCCACTATGATGAAGAAGAACGCAGTCATTATAGTCATAATGACGACCTTCAGCTTTCTTCGAGATCCGTGCATGATGCCAGCATTCACCACCTAGACAACAGAGATGCAGAGAGACACGTTAGATGATAGTCAACACAAAGTAAAGCTTAATCACTGAACAAAAACAGGACATTTCTGGGAAACTAGACATTCATGCAAGTAGATATTGTCAAAAATCAGTACTGTCATACAATTATCTTACACATCTGAGTATTTCAAGTGACATGAACTGTACATTTGAGCTTTGTCTAGTGTTGTTCCACATGTAGCTTGAGCTAGGGTTTAAGATGAACTGCCTGACAGTCCTCCCCCAACCCCCCCCCCCCCCCCCCCTTCCCGCCTTCCCTCCCTTCGGCACCCTTGTCTTAGCAACCAGACAGGTAAGGCTGTACTGCAGTTGTATTTATGACCTTGACGTTCCTATTGTGTGCAGTCTTCCTCTTCCCCATCACAGTTTCCCCACCCTATTTCCCTTCAGCTCGTTTACCCGGTCTCTGCATCTCTGTCTTGTGACACTCTCTGCTGTTCTACTTCATAGAAAAAGAAATCAACACATTTTATAACCATCATGTGCTCTGTATTTCCAGTCCCTCATGACAGAAATGCTTTAGGGACCCGCAACAAATCCCATTTGACCACGAGCAGACTAGAGCAGCTGAACACAATTACAAAAACAGCAGACAGGCAGACATCATAAACCACTGTATATATTAGTAATATGCTCTGTGGTAGAGCCACGTTTTTTATTTTATGGATTTTTCTCTTAAAAATATCAAATTGAAAGTCTGCAGTACATGTGAATACCTATAACACTATTCATGTTAAATAAAGATTAACCCCCCCCCCCCGAGTCTGAATTTCACTTCCTACTTGAAACATGAACAATGAAATGGATTTACAAAGTGCATATTAAATAACCCCCCAACTGTTTGAAAAACGAGGCCATCAATTGTTTCTGTTGGCTTCTATGGAGAAAAGCCTACTTCAAAGCAGAAAGAGGAAAAGGTGTGGTTCACATAAGCTTAAGATCCTTCCACATAAGCAGTGCGTTGGGCAATAAGCAGGACTTAAGAGGAAAAATCAATTTTACACAAAAATATGAATAATTACTGTCAACAAAGAACAATTCTACATCAGGAATACTTAGTCCAGTTTGGGAGAATCCTACATCTTCAAGAAGTAAAAGCAAAAATAGATTGCCTTTATTAAACAAACAGTCATAACACAGCCCAGGAACAATAAAATAAACTCTGCTGAATAAACTTGCTAGTATATTAAAATCTCTGTAGACTTACTGCTCCTACTCAAAGTACTACACTGATCTTACAGTGTATTATGGTCGACATCCTCACCCATGATTACAGAAGCTATTTTACACTTCACATGACCGGAAATGCGGGACACTAAAAAGCATTTGCATTATGTTTTCTTTGTTCGCATGAACCTTCATTTGTATACTTTCTGCATGATGTGTTGGTCTAAAATAACAGGGTGTAGTCTAAAGTTAAGCTGGTCCATGGCCATAAAGGTTAAACATTTCCTGATGTGAGCTGTTAATGTGCATGTCCTATTGTTCACACAGAGACTGTTTAGCACCTTCCTAGAAAGTGGCGGCTTTTGCAATTCTGCAATCTGCTGCTCATCTTTGCGCTCTCATCACTGCTGCTAGATTTTACATACGGAAATTATTCTGGGAAATTCAACCACTTCTTTACATGTTTCTCAGCATATATTAAAAATAACGCTACATTCGAATCGGAGGTGGGAACTCGGAATAATTTTGCTACTTTGTTTACTGTTGATGCTATGAGCAGCCATGTTGATATAACGTCTTGTGCTGAACGCGGGGTTGAGGAGACCTTTCCGACTTTCTGAATAGAAAGGTCTCTTCAACCCCGAGTTCAGCACCCCTCCCAAATCAGATTATCACCCAAGGGATACGCATGGAAGATGTGAATTCTAGATGCAGGAACTAACCTCAGCAGAGTTTCTAAAGCTGGAGGACTAAAGTCTGGATGAGTCCAGTACTGAAATAATACAACTGCCTCTACTCTAAAGTTTATGTGTAAGCAGGTGTGCTGGTGCAACAGAAACCACAGTGTGGCGGTTTAGAATAATGACTAGAACAGAATAAATGAGTTAGTAAAAGAGGGAACTGAACAGGAAAATGATATACATTTCCCACTGACATTAGACAACAGATGTACAAGCAATGAGGGTTGGGCATGCGATCATAAAAGCATGCAAGCAAACCAGAAATGCTAGTCAGCAAGTCAGAAGTGCAGTTAATAGATTTTAACGTTTAAAGCTGACGGAGCTAAGATTTGGGAATTTCACCCTCTCTGGTAGAAAAATGCTCCTGCATTTATAAAAAAAAAAACAAAAAAAAAAACACAGAAGGCAAGAAATAAGACTGGGAAAATAAGAAATGGGTGCATGAGACTCTTCTTGCCTCGACAAACTAGCAGAGAGTTGAACCTCATCCGAGAGCTACGAACGACAAAGCGAAACTTCAGGTTGCACTAAAACAAGTTTCATGTCATTAAGGTTACATTAAACAGCTCTAGATAGTTAGAGTGGCATCTTTCCTACGTCATATATGAGGGCTCGTCTTACTGGTTCTGCTTTAAAAAAGGTCAGCGTAAACTGTGTCAAATTTGAGAGAACAACTTGTGCAGCGCGAAGGCGTCAATCCAAATGGTGCACTCAGCCCAAGGCGATGCTGCCCGTAGGCAAAGCAGCTATCCATAGGGAAACAATGGCTCTGCCGCCACAAAGCAGTTTAGCCATCAATCATCTGTAGGCAGCCTAAATGAGAAGCTAATTTGTGCTGCACTACAAACCAGTGAATCAACAACGCCACCCTATTTCACACCTTATTCATAGTCATTTGGTCATGCTTTAGCACGACTGTTGGTTAAATGTTTTTCTGAGGTATGCAAAGAGGTACTGATGATTTACTTGAAGCATTTTACAATAACACACCGCTCAGTGCATGGCATTTTAATGCAAGTTGACGGATTCAGCATTTCAGACAATCTGCAATCTCCAAATGCAGAAATCTCTCAATAATAAAATCAAGCAACATCAAATAATTTAACAGAGGGTTTGCATTGCATTTTGTTATCGTTTGTAATGAAGTGTTACCTGTTGTCAGGGGAAATGGCAGGCAGGCAATGCTACAGGTGTATGTGACAAAAGGTGTCCACTTCAGTCTTTACCCCATCCTAATACTTAGGCAGATGAGAACTGGAATGATGCAGCAATCTGCGGGGGGAAAAAAAAAAATCCTACGTGTATTAACACACCTCGTGTTTAGGGAATTAGAATAAACGGGGTGGCTTACTAATTATGTAAGGCAAGCAGTTCAGGTTCACACATGCACTTACTAGGCAGCAAGCTAAAGCATGTATTCATTACCTAATCATGCTAACTTATCAATGAAGTGCAGAAGAAATGATTAACACGCGACATCATGAAACTGCGACACAACAAAGAAGTGACCTTTTGTTAAACACCTTCTCTGCAGTGGCTCTAAACATCACTTTTCCTTGTTATGTTTCCCACTGTGTTTGCCTATGGTCGTGGAAACAGCTGGTGGAACATGCTTAGTCAATCATACTCAAACATAATCACCTCCTTCTCCATCTCGTATCTTTTTTTTTTGGAGAAAACAAACCAGCACCCCCATCTGCTGCATTTGCACCTCTTTCACCATAGCTACTGTTCTTTATTTGTTTGCTCAAGTCACCTCGGCAGCCCAAAAACAAGGCCAAAAATCTGCTCCGTCCAAAACCTACACACTGCTTTAATATTCAATAGCATGATTACTACTGCAAACTCTACTGTATAATGCATGCTGCTATCTGTGGTACATTTTCGTTGGTGCTTGTCAGTCTTTTTAAGTATACTGCTAATTGATCACTGATTCAATAGATTTTCCCACTCACCAGTCCGATTATCTGTACAACTGACAACACTTTAATAGACAGAAAAGGGATCGTTCCAGTCAGACACGCCTTACAGCCAGGAGGAGGAAAACACTAGGTGTCTGTGTTCTTTTCTCACATCTGAATACGAGCTCAACCTTAATACGCCCTAAGACACAGATTAGCAGCGATGTTAACATGTACTTCACTTTGGCACAAGTTTATACAGCTTAAAGTGCAGTCTTTGTCCTCAATCTACCTCCACCTCTGATACCTGGAAGAGATGTGCGTGTATGTAAGTAAACACAGGAAACACTGAGCAGGGCTACGTATACTGGATAATAAGAAGTGAGAAAGTGGAGTAAGTAAAGCTCGATTCATCACGCTGCTTGGAACACTCCAAACACTTAACGTGGAAAGCAAGCATCAATTTTCCAAAACCTCGGTAGGAGCCGTTTGGGCAAGAACCAAATTTACACAAACTTGCCTCAGAGTGTCTAAGTTACATATCCTCATATAGACTTACTACAAAAAAATCACCTCTTTTGAACAGTATAAAATTTTAATATGTTCTTACTCGGCTGATTTATGAAACTGCTTATATACAAATAAAATTTGTTCAAATTGTATCCGCTGACATTAAGTGTGCAACATATCACTAGCATGATTAGCATGCTAATTTGTTGTCAGAAACATCCACTGAAACTACATTAGCCTAGCCTTGTAAAAGTGCAAGACATTTTTCGCAATATGCTGTGAAAGATTGGCTTAAGGATTTCCATAAAGGTTTTTCAAGTTTCTTTGTTTAATAATGATCTTAACACATTAAACTACATTTGGACACCCAGCAGGTCTTTACTGATTGCCTTTTGTTTACATATACAGTACTGTGCAAAAGTCTTAGGCACCCCCTTTTTTTTTTTTAGTACAAACTTTATTATAGATTTTTATTTTATGACTTCTACATTATTGATTCAGTACAAAAACATTTCCAAACATTAGTTTTCCATCACAAAATTAAATGTTACAGAAAAATGTTTGTATAGTCAGTAAAGAAAGCAGCAGATTACACAAGATGCTACGTAAAACGCTCAGGGACTTGAAAGTCAGAACTGCCTATATGTTACACGGTCACGTTCTCACATTTGTAGCAAAACACTACTTCACGCTGTCTTCTACCGGAACTTATTCCCACATTTCAGCCGACCAGAAGCTTCTTTTCCCCCTAGGGGCCTTATAGGTGCTACTGAACACACAACAAATACAGCTTCTTACTGTGAGCAGAGCACGAGCCTCAATGTGAATCACAGAGCAAACTGTAAAAACACTCTGTTCACAGCACTGATGACTGCTAGCAGCGGCTGACGCTTCAGCTAAATATTTAGACGGCGGAAAACTTTTATTCAGAGCCAACAGTCAAACACACATTATTCAAACACATTTGTGTGTACAAGAATGGCATGTTCAACTGCGCCTGCTACATATCTTGACGACTTACAGTATGAGCTTGGAAAATACAGAGACAGTAAGAGAGAGAGAGAGAGAGAGAGAGAGAGAGATGTGAAGGAAGTGAGATATGCAGTGTAAAAGAGTGACAGAGAGAGCAGATAACATGATCAGCTCCACCCCTTTTCACACTTTCTATTAAGTGTAATAGAAAATGAGTAGTTAGTTTTGTAAAGTATGACCTATGGACCAATGCAGGGGTTCTCAACTTTTTTTTTTTTTTACACCAGTGACTTTAGCCTGATGCTTTAATCTGGCTCACGTGTTACATGTTGCATAATATTTTCATAAGCATAAAGCCCTGGAGCATTCATTTCTGTGCTTTCTTGCCCTGGTCTTTAACTAGTTTAGTGAATATAAAGTACAAATATCTGTATGAACACATTGCATTACCACAGTACATGATCACAAAGTTTGTTAATCCGATGAGATTTTCACTTTGACACTCTGTGGTTTTAACAAACTTTGGATTTTCCCTGCATTTTTTGCCCTAATGCTGTCTTGGCCAACTCCCACCCATGAGCCAGCTCTTCCCTATCATATGACAGCTACCAGTCGGGGAGCATGAGGGCTATCACATGCTTCCTTCAAGACATGCGAAACTAGCCAATCTCATCTTTTCAAACTGCCACATCACAGGGCAGCGTAACACACTCGGAGGAAAAGTGCTATCCGCCCTCTTCCGCATACATGAGCTCACAGATGACCACGACTGGTTAGTGGCGCCATAAACCCATCACTCCCATCCAGAGACAACATCCAGTTTTGCTCTCTTGGACTCCTGGCCACGCATGGAACTTGCGATCTCCTCAAACACTTCAGAGTTCTTATGAAATTTTAATTAGGATAATAATAATAATAATAATAATAATAATAATGACAGTTAAATCAAGTTATTTTTAGAACCTTATCTCTTGTGAGCCTACTCGTATCTCAACTGACCACAAGGTAGAGAGCCTATGCACAAGTGACTCCAGCTAGATGAATTTGCATGCAATCTGTCGCAGCGTGTACATATTATTGAATACGTACTGCATACAGTATTTACACACTCAGCACAGCACAGCGTTCCTGGCGCTACTGAGACTGCCGAAGCACATCCTGTTCAGGCCTTACAGTGGAGAACACAGCCTCACTGCTTAGAAAAATGGCTCAACTACTGAGCAAGATAGACTTCCAGCTTGAGAGAACATTCTTGGATGTGATCTTTTTACAACTAGCCATCACTGATTAGTGAGTTGTGAGTTGGGATATTTGTTATCAGTTGTAAACTAACTGGGTATGTGGTTAATATAGCATCATGCAGTCATACAGGAGGCTCAGGACCTTCACCACCATCACCACTTTCACAAAAAAACATAATTCCTTATCATGTTTAGGAACCCTGTTATCACAGTCAATGCAGGCATGTTTCTGCAGAGGCTGTGATGTACGACTACTCTTCCAAAGAATTCATTTCTTCATGGATTACTTGTCCCACTACTTGTACACACTCACGCGCATGCACATACAAATATAGTCCTACCGAATTTGTAATTCAAACGCAGGGTAAATGATGTTGCATTTAAAGGAGACGGGGATGGATAAACATTAGATCAGGGGGAGATCTGATGGAGAAGCATTAATGAGATTTTTAATCGTTAAACAGGACAAAGACTGCAACGTTTGCCCCCGTCAGTCATCTTGTTTTGGCACAGTGTACTATGACTGGATTAAACACAGATCACGCAGCAATAACATCGATGTGTTATGGCCAAAAAAGGAGAAAGACAGTGAGTAATATTAAACTGTTAAAGCAAATATCACAGTGTTTGCTAGGACTGATAGGCATGATGAAGATGTTGAACAAGCTGTTCACCCACACCAAAGCACCAGACAGTATGTGGGCTGACCAACACACACAGTCACCTCTTTACACAACCACAACGTCATCATCGAGTGTAACCTCAGCTTCTTCAATCACTGAACAGTCTGAATAACCTTTAATGCTGAAGTGGAAAGTCTGAACAACCAACAATACTGTGAGATTATCTTACAGTCACACATCACGAAACTGTCTGTCCTATTTAACAGTCACATGGCTTCACCCGTTTCAACAACCATTTCAGTCTCATACACAACACAGCTTTCCAAGCCTTGGACGTAAACTCACAGGAAGGAAATATTAACTCAGAACAGCACACAGGACATGAAGAAGTGCAAAGGAACATTCATATGACAAGGTTTTACTGTGGCAGACTGCCACGGATATGTTTCTGAATAATCTTCAATTTTTTTTTTTTATTTGACAGGCTTACAGGAAGTCCAGGAATCCTGAGATTTTTTTTCTTCCTTATATGGGTATGACGCAAAAACTCACATATGTAAAATCTAACAAACCGTTCAAAAATGTAACAAAAAGCCCTTCAAGTTACAGTTGTTCTCCAAGTCACTGGATCATGTGTGACGAAAAATGGTGAAAAAATCCTTTTTTTCTGGCAGAATTACACTTATGTTTAATACTCATACCCTTAATAATATTTCAGTTTTTGTTTTTTTCAACCAAACAATATTGAAAGAGGGGGTCTGTCTAAACTCGTCTAGGCCATTATCAGTATCAGTATCACCTGCAGTGAGCTCTAGTCACACCATTTCTGTATGAAAAGCAGCCAGCCTCACTAACCACAAGAGTGATGCTTGTGTGCATCATCTTTTGCTTAAACAGATGTGACACATCAGGTATTTACAAGTTAAATTTCAGCTGTCCCCTGAAGGTCCTTATCTGATCTAAATTTAAATGCATGGATCCATGGCATCTTCAACTGCACAATGTACAAAGCCTGAACAAGCATTAATGACAATACTGCTGTTGTTCAGACTTTCAGACAACTCGGACGATTAGCTTACATTTAATACTGCAAAACTTATCTATGCTTTCATCACAGCTTAACATCGGCACACGGATCCGTGTGTGTCAACAACCATCTCAAACTTATACATGATAGAGCTTTCCAAGCCTTGGGTATGAAGTCATGGGACTGAGGACATCGAGCAGGACGCCTAGGAACATGACCAAGCACTGGAGAATGAGTCATTAAGAAAAACTGGGTCATTAATTGTAGGAGGAAAGGAGTGCGCAATGATGCCTGTGGTTGATGTACAGCTTCCTGTTTATTGATTATGCTTCAGTGCTAATGATTGTTCAATGGAACGTTCAGCATTTTAATCGCAGGACTGCCTGAGAGCTGCTGTTGGGCCGTTGAGCAAGAATCTTAACCTGTAACTGCTTGGTTGTGCACAAAATGTCTGCCAAATGAATGAATGTTTAAAATGGAAACCCAACTGAAACCAGTTTCCTACTATATTTAACCGATATTGGGTAAAAAAAATGGGACAAATGATGTTGTGAATTTGTGATGTTTAATTGAGACACAACAACTACACGATAAGTATGTGAGCTTATTTGGATGTGACTAACTTTTTTATTATTATTATTTTTTTTTTTTTTAATCCTGTAAACTGTTGGTTTTCTATTCCAGTGATTAGACCCAGTGTCCTGCAGTCTGTTGAGTTTTCTCTACTCCCAAAACACCTGATCCAACTTGTTAGTTAATTAAAAAAGTAGATGAGACAGTTCTGTCCAGTGTGAGAACAATGTTGTAACCGCTAGTAGAAATGTATCCTGTGCTAATACAAAGAAGCATCAGTTGATACAGTGTCAATGAACATTGTGCTCATGTAATTGAATTCTGCAAATCATAAATTATTCTCACTATTTGCTGCGCAATATCAAATCCTTCGCCGAGTATGAGTGACTGCTCATTAGTAGACGTGGAAAATGCCACCAGTGCTAAGCTAGGCATCAGATTCTACTAGTAATTAGCTTTCAGTCATAGAGAGTAGGGTTATAGCGGTACATTCATGATTCGATTCACGATACTGGTTCATGATTCTATTCGATTTGATTCTCAGAGTATTCTGAACAAAATTTGAATGAAGAAACATTGTGACTTAAAAGACTCCTTTTTTTATGTAACAGTGCAAAACAATGTGGATTTTTGTCTGTAGAAAACTAAATAAATCAAAGATTGCTATGAACAGAGGTTTAACATTGTAAACAAAACCCACAAGTTCACCATATCTTAAATAAATACATTTATAAATTCTCCAGAAAATTTGATTGAATAAACAATGTCTCTGACCCGGGGAAAATGATCGTTTGAAACATAAAGAGCTCTGTAGCAACGTCTGAGGAAACAGGAAACAGGCTAAACCAGCTAAAATTTCTGACTTCCTCAGCCTCATTCTCGGGCACTCTAGATCACAGTGGTGTGTGGCTGGTGCTGTGGGAAAGGTAGTGAAGAGCTTTTTTAAACTGTTACAACATGGTGATGTAATCGTATACCGTATAGTGTGTGCATGCATGACCCGGAGCTATCGGGCCCAGTGTGCGCGCATTATATTTCATCTCTATGGGTTGCACAGATTGAGACCTCTGGTGTTCGAATAGTGCAACTGAATTAGACGCATATCTAATAGAATGTCGATTCCCACAACGTGACTTGCACGTTCCCATGATGCACATCACATTTTGCATGGTTACATCCCAATTAGAGAGTCAGGCTGAGAAGCTTTAGATACAGTCTGAGATAGTGAGTCATGTCAAGATCAAGCATCCACTCAGCCTCATGAATTAGTGAAATCCAAAGTGTGTAAGTGATTTCCCCTAGTTAAGTTAAAATGTTTAATTGTACCACTTACTTTTTTTTTTGGAAGTATTGATACATAGCAACTTACTCAGCTCAGAACGTTATTGTGCAACCCTGAGACAGGCACTGCAGTTTCAGTTTCCCAACAAAACGTTGGTGTAGTCTTCCATGAAAATGCCAAGTTGAAAGCACATACTGTAAAAGAACTGTATCCCAGCATGAACACTTAATACTGTTCCAGTTCTAGCAATACTATATGCATGTAATAACATATGGGTGGACTAACATATGGGTGAGCTGGTTTACAGTGTATCAATAACACAAGCAATTCACGCTGAAATTTTACACTTCAAACATCCACATGCAGGCATCCCAGGGATCTTTAGGAGGAAAACTGGATGGAGAGAGAAAAATGTGCGAAATTAGATCTGGGCAAAATAAATTCGCAATGGGATTTCCATTCATTTTTGATGCAATTTACCAGCTGCACAAAAGGCAGTTATGTGTAACACTGCAAGTAAACTGTAGTTTGGCAAGACTTTTAGGGGGAAGAAAGGCAACTCATTTCCTTTTGGACTGTACTACTGTGCATAAGTTGTGTTCCTCTGCATGGCTCTGCTCCAAGTGTTCGAGTAAATTTGTCATGCTTGTACTTTTAGATGCTTTCTCCAAACATTTCACACCATTGGAATGGTGCGTGTATGCTCTCTTTATATGAGGTTAACCAGCTTAGCCTTCCTCCCTCGCTCATATGTCATGTTACTGACAGGATGCTGAAACTTCAGTCTGGGCGGTATGGCAAAAATATTACACCACAATACTTATATAATTATATATCACAATACATAATTTTGCTAAGGCTTTTTACTAACAAGAGCCACTATAGGTTCAGATATTTTTGGGCAGTGTTTTACAATAAACCAACAAACATACAAATAAATAAACAAATCAATGAAACAACTGGTAGAAAAATCAATGTTGATGTCCTGTCAGTTACTTTTTACATTGAGTAGCAAAGGAGTTATAAAAGCACAGACACCAACGACATCAGTATCAGTATCATGTCATCATACCGCCCAGCCCTAATGCAGCTCTGCCACATTTCAAGCCAGGAAAAATCTGGTATAAAGCAAGATTATTTAAATTGCACAAGGCAAACACACACATTATAATGGAGAGAATGAAACACTCAAAATAGCATTGCTTAATCCAAAAGAGTTTCCGTCACCTTTTATCATTACAACTCTATCATCTCAGCCAAAGTGAACTTTGATATTCACCCATTTCTTTTATTATTTATATTAATCTCCATCTCCAATCTCCGAATCTCCATTTGTCATATAGCTATCTGTTATGAAGAACAAGAAAGTACTGAGAAGGGGAAAAAAAAAAAAAATTCACTTTGCAATGGAATTCTAAGGGCAGATGTTGACTTGTGTTAATACATGTTTATGTTGAAGGCACATTTTTGTGGACTACTTTATTTAGTATTTATATTTGTGGTTACCAACATAGCTAGTAAACATGGGAGTGCCTTTGTTTCTGTGCAATTTCTCAGGAACACCACAGAATCTTCCAAGAAGCATGAGTGACCTGAAATAGTTTGGACTTTATTGTTCCAGTTTTGGAAATTTTGACTGGATTCAACAGCTGCCCTTAGATTTCCATAACGAGTAAGTTTGGAGTAAGCAGGTCTCCTGTTCGTTTCTCAGTACAGGGAAGTGCTGTGATGACATTCCTTTCTGGGGTAATCATACAGAGACTATGTGAATACGAATATGCTACACAGAAATCTACCAAAAATAGAGGAGGATTCTTATAAGTCGCGGCTTGTCTGCTCTAAGAAGTTGTTGCCAACACAATAAGGTATGACAACAGTGTAACCAAGAGATACTGGCATGCCACAGTGAAGTGCCACAGGAGACGAGCCCGATATAGAATAAAGGTCAAAAATCAAACCTCAATCATCCACAGCACTCACTGCAGCAATGCAACGCCACTGCATCTGCAACCGACAACTCAAGAGTTTCAGTTCTGCCAAAAGGCCAAGGACTTCAAGGTTATGACTGAAAACAAGAGTGAAACTGAGCTGTAGCTTTCCTCGTCGTTAGGGTGGTACCTAGGGATGAGTGATCTGACTAAAAAAATTTGACACCACGATTCTCAAAGGCATTTCTACGATACACGATGTGCAACATGATGTGTAGGTTTGTTATATTTTAAAAAAAATAAAAAATCAATCAATAAATATTTAACAGTTAAAAGGAGAGAAAAAAAAATCTGAAGAACTTGTAACCTTTTACAATTTTAAAGATTAAGTACACCATTTAGTAATTAAACTTTTTTTTTTTAAATGTATAAAAAGATACCCCATTATCTCAATTTTTAATTTATTTAAAAAAGAAAATAAAATGCTGTAATTCAATTTTAATATTACGATTCATTACAAAAATTTCAATGTAATTGAAAAAAATTAAATGAAAACTTTTAATGTTGTAAAAAGATATCACGAAACCATGACATCTCAGAAAAGTGTGGCAATTTATCATGATATCGATATTATATTATCATATTAACCAGCCCTACCCATCACAGACAGACACACAGACAGACACACAGACAGACACACAGACAGACACACAGACAGACACACAGACATGATTACCCACAGTGTATGTTAGTTTCACTGTCTCAGATGTCAATCACACACAGCGTCTAATTTGGCCAGGAATTTCCCACCACTTAGAACTTAGAACTGATGAAGTTCCTCAGAAGAGTGAAAAAGTTCAGGTCAATTCAAGTTTTAAACGATTCCAGACGCTGCAACTTATTACTACTAACTTCCACCAGTGCGCCAATCATTCATGTTTCGCTAGCACCAACATTATGATAACATTCCCATAACTGTCGTAATTTTACACCATCATCAAACACCAACAATCCTGTTGATAAACAGCGGTATTGTAATTAAGCTAGTGGAAATGTTCCGGCCCAAAATTTAGAGTAATTGCTCTAATTACAGCAAACCGGTTAGTGATTAGCAGCATGCTTGCTGCATTACGATCAAGCTTTTACACTTAAAAGTGATTCTGTATCACAAACGGTGTGTACCATTTCAAAAAATCACTCAAAATTCATCATTTTTGTCACAATGCTGCAGATACACTCACCGTGCTAATGAGCCATCCTAATAAAAAGAAGAAAAAAATTCAAACAGTTTGGCTATTTACATTTATGGCATTTGGCAGACGCCCTTATCTAGAGCGACTTACAATTATCTCATTTATACAACTGAGCAGTTGATGGTTAAGAGCCTTGCTCAAGGGCCCAGCAGTGGCAGCGTGGTGGTGCTAGGATTTGAACTCTCAAGCTTCCGATCAGAAGTCCAACGTCTTAACCACTGAGCTACCACTTCCCCTAACTAACCGAATTTCGGCATACATAAATTCACATTTAAAACCACCCAGTGAAGCTACACACACAGAAATAGACACTGCTTTCTACGGTTCACTTCTGTGAGAGAGAGTGTATCTGTAAGTGTCTGTGTGTGTGTGTGCATATATGTGTGTGTGTACTTTGCAGGCTCTGAAAAGCCTCAGAGTTATTTTCCACGCCGGTGGAAAATGAGAGCGGCCCCGGGCCTCCGTGTGGAATTCGGTAGCTGAGAGTGTGACATCACAGGATTCCCCTGGAGCAGGACTCGAGGGAATTTAACATGTTCCCAGTCACATGCTACCAAAGGAAATATAGTGCTAATTAAAAGACACCAAAATGTGAAATATGTAGCATGTCTGCCACTGCAGGTTGAATCAAAACCACAGCAGTGGTTACGTGCTCTCATATGAGAAGAGACGAGCAGCACGAATCTAGGGACCAGGTTTGGTTTGGTTGCTAGCCAGTAATTTATTTTTTACATTTATTCCAAAGCGATTAATGTGAGCTGAGCAGAAGAGAAGTGTTTTGCTTAAGGGCCCAACAGTAAGACTGTTACAATTTCACTGTTTTCACAGTATATGTTCGCACAATTACTTTGACCACAACTGACCTTTTCAAGCTTTCAAGTTCCTTACTCCAGTGTCTCTCATCCCTTTTGTGTCCACCTGCGACTTTCCAACCTCCTCCCTCTGGGCTTGCCATAAATCATATTACAGCAACCTCTGTTTTTTGGCACAGGGGATTCGACTGCACGGAAAACCCTTTTCCTGTGTAATCCGCTACTGTAAACGTTGTACTGATACCCCTGCTGCTACTCTAAGCCTGATCCTAACTTTATCATACACAACGGCTATCAACCTCACAGAAGTACATGGCATTGCTGACCAGAACAATGCAAATGCATTGCTGCTCTGGTTAGAATTTTTTTGGCTCATCTTTCCCCCCCTCACAGCCACTCTCTCTTACAGCTTATAACGACACTGTGATAAATACTGACATTGGGCCTCTTTTATCAAGCTGGATACAAACAGATTTATTCATAAATCATTCATATGAGCGTTTACACAAAAAAACCGTGATTCGTGAAAATCCTGTAAATTCAAAAAAACATTCTTATCCTACTCGTGCCCCTGAGTGTGTGTAAATATATGCATAAGAAGACTAGCTAATGTAAGCCTCGACCTGATTGACATCAGATCCTATCATTTATATTGATTAATGCACTTTTATATCTGGAATATTCTGAGGAGTTTAAATTGCTCATGTTTATTACGTTACGGCACCAGAATGCACTATGGGAAGAAGGCAAGCTGGCGGAGGCGGTGTGATGCTCTGAGAAATGTTCTGCTGGGAAACCTTGGGTCTCGCATTCATGTATACTTTGACATGTACAACCTACCTAAACATTGTTGCAGACCAAGTACACCCCTTCATGGCAACGGTATTCCCTAATGGCAGTGGCGTCTTTCAGCAGGATAATGCTCCCTGCCACACTGCAAAAATTGTTCAGGAATGGTTTGAGGAACATGACAAACTTCAAGGTGTTGACTTGGCCTGATCCATGGAGGCCATTTCCCAACCTACAGGACTTAAAGGATCTGCTGCTAATGTCTTGGTGCCAGATACCCCAGCACACCTTCAGAGGACTTGTGGAGTCCATGCCTCGATGGGTCAGAGCTGTTCTGGCGGCACAAGGGGGACCTACACAATATTAGGCAGGTGGTTTTAATGTTATGGCTGATCAGTGTATATTATTAAATATTTTATTTGACATAGAAGTGAGTCAAAAATCTTCCACTTCTGCCTTTCAGCCTTTACCCTGATCATTCATTTCATGCTCCCAGCTGTCTGTGCACTTGACCTTTTATGGAGTTTTGTGGGCGTCACTACATGCAAATGAGCTGTGTCGGGAATGTGCTGTCCATGTTACAGGTGATCAACATATGAACGCAAGTACAAAGAAAATCAGCACTTCTGAAACTTTTGTAAATCTTCTTGTATTCTTTTTTTAAATTTATGCTGAATAAACCTACCTTACATGAAATTAAACCACTTGATCTGTCAGTAAAATAGGCACGATTTATGTTTTATTCGGGGTACTGTAGACCTGAGACCAAAACAAAACCTTGTAGGCTAGACTCTTGCTTTTTAATCATTACAAATGCAATCAGGATAAATGCTTGATTACTACAGTGATTCTGTGATATTTTTATACTAGGTGACAGTTTGGTGGTAACTCACAACCATCTCGCCCTAACCACTGAGCCCACGCTGCTTCTTCAAAGTGATTTTTAAACACACACTGCCATGGGGCCCACACCACACCCGCTATCTTCCCCCATGTTTATTTCGTACCTGTGGGAAGCACCGGCTGCTCATTAGCTTCACAGCTTAGTTAAAACACAGCTAAAAACACACAACAGTGTTTTATGAGAGTGAGCTCACAATTATAAACAATCTGAGCAAAGTACACGGTCTGTCACCAGCTAGTGGCACTTTCACCACAGAAAGGAATTAGGTAGAAAAATGTTAGCTACAAATCATAGCACACTGAATACTAAATTCCAATCTCCATAACCTGCTCAAAACATGTACCCGGATATGAAGTTCCACTCCCTGAAGCATTGCAAAGATTCCGTGCAAACACGTGCTCCAGAGCACAAGCAGTAATCTGTAAGTGCTCTCTGCCAGTTCCAAGGCTCATCTGAATTCAGATATGCGTGAGCAAACTCAGAAAACGAGAAGGTGGCCAAAGACAACGCATCAGAGCAGGGTTTCCCAAACAGGGGTTCATGGTGGCATTGCAGGGGGTTCGTGAGACTGATGGAAATGCCAGTGACACAAGGCGGGGGACACCATGGACGGGATGCTAACCCCAGTGCAGGGCACAATCGCACACACACTCACACAACCATTCATACCCTATGGACAATTTAGAGATGCCAATCAGCCTATGATACATGTCTTTAGATTAGGGGAATTCAAACCCCCGACCCCGAAGAAGCCACGTACGCAAATGATATATTAAGTTAAATTTGAATCATATATATTAAGTAGGAATATAAATTAATTAAACACCATTAATATTTTGTTGCTACCATAATAGAGGTTATTTGAATTACTCATGGGTCAAGTCATGAAATAATAGCTCTTAGCACTTGAGAGCTAAACATAAATTACAGTGTTCAGGTAGAAGTATCTTCCTGGCTAGAAGTATCTTCATCTTTAGAACTCTTTAAAAGGCACTTCATATAGACAGATACAATGTCAGTTTTAAAAAAAAAAAAAAAAAAAGAAAAAAAAAATCACAAGATGAGGAACATACAAGCAAAAGTACAGCTGTCAGTACAGCGAGGAGTATTTAAATTATTATGTGCATGGACAGTGGCAAGGCCAAGCTCTTTCCCAAGTGTATGATATACCTGAAGCAGCTTCCTGATGAAAAAATGAAGCCAGTTTGCTCAAAAAGACAGTTTGGAAACAAAACATGAAAACCTGGCCGTTAAACCATATTTTAAGGTAAAAGTGCACAGATTAAAACAGCAACAAAAAGCTGTAAATGAGTAGAACAGACTTTTTCAACAGGCCAAATTTTCACCCAACATTAGCCTGCTTAACATCTTCAGGGGTGCTGGACACTAATAATTTACATTTAAGTGGTTCAGCTGACAAAAAAGGTTGGAAACCCCTGCAGCAGAGAAATGAAAGAGAAGAGAGTTCGTTCTCAGAGCATTGTCGTGTACTGATCATCACTTTCACCTTTGGAGAGGTGTTTCCCCTTCAGGAAAGTCTGCAACTGAGCTTTTTCCAGCGAATAACCCACTCACTACTATGCTTCAGTAAGCAGGTGTTAACCTTCAACGCAAAAAAAAATGCAAAAGCCTTCAACAGGCTTACCACTAAAATGGAAAAACACCAAACTCTCGGCACAGATGTTTGAACAGAAAGATGGGAGCATAAACCGAGCAAGTTACGGTTGAACATAGCTCATTTCCGTGAATGGGAAAGAGCTTATTTCTCTTTTTTCACAAACTACCAGTACACAAATTAAAAAAAAAAAAATCTAGATATAATAAACGTATAACTCAACATTACTTCCCATTTTCAAAGAGTCTGACATTAAACGTCATAAAGCAGAGCAGCAGCAGTGAAAGTAAACATTACTCATTTCTACTAGATTACCTTTTAGAAACAGTTTCACAGATCACTCGGCCTTCACTGGTTTATTAATGATTTATTCTGTAAAGTAGCTAGTGTCACATTTTTCTTTTTCTAATTTTTTCTTATTCTAGTTTTATTTTTAAAAGTTATTGCCTGTAGCACGAAAAGTGAGAACGTTAAATTAGCAAAGCTACATTAGCACAGAAAATTAGGAATTGTCTGAAGCTAGAAGAAGAAGCCAGTGAAATTCTTTTCACTAACAGACTTTAACAGATTTCACTAACATATTTAGATCCATAGTGTTTTAAAGTCCATATTATCTTGTCTAGTAAATATCCATATAAATTTTTTTATTTCCAGACCTGCACAAGTACACATGCTTTTTCAGTGGCTTTGCTTATGGAAATTTCTCTGTGATGTCTCCAACAAGTCTAGTCATCCATATTACTACTTTGCATGCCTCAAAGACCTGTAAAACAACCTATGACCATGTTTTAATCAACGCCAAAATGTCATCAGTTCATCCGACGGTAGCAAAAATAAATCTGGACAAATCCTACATTTAAGCACTCATTTCTGAGATATTGTACTAACAAGAATTTCCTACCGACGGACTGAGACACAGAGGGCAAAATTCGCAGATGGATAGAAAATCGGTCTTGAGTCCCTGACTGTGAATGCTTAAGTAACATCTCTGTACAAACATGAAGGAAGCTATGGAAGAAAAACTATTTCAGACATTTGACCTTGCTGTGACCTTGATCCTGTTTGGTCAAGTGTAGTCAGTTCATCTGCTCATCAAAAAGTATTTTTCACATAAAAAAGTGCATTGACCAATGTGAATCAGGTTATGAAAAATAGCTACATGCCTGAAAATGCCTAGGGCAATATTTAAGACGTTTAAAACAAACAGAGCTGTAATGAATCTGAAATTGAAAGTGTATCTTGAATCTACGCACTGTGAGGAGGATGATTAAAGAGGCAAAAACTTCTCCAAGGATCACAATTTGTGAAAGCTAGTAGAAAGTCTAGCAAATCTACCATTAGACACCACGTCCATGCCAACAAACTATTTAAACGGTGAGAAGAAGAATTCTAAGCACCTGGATTTCACTAGATGCTACTGGAACTTTCGCTAGAACTAGGTTCTAGGGTCAGAAGAAAGAAAAATAAAACTTTCTGCAACAAACACATTAGTCTAAAAAGAAAGCTGGTTTAAAAGAAAAGTACCTAATCCCCAGTGTTAAGTGTGGGGCTGTTTTTCCTCTAAAGACCCTGGAAACCTTGTAGGGACTGCATGAAATTCCAGGAGATGGAAATCTAGCTTCAAGAAGCTACAACTGGCCTGTGGTTGGATCTTCAAGGAGGTCAATGATCTGAATGATACACCCAAATACACACAAAACGTATTAAGTAAGCATGGGATCAAGCTTTTGCAGCCATTCCCAGTCCTCTGACCTCTTCACGAAAACCTCTGGGGTGACCCGAAGATGAGAGTCCCAAAGAGAGGACCCTGGAGGACGGGAAGAGATTCTGTACTGAGGAGGGTCTCACATTGCTTGCGCTGTAATCTCAAGCGTTACAGAAGACTCAGTGCTCATTGTGATGTGATATTGTTAAAAAATAGATATTTCTGTTAGGATCGAGCTTTCCATCGCTGATCTTTACCAAGGGTGCCAGTAATTCTGGAGCTGAATGTACTAATGTTCATCTCGTACCTCGTGCTTGATCAGCGTCATTCTCTCCGGCAATCATGAAGGATATTTCTGGAGATTTCACCAGAGCTTCACTGTTCAGCTCTATAGCTCAGTTATCGGTATAACAGGGTAAGACTTCGTATCACGGTATACCTTTACACCGGTATATCGACACACCACTGCATTAAAAAAAACAATTTTTTAAAGCGACTTTGCAGCGCATTGCTGTCAGTATATTGTTGGAAAAAACTCTAAACTATCTGAAGTACTTAAACAAAATAAATAAATAAATAAATAAATAAATAAATAATGCCTGAGTGAATGAAATCGCAGTGACAGAATCTGACTATTTTGGGCAAATGACTAATTAAAGGGGAATCGTATTTACATGAGTATTTGGTTTAACACACCTCCCACACTATTTTCTAGGGGAAAAAAGAAAGAAAAGAAAAGTTAAAAATCTGATTATTGCTGAGAAACCAAGCTTCGTGAAAGAATCGGTTTAACATAACCTTCAACAGCCAAGAAAGGTAACACGACTTTGGCAAATCAGGCTGAATCTCGAACGGATTTACAATGCACTATGTAGTGTGAACAAGTGGCCATTACTTCACTTCTAATGCAGTGCACCTATGTAGGGAAAGGAGAGCAATTTTGGACACAACCCAACCTTTGGCAACAGAGCTAGTTGGCTCGGAAACTTTTAACTCACGAAAATGACTAAATTTTCTGAAAACATGGGAACAAAGTCGCTTAAAAGGTATTTGCTAGAGGAAACGAAAAACGTAAACTGTAAAAATAAATAATTAAGTAGGTAAACGCCAGCCGGTAACAGATGTTAGCTTAACTTCTCATCTCAGTTCAAACGAAATATGAACGTGTGCTCGCTTCTAGTAAATGTAAACACTGGGGGAAAAACACACACAACAAACCGAAAAGTCCTAGTATAAGATACATTTTGACTTCATGTTACACTTTCTTAAAAAAAAAAAAACCCGAATTACCTTTAGAAACAGCGGCGGAGATGCCTCCTTACATCCTGTTGCTGTTGTTACAATCCGTCTCCGTCTCCGTCGTCAAACTGACTGCGCGCTCGCCAAGGCACTAGCAGATGTCGCCTCATGCTATGCTGGGTAGATCGACACAAAGTTACATCACACTCACTCAACCTCCACCAATCAGAAAGCCGAATGCAAACGATATGCTAATGTTGACTTTGTCTACCCTGCATACACGCCACTACACTGAGCGAATCGTGGGGCTCACCTGGGTGGGAGGTGATCCTACACAGCTAAATTCATTGGTTAATCTCTTACAAGGGTCATTCATCAGTCATTTAACTCAGTTTAACTTGTGCTATAGTTAAAGGGGGGGAAAATCCACTCTGAATAGCTTGCATAACAGTCTTTATAATCAACATTTAACCATCTTCAGTAGTGTCCAAGTGTCCATTTGTTTTGTGATGCAATTCTGAGCTTTATTTTTAAACTTTAAACTGGCACGTTGGTTAACGGTTTCCTACACTACTCACAGTGCTTTTCGGCTACCCGCCGATACCGCCAGTAAGAGCTAGTGCTTCATCTCTGCCTAAAGAGAGGGAAGAGCGATGCAGCGGCGCTTTAGTACTTTAGTCTGTCTAGCTCCCTCACCTCCAAGTTTCAAGATTCAAAGCTTTGTCACAATTGCTTTATTTGTCACATGCACATTCATAGCAAATGTGCAGTCAAAGACAAGCCTGTGCACAAGACTGTGCGTACCAAACAATAAATAGACTATACAGACAATATACAAAGGGTATAATGTAAGGGGTGGGGGGTGGGATCCTAAAAGTGCATGTGCAAATATGTCATATTTTACATATATGAGTTATGCCCTGCTGATGTGTGTGTATGTGTGTGTGCATTAGTGTTAGGAGCTGGAGTTGTGGTCATGAGTTCAGGGTTTATGTTTTGAATGTCCTCCAGGCTGGGCAGTGCTCCTCATCTGCATACTCTGCTCAAACAGATCAGCTTCCAAGGGTTCAACTTTCAAGCTAATACCACCATCAACACACCATCATCTCGTAGATCTCTAACTAGTCATGCTGACTACACTGTGTCCTTGCATTCTGAGACTCTGAGTCCAGAGTCCTTCTACACTGGATTTCTAATTAATATGACGTTCACGTTGAAAAATGTCACTGAAAAATGATGAGTGAGAAAAGAAGCTCTTGCTCTTGTGTTTTTTGTAGCTAAATATTTTCTCCAAGCAACAAATTATCACCAGAAACACTAAACATGCCACAAATATTTTAATATAAATGTATTTAATGTGTTTCCAGGTGGAGGTGATCAAAGCTATCTTATTAGGCGAGTCATAATGCGAGCACTATAAAGCTGTAATTCTGAAAGAAACTGTTATGAATATTGAAAAATAAATAATTAAAATACTTAAGTGTTTGGGTGTAAATTAAATTTCCTTCATTCTATTTTCCAAGTGTTAAAATGACATCTTCTACTTGTAGTACAATATTTGTAGGACTACACAACATAGTGGAAAAAAAAAACACGTTTTCCAGGTTTCCCTACTGATGTACGTTGAGACAATGTCAACATCATCCTTCATTTTTGCCGATGGTGAAAGCAGCAAAACCAGATTTACAAAACGGTGAAAGAGTCAACATATTACTATGCTATGTAGAAACGTGTGAAACGTTGATTGCTATACATTAGACATAAAGAAGTCTACTCACGCAAAAACCTGTGGAATAACTTGAAGAGGGCTGTGTACAGGTGATCCTCTTCAATTTAACAGATCTGGAGCATTTTTGCAGGGAAGAGTGGGATAAAATTGTCAAATCAAGATGTGCCGAGTTGGTCGACTCTTACCCAAAAGGGCTGTATCACAAGCAAAATGGGATATGCACAAGTGTGGTTATTGTAAAGTTTTTTTCTTTTTCTTCTTTCCCCCCTAAAACACATTAAAGGTGGATCTGACATGACTTAGCTGAGTTTCATTTTCAGTTTCAGGGGTGTGCAGGCTGCATATGCATATCCACTGTAGCTGACTCTTAGGTTTAGGCTTAGTATTTACAAAGCAGTGCTTGTTGTAGCATTTTGCTCTGTTTCAGGATCAGAAATCTCCTACATCAGCATTCCAGGCCCAAGGTGGAAGCTAAAGTGAAACTGTAGTAGGCTATTAGTCAGGCTAGGCCCTGGTCTGTTGTCATATCTCTCAGAGTACACACAGCATCAGAGTGGTTGTGAGTTTGCTGTCTTTCTGAGACACCTGACACACACACACACATACACGCACACACATACGCACTCCTGTTTTTTTTTTTTATCCAGACTGCTTAGCACAGAACAACACTTGAGTAGGTGACATTTGAGTAGATGGACACCCCCACTGAGCTCATCGCTTGTCTTGTAGAGATAGTAATTACAACTGTTTTGACTTGTTGATCTGTTAAAGGGAAAATCAGGCTATTCTTTGAAACAGAGCCTTATTTCACATTATGATATATAAATGCAACTTGACCAAAGAAAGAGGTGAACTGCATGTATGTGTATTGCTATACAGACTGTATTTGGCTCATAGCAGATGAAGTTTGGATAAGGAATATCTCTTTCCATCTCTCTCTCTCTCTCTCACACACACACACAGACACACACACACACGGCTACCCTTATGCTTCTCCTTCTCACATTGTGCAGGTGAAAACAAACCAACCTGGCCCCCCAACCCCCTTCCTATCTCCGTCTCTACGTATTGTGTTTTCTGTCTTTTTTTTCTGTGTACCTCTTAGGAATCCAAATTAGGTATCCCTTTACAGTCTGACCAAAAAAACTCATCTATGCTATGTCCAATTTTCATTTATACAGAGCTTTGTAAAGGAACATTATGAAAATAATCCTCGGTGCCTGCTAGTCTGCCACGCCTTTTATTATCATAGCCTCAGCATTTGTGAGAACGAAGGAAGACCGCCCTCTTTACCATGGGAGAAACACAACACAGTGGAGAATGAACCAAACTTACACATTACTGTATGCAAGGATCAGAAAGAAAGTACACCTAAATGTTGATCAGCCAAGATCTACTTTGGTGTCTGAAGTTTTTTGACTAGTCTTTCAGTGGAACTACGAGGCTGAAATCATCACCCACTCCCTTCAAATCATGCCATGCTGTTCAGTATCTTAAATGCAATTGATTGTGGTTTCTGATGCTTAATGACACAGTAATCTATAAAAAAAATAGGCAAAACTTTACAAAAGAACTGGAAAAAAAAACAGCAGTAGCTGCATTTTGAAGCCAAATTAATTGGTTCAAATAGATATGTATATGAAATGTTTTACTACAGAGCTGTTTTGGTGTTTGAGTCAGAAATAAGATGTGTTTGAAATAGTCCACTAGTCATTGTTCCCTACATTGGAAAATCAGGAGCACTGCACAGACACTGTTATATGGAACATTAGCTAATGCGCTATCCAAATAAGTATCTTTCTGTATCAAACCTAGAGATGATAAAGCACCTGAGATAATTATTAACTGAACCAGTAGGTGAACATGGAGCACCAACTCACATATACTGGATAAGCTCTTTTTTTGTTGTTGTAAATTTAGGCAATGGCTTTACTCTTGCAAAATAGATTCACTGAAAATGCAGGATGATTCTACTTGTTAAAGATGTACTGTATGTAGTCAATTGTATTAAAGGAGACCATCAGTTACCAGGGGAGGCATGGTGGCTGCCTCACACATCGAGCTCAGGTTACTGTCTGTGTCAAGTTTAACATGTCCCAGCTCACCGCCATCAACCACCCCCCAACCCTAAACCTAAACCTAAGACCCCAAAGGCTCCCCCACCCCCACCCCCCAGGTATCTGTGTGGGTTTTCTTTTGGTTCTCTGGTTTCCTCTCACCTCAGCGAAACATGCAGATTAGCTATGATAAATTGCCTTAGGTGTGAATAGGTGTGTGAATGTGTATGTCTCATCCAGGGTTTCTTCCGACCTCACATCCAGTACGGCTCCAGGTCCACCACCACCTTGACCAAGATGGAAGCAGTTTCTGAAGATGAATGTATAAATGATCAGTTATCAGCAGTTATGAGGATAAATGGAAATCTTCTTCTTCTTCTTTCGGCTTTTCCCTTCAGGGGTCGCCACAGCGAATCATCACTCTCCACCTATCCCTATCTTCTGCATCCTCAATGAGGATAAATGGAAATGAATCATCTTAATGAAGCACATACACAGCAGCACAGTAACCTTAATGCAGTAATATATCAGTCAAAGCACATTTGTTTAGCCTTTCTGATATAGAGATTATTTATGCCTTTCTGATCTAACAATAATTTAAACAGATTTTATAAAATGCAATGCAAAGTAATGTTAATTTGTTAATTAGAAGGTAAGATTTCATGACAAAATTTCGGCCTTAGTTAGGCAAAGAAGAAAAATCCCTCATTGAATGAACTTTTAGGAGCTGTTTAAGAGCTGAACCAACTGATCTCCGTGAAAACAGCCAGAATTCCCATCACTAGTCTGATGGGTCATTGCCTTCTTCTGCTCGCTGTATTCCTCAGACCAAGGCCAAACCAAACAACACAGCGCAATGAGGATTTTTTTGGCCACTAGAGTACAATGTATATCGCAATGCATTATGGGATTAAACGAGTGTACTGGATATTCTCCACTAGGTTTTTGGACACCACTATAAAATGGCTGACACTGATACAGTAGAAGTATGAGCTGTAAGACCCAAAAAGTAAACACCAAACATTCAGACTGCTCTCAATCAAGGTTATCGACCAGGATACACAGACACAGTGGACCTGTTCCTGTGTGTTATTTACCGAATAAACATACTGAGACAAAACAGGTGTTGGTTTTAAGAGCAGGTTTGGACACAAACTATTACTAATTACATTAGTAATTATGGTTTCTGACTATATACACTATGCCTTCTGAACTTCTTGACCATTTTTTGACAATATAACAATATAATATTAAGAACATTAACCCTCCTATTATCTTTGGGGTGAATTTGACCCCATTCAATGTTTAACATCTCTAAATACATGGTTGACATCGTTTTTTTTTGTTTCTTATTTAATGACTTTTCCTTATTTAATGGGGACAATGGGGAAAACATAAAATTAACATGATGATATGTTTTCAATTTCCTGTACACATTTTGTAACATCAGTGTTCCTTGGGG
>CM075012.1:4612335-4645791 GCA_037576675.1 Pangasius sanitwongsei
ACACAAATCCCCACAGCCACGCTCCAAAATCTAGTGGAAAGCCTTCCCAGAAGAGTGGAGCTTATTATAACAGTAAATGAGGGATTAAATCTGGAATGGAATGTGCAACAAGCACATATGGGTGCAATGGCCAGGTGTCCACAAAATGTTTTGGCTATACACCGTATATATAGCATTTCCTCCATTTTCTCCCCAATTTGGTCTTGCCAATTCCCACCCACCAGCCAGCTCTCTCCTAGTTGAACGCTGGCATGTGCTTCCTCCATGACACATTAAGCCAACTTTTCATCTGCCTCATCTTTTCAAACTGCTGCTCATGCTGCATCACAGGGCAGCGTAACACACTTGGAGGACAACGCTATCTGCCCTCTTCCACACACATGAGTTCACAGATGCCCACAACTGGCTAGTGTTGCTGTGATTGGCCTGGACACAAGTGGCAAGGTAATGTCTAAATAGAAGAAGAAGAAGAAGAAGCTTTTATTTGTCACACATACATTACAGTACAGTGAAATGCTTTTCTTCACATATCCAAGCTTGTTTGGAAGCTGGGGTGGGAGCACAGGGTAAGCCATGATACATCATCTCAGAGAGGGTTAAGGGCCTTGCTTAAGGGCCTAGGGTTAGGGGCTGATCAGTAACCCAGAGCCTTTAGCTTTTAAATAAATAAATGTGCTAGTGTCTTAATAGGAAAAAAGTCTAAAATATTTTTCTATTTACTATTTTGCTATTACAATTGTGATTATTTACACTAAAAGTACATTTTTAAAATATACAAATAAATACATATTTAATACCATAATTAACTTAAAAATAATTTTAAAAAAATAAAAAATAAAAAAATATTTTGAAAAATATAAAATAATAAAACAATTTGGAGTGTCGTGGCGTGTCATATGCTTTTTTGTAAAGCAAAATATGGTCCTGTACCTGTCCTTGTTCTTCGTCTCAAGCTCAAGTTTTTGATAGAGAATACGAAGTACTTCTTCTATAAGTCACGCTGGATAAGGGCGTATGCTAAATGCTGTAAATGTAAATGCAGAATGATTCCCTATGTTTGCCGTTAAAGTTGCAACTTTGTTCTCTGTCTATCTCTATGAGATTCTTGTCTCATGGTGATCAGTGTATACACAACCCAGCAGTGTTTTAGCTTAAACCATGGTGAATATCAGACAATTTATAGTTTAATGCGTTGTGTAGAAGTCCCTTTTTTTTCACTGACACAAAGAGAAACACAGTAACTGAATGTGAAAGCTAGTGAATGTAAACAGTTATAAGCAGTGACAGAAACACAACTGTGCCAACAGGAACACAACTGTCCCAGTGAGACCTTCAATATATCTAATACATCTATTTATACACTCTATTTACATTCTCTCCCTATTTTTACACTGGCACAAATCCTTACTTTACAGTAGAAGTGTTCTCACAATATTTTTAATATATGAAGTACGCTGGAGATTCTAAACAAACTGTCTGATCTTTATTGGATAGTTTTATGATATATGTATATTATATATTTTTTTCTCACTCCTGTAGGATAAATGGATGAAGATGGCTTACCTACAACCTTTTTCTCAGCCTTCCGTCTCACCTCTTCATCCAGGTTCATTCTTCCTAGCAGCTTCCTTTCTTCTTATATTTGTGAAATCTCACTGTGTCACCTCACTGTCTATGTAAAATGAAAACTAAATGTTAGCAAAGAGAGAGATCCTGGCCCAAGTTCTAGTGCCAAAAGCCTCAAAGCTAGCTAATGTAGCTAAAATAAAAACAAAAAACCCTCAATTCGGTTCATAGGCCACTTGAACAGGTTACACAATCTGTTTTTAATACTTAATTCAAGAAAACTGCATCTACAGCAATACATTCATTAACTAAAACTATCTAGGTGTTGTATATTGCTCCGCCAGGTGTTCATTTGTCTCTTGCATTTTGCTTGTCATGTCATTTCTATTAATAATTGAAATGAATAATAAATGGGCAGTGATGAATTAGGGGAAAATGGCAAGTGCTCAAGCCCCCAGAGTTGCTCATGAACCAGAAAAATAAAGTCAGAGAAAATAGCACAGAGCAAAGCCACAAGAGGCAAAACACCTCTCCTGTGCATTGCTAATCAGTTACCTGTCTTTAAAAAAATAGTCTTCCATTTATTCCCAAATTTTGCATGTTTGATTTCCTGTGTTTCTATAAAAAATCTGGAGATGTTTTGGCTTGTTTACTTCCTGTTTTCTTGCCTCTCCAGCCAGCTCTGACCACACCCCCTGATATCATATCTGTTGCTCATATCTGTTCTTTTAGACCTTATTAGTCGGCGTAGTGGGAGTCTGGCATGTGTAAATGGTTCTCAGTGTTCTCAGTGTTCTCTAGTCATGTCAAATTCTACTGATTTAGTTTTCCTTTACCAGGCATTACAAATATGATTATGGGTTTACCTGTGATGATAATCACATATGCATGTGATTTAGATTATGATTCTTAAGTACACCTAAATAATAAGACACAGTTACATCCCAGAGGCTCCACATTACAGAAACCAGACCAAGACTAAGATAGTGTTGCAGCAGAAAGATCTGATTACTGTACTTCAGTAACACTGGCCTACAAAATTATTTGTGCTGTGTGTTTGTCCATAGCCTATCACTGATGCAGAGCAAACATTGAGCCTTTGTGTCTTGTTGACTTGTGTTTTTGTGTGTGAGAGCCTCTGAATACAGTACAATATTTAATGTGGTGTGTAACCATAGAAACAAAAGGGGGTAATTATTTGGAGAAGGGCAGGACGACAGAAACATGATTAGGAAACACGTTTTATAAATTTATATATATATATATATATATATACTGTATATATACTGTATATATATATATACTGTATATATACTGTATATATATATATATATATATATATATATACACACACACACATATATATATATATATATAGTATGACATTTTTAAGCTATACTAATTGTGTCATATATAATTGTTTTGATGAAGAATTACACAGCACTTCTGTAAGTCACTCTGGATAAGGATGCCTGCTTAATGCTGTAAATGTAAACACAGAATAAATCCCTATGTTCGCTGTTGAAGTTTGTTCTCTGTCTATCTTTATGACCTGCTTTTCAAAATACTACTGAAGTTTGTTTTATCATTCTTTTTAAATGAGTGTGTGAATGTGTTTATACATGGTACTTTGTGATCCATGGTGTCCCACCTAGGGTGTACTCCTGCCTCTCGCCCAAAATGTTCCCCAGATCCACCACGACATCAACCAGGTTAAAGCGCTTACCAAAGATGAACAAATGAATCTTTTAATATCTTTGGATCAATCAAATAGATTGTTTTACTTTACTTTTAAATAAATTTACACTGTTTTATGTTGTTATTAAGTACACATCTTACACTGTATAGCAACGGCAGCCATTTTCATCTACTGTTATGCTTTTCCTGGTGCTTTCTGTGTGAAAAAAAAACAGAACTTGGCAGCCTCGGTTGTTCCAGGAGCTCCTGGGATTGTAGTTGTTCTCATATTGATTGGGGTATGTTTGAAACAGGAAGTCCAGTGATGCTAAGATAAATACAGGAAAATAACAAACAAACAGATGAACAGACAAGCAGGAGGCAGGAAGCCTTTCTGGTGGAGAGCTCTATAACTGTCACACACACACACACACACACACACACACAGGCAAAACAACAAAGAGATAATAACAGAGAGAGGAAACATTGTCTAATGCAATATAAAACGATAATAGGATATTAGGAATGTTTAGCATGAGTGAATCTCGATTTCTGGTGACCACAACAGAGCTGATGAGAGCTCATCAAGCAAACCCACTCAAACCCTCAGCCTTTTATTGGTAGCTCTCAGTTCACAGAGCTTCTAACACAGTAATCACCACGTCTGCATCCCAGAGGGAGTTCATATGTATGTTCACGCAATAAGACTGTGTGGTTCATTACTGTGTTCACAACTAGTTTCTCTATATTAAGCGATGCTATTTCACACAGACGCTCCCAGACGTTTTCATTTTGTTAAGGTCATTGAGTAGGTCAGTGTTAGGTTGGTGTTTGGGTCCAGTTTAACTCATCACTGTGCAAGGAGTACATAAGGAACAGTCTCAGAGCTCATCTGACACTAACGATCTTGCTGTGTGTGCCGACAGAGCTGAGATTGTTGCATCTATTCATTTCCTTCAGCATTTCCTAGTAGGTCCAAATGGGAGGAGATTAGAGTCTGTAGTTTCCACATTGACAAATAATTGAATAATAAAGCAAGAAATGGCAGGGAGAGAGACAGCAGCAATCACTAGCTGTATAAATGTTTACCATATATACTGCCAGTAAAAAGCTGTTCAGCCCACATGCACTGTTCATACCTCTGTATTAACATTTCTGGTTAAAGTTCAAAACTTCAATACTTTAAATACTTCAAAACTTTAATAGTTCACAACTTTAATAATAGTTCAAAACTTTAAATACTCTAAAATTAGAACTGAGAAATGTTTGTGACCTTATTTTTATTGAAACAGTCTAATTAGACACTTGTAGCAGATAAACTTATATTTGTGTTACAGCTGATAATAACACTGTCTAAAATACTGAAAAAAATTCAGGGATCAACGTATTTAAATTAACGGCAGAATTTTGACTTAAGTGAAATAGATAAGTTCAACAAAAAGTGACTAGGTAAATATTAGCAGGTGTATTTTAAACTCATTAAATACATTGAAGAATTACATAAATATACATTTGCAAAACTCATTTATTGAGTTTTATATCGATACCGATACTCATCCGATATATTTTTCTTTAAAAACAGCTAATCTTTAAAGCATGAGTTTGTTTGTTTGTTAAGCACTTCGCTTAAGAAATGCAGGAAAAATAACATAGCTAAAAAACATGACTTAGATAAAACCGCAGCTTTGTTTATTCGGTTAAACTTATTCACACAAAAATCACATACATGGCAAATATAATGAAGTATAAAGTATAAATATTATAAAATTAATACTAAACAAAAAATATATACAATCAATCTCTTTATATGTAAAGTTTTCCAGTTCCAAAAAAAAATGTCCAAATCCAATTCCAATCTTTTCCATTTGTTACAACATCAGATCGAATTCGTTCTGTTTTTCTCCAATATCCAGTCCACCATTTGACGTTAGTATCGGTCCTGGTTATTGGGTCGGTGCCATCTCTAATTAGCAGTAATGGGTAAACTGTAATAAAACATAAAAACTATATGCTCAACAGCTTTTGATTGGCAGTGTAATCACTAAACCGCCACTTCCTCAGGTTCAACCATATGGATACAGCAGGTGTACAGTTACTGACTGCAGCCCACCTGCTGCTGCTCACAGTTTCTCAGCCTCAGTCTGTCAGTGCAAAGGGACCACCACTGAGCAGATATTATGACATGGTAGTGTGTGTAATGCTGGTGCGAGTGTATCAGGTGCAACAGCTTGTGTCATGTTTCTGTGAGTCTACCCTCCTCCAATAAATACACCCTTTTTGCTTCTATGGTTACACACAAGTCAACGAGGCAAAAAAGCTTGATAGATACTTTTTAGCTGTACTGGTCAAGTGTGTGAAATAGCTCTGTGCTTATTTATAGTGTGAGGGACTAAGTAGCTAAGAAGACTGTGAGCTAAAATTCCTGATCTTTAACAGTATTTCCATTTGTCCCATGCAGCTATCTAACTCATGTAGCTGTATACACACACACACACACACACACACACTCGAAGACTTGCATTCAAGTAACAACAAATGTGAAAATAAACAAATGGTAAAAATCTCCTTCAGAGTTTAGATTCTGTACACATCAGTGTTTCTATATGAAATCCATTTTTATGTCGGAAATCACAAAAGTTACTACCTATACTTTATGTAAAGGTTTACAGCTAGCTAGTTTAGCTAACTTGCTAACTCACCAGCTAACCAAAACTTGCCAGTTGCTATATCATTTATTTTCTTTTAAGTTTTTTTGTTTTTGTTTTTCAGTAATTTTAGTGTTCTTAGTTGCTGTCCCATTCCCTTGAATTTACACTCCCATGGACACACATACACGCACACACACACACACACCTTCCATCAGAAGGACCCCCACTCATGGTAACAAATTTGGATTTCTAATCACCATTAAATAGTTTATTGTTATTATAATTAGCTTATTATATAGCTAATAATTGATATGACTATATGTTGGTTATTTAAACACAAATCGCACGGACACAGAGAAATAATATGTGTGTGTGTGTGTTTCAACCTGCATACCCTGTTATAATACAGATAACTGCTTCCCATATGCTTATTTTTTTTCTCCTTCTCCTCATTCAGTACCTCATCAGGTCTTGCCCTCAACCAGGCTTCATCAGGTGACACAAACAGTGCTGAATAGGCAGCATTGTGCTGAAACACTACACCTGCACCCAGCAACGGCTCTGTGGGGACGTGTACATGCTGAATACTTAGAGCTGCAGGGAGAATCTTCCGGACTAAAGCACAGAGAAAGAAACTGCGCTTGAAGTTATGTCTGTATGTTCACCAAACTGGGTTTCTTTATCTTATATTATCCATAATTTTATTTAGATTCATAGTAAAAAAAAAATACTTTCAGCATCAAATTCATGTTGGCTTGTATCTCCGAGCTACAAACTAATGCATAACCAAATTTTCTGTTTATCACTAACTTGGACATATCCCATATAAAGAACTAATAAAATAATAAACTTTCACTTTCTACCAAACTTGACACCTTTTTTTTTTAAAAAAAAAAAAAAAAAAACCACTTGTCACCATTTGTTTTTCAAACTGATTCTATTCTGTAAAATAATGACTGTGTTGTAACTCAGGTGGGGTAAAGTAAGGAAAGATTGAAGGCCTGGCTGTAAAATAATTAAGGGAAATATTATGTCCACGTGAATTTTGAACCTTATAGCTTCCTAAACTCTCTAAAAATTTCTCTCTCTCTCTCTCAATTCAATTCAATTCAATTCAACAAGTGACCATATACATATACTCGATGGCCAGTGTGTGTGCTCCGAGTGAGTGTGGTTCTGTGTTGGTGCTCAGGTAGTCAGCTACAGTGTACTATCGATTTAGGGTCAGATAGCACTGCATTTTACTTTGTGCTTGTATTTGTGTATTCCAGTGGGTTATGTGGTTTTGTTTTTGTAGTGTTATAATTTGGTGAGGTCTGATTGTTCTTGTGGCCGGCTGCTCCTGATGTAAAAACCATGTTAGTGTGTGTTAGCATGTGTTAATTCAGGACCAGCCAGGTGAGGAGACTCTTCTCTCTGCACAGCTCTTGGCATTGCAGGGCTTTGTAGTGATAGATCTGGTGGATACTATGCTTTAGGTGGAGCAATTATTTGATAGCTCTTTTCTGAGTTTTGAGCAGAATTTTGAGTAGTAGTTAGAATCGTCCTAATTCGGCTCTGCAGCCATTGTTTGTCATGTTTCGGTGAACTTGTAGGATGGATTTGTAGAATTGCCTATGCATAATTTCAGCTGGGTGTTTATCCCATTGTATAAATTTTTGGTTTGTAAGTGGCCTCTAGACCTCACTACCATACAGCAGAATTGGTTCATTTACTGATTCGTATAATTTGAGCCAGATTCAAATTGGAAGTTGAATGTGAATTTGTTTTATTAATTGTGTAGAATGGCCTGCATGCTTTCTCTGTCAGCTCATTCACTGCTGGATTGAAATTTCCAGTGGAACTCATTTTCAATCCTAAGTAATTGTATTCTTTACAGTTTTCTATTTTGTGTGTCCCTAAAGTGAAGTGTGATGTGTTTTCTTGACATATGGATCTTTTTTGAAAAATAATAGTTTTGGTGTTTTCGAGGTTGACTGTCTTGGCCCAGCTAGTAACTGACAGTACTGCTGCAGCAGGTTCAGGTTCTGCTGTAGACCCTGAACAGTGGGGACTGCAGAACCAGGTCATCTGCATACAGCAGGAAATTGACCTCTGAGCCATGTAGCATGAGACCAGGTGCTGCTGATCGATCTAAAATAGAAAATTTTGGGCTTAGGCAGCAGCCCTGTCTCGCTCCATGCTCCTGAGGGAAGCATTTAGTTCTTTTGTTGCCAATTTTAATTCTGCACTTGTTGTTTGTGTATACTGATTTGATGATATCATATGTTTTACCCCCTACATCACTTTCAAGAATTTTCTAAAATAGAACTTTGTGCCAACTACAGTCAATTGCTTTTTGGAAATCTATAAAACATGAGAATATTTTGTTTTTATTTTGGTTAACGTGTAGGTCAGTTAGGATGTGTAAAGTGTAAATATGATTGCTGGTGCAGTTATGAATCCAATTTGACTTATACTTAACTCACTGTGTTTCATGTTGAAGGCTATAAGTCTTGAATGAATGATATATAAAACCTTCCCCAGGTTACTGTTCACACAGATGCCTCGGTAATTATTAGGGTCAAATTTATCTCCACTTTTGAAAATGGGTGTTATAAGAACTTGAGTCCAGACATCAGGGAAATAACCTACACTCAGAATCATGTTGAATAATTAAAGAATAGCTAATTGGAATTTTTTACTTGTGTACTTAATAATTTTGTTTAGAATGCCTTCAGGCCCACTTGCTTTTTTGGATTTGAGAGTGGCTCATTTGTTTGAAAATTACTGCTCAGTAATGTGGGAGACCAGGGAATTTTGGGAGTCTCTCTCACTCTCTCTCACAGACACACGCACACACACACACACGCATGCATGCATACACGCACACACACAAACTTTCTCTTGGCCTCCCGCTTCCCATATGGTCATGGCCTTAATTCTCACTCTTTCTGCTGAATAATGCCAACTGTGTCTCATTTTCACATCCTTAAATCTACAAGATGTAATTTCGGTAGAAAAAGTTAATGTAAAGAGCATTGAGTGCAAGAAATTATTTTAATAGTGACATACTATTTAGTACGGCAGTATGCAATTTGGGACACGGTTCCTCAGTATTACAGTACTTTTGCTCAGTATTACAGAAGTGTTATGAGAATAATATAATTTTATTTCACACATAAATGTGACTATCATAGTTAGTGATTACCAGGCCCATGCGTCACTGAAACCGCAGCGTACCTGTGCTCATTTTGTAGTACAGACATATTTTATTGATCCCTGATAAGAAATTTTGGCACAAACAAAACTTGTTCATCACTGCTGAAACCCAGGACCAAACCAGGAGCTTTGGAGCTTCAGGCTATTGCTCAACCAAATGAGCTATTTCAGCCAAGGCGCATTGCTGATAGCATGCTGCAGGCTGAATGTACACCTTTCCCAGAGGCTCTCCCTCATGTATCTGAGCTGGCATAATGACTTATGCGTTCAAATTTCCTGCCAATTTATTGTCCTTCATTTTTTATGTTTAGCAACAACAACAAGAACAACAACAACATACACACTGTAAATTAAGGCAATTAATTTTAACTGAGATGTTCCTTTATAATCTCCCATTCCCCTTCTCTAATTTGATTAACTTCCTGATTTAAGTGTGAAAGTGAAGCCAGAGGTGAGAACCTTTCTTTATGATGATGGGAACATTTACTGTGACAGTGTTATAGTGTAGGAGAGAGGAAACTGGGGTGTTTGAGTTTGAGATCCCACCAGATCAAAACCCACTTCTCCAGCAGACACTATAATTCCCTACAAATGCATCACATCTGTCATCTCTCACCACATCCTGTGATTACTTCCGCTTCTGTTTGTGGGGGGTGTATGTGTGTGTTACAGAAAGTCTCCCTGTTTCTTATAATTAGTCATCCAAAACCCCATATATCACAGTGTGGTTTAATTCTCGAACCCGATTGGTCAGAAGATGTGCATTATTGCTGTAAAACAGCACGGCTCAAACACTAGATCCGGCTGTAACATGAACGATTGGTTTATATTAATCCACTCCTTCTAATACATTATTGTTTCTATAGTAACCGTTAAAAAAAGTGCTGTTGTTTAACAAAGAAAACATATAATCATTGAAGTTTTTTGTTAGGAAATGTTTATGTAAGGTTTATGGAAGATGTCTTTGTAATTACGATTTGTAAGTCTTCAGGACAGAGGAGTTCACACTTTCTCGTTTCTCTACAAAATGACAAACTGTGTTGTTGTTTCATTAACTTCAAGAGAGAGAATACAGGAGAGGCTGATGAGGAAGCAACTGATTATAATGTAAGTGACAACGGGAACTAACTAACTAACGCAGGCATTCCATAACATTAAATGTAACTATAAACAGCTAAAAAAGCACAATATGTGGTTCATTAATGAGGTAAAAATTGAAATCATTGGCAAATTGCTGTGGTATAAATGGAATAACACACTTCAGGCTGTGCTGTTCAAAAAAATCCACTCTGGGGTGGTGTGATACCACCCGTCATGAAGCGGTGCAAAGTGGAGTGGGTTATTTCCTTCCTTACCTATTACGTGACTTATTTGACTTTCTTTACAGTCAGTTATGTGACTCATGTAATGGAAATATTGTATTTGCGGTAAAGACAGAATTAAGCACAAATTATGTGACACAAAAGGCTGTAGTTCTGAAGCATGCAGATATGAATCATACAGGTCAACCCTAATGCACATGACTCTCAGCAGACTCTGTAGTCACTTCTGCATTTCTTGCACGTGTCTGTCTGAAAAAATGATAGTGCAAGTCTCCCTGTTTCTTGTAACATCAATGTAGCTCTTGTGTTTTATAGATAAGTGGAGCAGTGATTAGCACTTCACTTGATGATTTTGCTTTATAGAAACAAAACAGTGATGACATTCTGCATGCTAGAAGGGTCTAAGCTGCTCTCACTTTACAAACCAAACAACAGAATTTCCTGGGAACCAGAAAAGCCCCCCACACACACACACTCACACACACACACACACACACACACAGACACATACATACACAGATAGTGTGTGTCCTGGAAATGGTAAGACAGTGAGAGCTGACCTTTCCCAGAAATGTAAACACTGAGAAGATGCTGAGGGATAAAGAGAGGGGATAAATTAGCTCACTGCTTAATTTAAACACAGTATCTCTCAACCATAAAAGGCAAAAGTCTTTTGCTCTTCTGCTCTCAGACATTGCCAGGTTAAATTTTTATGCATTAATCCTTTCAAAATGTTGCTTGATTCTATTTGGCACCAGCTTTTAAATGCAGTGTAAGGGTAAACACACAAACCTGATCAATTCAGTATATACAGGAATTTCTTTGAATCAGTTAGGGGCTTGATGATATACTGTTGTAGTTCTGCCGTGTACTCTACTACACTCTTGCACCAAAGGGCAAAAGGTTTCTGTGGAGGAAGGGTGTGTGGGCGGGTCACAAGAGATTGCCTTAAGCCTACAGGGGAGGGCCAACTTTCCCAGAATTTTCATTAAAATTCAGCAATTAACTGTTTTCCAAAGAGTCTATATTATTCATAAATCTTAGTGGAATTAAGTATTTTAGTGAAATACTGAACAAGTGATCAAATATCTCACTGCAGTATCGCACTGTTTGTTCATTAAACTCACACTCTTTTCGACAGACAGCATAGCCCGCCAGCAAAGCCTGAAACTCTCATTTGGAGCCCCTGACATAGAGCTAATACACGGCTTTTGAAGCCTGTGCATCAATTAGTGTCTGTTAGGTGTTCGTGTACTCATTTTTTTAATGGGACAAAAGATTAACGCTCATTGGACAGCTGGCTTTTAACATGTCATTTCTGAGCTACAACCTTTTCTAGGATCTTTGAGATAAAGGGGAGGTTTGATATTGTCTTTTAATTTAACAATCCTAAAGACTATGAAGCTCATAATGAACATCCTTTCAGCACGATTAGCACTGGTTGACTTTTTATAGTACACAATTGTGGTAGAGTAATGATTTATAATCCCATAGGGGTTCTCCATGTCCAAGGTAGGGACTGACTGACATGAGAGAGAGAGAGATGGATAATTAGGCCTCTAATTACAATCCTCAGCAGAATGGGTTTGTCCTGCAATGAACCTGGGTCATCACAGATACACACTGCATTGAGACCAGCATTCACTACTCTGTTTGTAACCACTTTCAGATCTCAGATCAGCAAAGGTCGACTGGCTGAAAGCCTCTACCAGGGAAGATTTTATTCAATAAAAGGAGAGGAAAACAAATTAGTTTTATCGCAGGAGATGGGTGGGTGCTTCTCTTGGAGCATAAACCCCAGAGGGACAGTGTTGTGTCTGTATTTTTTGTATACCAAGACACAGCAAGTGGATTAAATGCCACCCTAAAGTGACATGGGGTTTAAAACAGTCATACACACGACAAAAAAACTTTCATGCATGCAATAGAGGAAAAACAGTGAAAGAGAATACATAAATTTAATATGAGAGATAAAACATTGCTCATTCTGCACACTGTCTTTAATGATTTGACTCTTCAGCTCATCATTAAGGCGTCCATGCGCTGGCTTTTGAGCTGCTATATTTGCCACTTGACCACCTGCTCAGGCCTACCACCAATTATAAGAACTCACTCTCTTTAGAAAACTGGCCATGAGGCGGGAATACACCCTTGATGGGACACCAGTCCATCCGGTACATGTCAGGCATGTAAACACTGTGTGTTAGGAGTCTATATGTGTTACTGTTTGATATAATTATTTTGAGCACATAACAGTCAGTAAATTTCTTGAATAACTGAAAATGGTAAAGTTTTGCAAAATGGTGAAATATAAACATATCCTGGGCCTATAAAAAAATACATTACTACCAAATTGTTTTGCACATCAGGAGAAAGTAAAAACCTAAATTATGCTCTCAACTTCACTACATATGTGTGTAATGCTGTACACAGCCCTGTGGTTTTTTTTTTTTTTTGTCTACACACCCACCTCCTCTCTTCCTAGAAGCCCCTTATGTATGACAGAAAAAGAAAGATGTGGGTATGCACATTAGAGCAAAGTGTGCATTTACCACAGTAAGTGCTCTGAAAACAATATATACAGTCTGAGCGCTTATACACAGACACACACGCACATATTTATGCACGTTCTAAGGCTAATAGAGCAAGGCCTGTTTACTCAAAGTGACCTCCCAAAGAACACAGACCCCATTCAAGCCTGGATCTGAACAAGAAAATCTTAGTCTAGGCTATTGAGTGTCCAGACAAACACAGTCACACATACACTTACTCCCTGTTGTCCTTCGGTGGTACAATATTAACCATTATGTAAGGAATAAAACCCTTGGGGGAAAAAAAATCAACAAAGGAATTGTGTGGTGTGGCGATGCTAAATGGAGTTACTGTTACCACCCCCAAAGTTGATTATTTTCCAGTAACAGCACATCCCATAGTATTTTATTGCTTTTATACCACAGCAATTTGCCAACAATAACAATTTCTTTTAATTTAATAAAGAATGACTTCATTTTTTTTAAACACGCTTATAGTTACATTTAATGTTGTAGAACATCTGCAAAACAAGTCAGTTCCTAACTCTAACCCCTAACCACATATAATTCTATTAACTGTAAGTTAACAGTAAGTACAGATTAGGCAACAGTCATTAACATGATATTATCACATAGTTTAAGCAGTTATTAAAGGCAGTTATTTGTAGATTTTCCAGGAACACTTTCATAACTAGGCATTACTTTCATAACAGTCAAAATTAGGTTCTACTCTGTTAATCTGGCAGTGGCAGCTCAACAATTTTAATTAGCTGTGAGTTTAAATCCCAGGACTGCCATTGAGCCATTGTTGGGACTTTCAACACCCTCACTTCAACCTCAGCCTCATGGATGCATGGATCTCCACACTAGCCTGTCTACCATCCAAACTTTAGCTCAATGCTGGGACTGGATTATGTCTAAGGTTTAAATTTAACTACAAAATCTTTACTCAGCCCCATTGATACATTCTGCACATTGGCCTGTCCATACCTTTGACTGCTATACAGTTATAACTGATAATAGATTATCAGCTCTTTACAGCCTTGTATTGAACTGAACTGTATTTTGGCTGCTAAAATAGTTTTTCTCTGTGATGGTTGCTAATGTTAACATTTCTGTTACAGTAATGTAAGAATGGAAACATGTTTATTCTTGTTATCACATACGCTATAGCAGTTCCTTCACCTGCCTCTCTTTTTCTCTGTGTCGAAGTTAATAAGACAGCAGCTCAACAATTACAGAGAAACCACAAACTACTCTCTCCTGAAGACTTTACAGCTTTACCTCTTACTGTTACAAAGTGCTGACATGAAGATTCCTTCCAAAAATGTTCAATAAATGTCTCCTCACAGAAAACCACACCATATCAACAAATATACAATGTACATACAAGTGCTTGTGTGAGAAACTGCAAAGTGTAAACTCCTCTGTCCTGAGGATGCCAGAAAACTTAAAAGTTACAGCTTTACTTCTGACTGTTACAAAGTGCTGACACTGGAGACTCCTTCGATAAATGTTAAATGCACTATGGTGAATAAACTTCACCATATCAACGATTTTTGTAATTCACTGCACAAGTCGTGAACGAGCTGTTACTATAGAAACAATAACGACCGAGTGCATTAGTATCAACCTGTGATTCGTAGCTGCACTACTGTCAGAGATGCTGTTACAGAAAATTAATCAACACCATCTGACCAAAACAATCGAGAATTCAACAGCATTCCAGTTACTTCCCAAGAGGTTTCAAGCCTATGTGAAACAGGTTCACTATCAACATATTTTAAAATAAGAAAAATTAGTGTGTTTTAAAATTAAAAGCAGGACTTTTTGACTGTCAGTCATACTTCAGTGGTGTGTGACAGTACAAGAACTAACCTTTATGTTACCACAATACTGTACTGCAAACTGACATTAAGACTGTAGTGAAAATATCTTAAATGTACACAGCAATAATGTTTTTAATGTACCTTATTTTAGGATACATTTTCTCATCTAGCCCTGTATTACCTCATCTATTTGTAGACATTTCTGATTATTTCAAATAATATGTTATTAATATTTCTTAAATAACATACTTGTTTGAGACATTTTTTAAAGATAAATATGCCTGAATAGCCGATTAACAATGCCTACAGGAAATCCATGATAATTCTAGTCACAAAATTGCCAATTTCTTCAGGCATTAGGCCTAAAGTCAAAAGCTTAAGTTCTTTTGCAAAGGGCTTTGCTTTGTTCAATATAATTTAATACTACTTTATTGTCATTGTACATGCACAAACTCAAGCTCAAGAACAAGCCTGTCACAAGCCTTTCCAAACCTGTCTACTTGTGCTTTAACAAGAGCCCTTAGCTAGCATGTATATTTCTGACTGACAAGTGAAATCTGCTACTGCCACCAATGCTTGTGTGTTTCAAAGCATTACTACGTCAGCACCAAATTCAATTCTAGTAAATTGGATTTCTCAGGTTTTCTGAGTAAAGGCTAATGGAATCGTGAGGACAAAAAGTTCAGACAGGGGTGCACCAGGTGTTGCACACTAGAAGGTTGTGCTTGGGATAAAGTTTCTTATTTAGCCCTAGACAACAAGGTCTATTTGTGGAAATGGTTGATTAGTTAAATGAACAAGTCCTTGTCAATTTGCTTTTTAGTATTTATGTACACAAACTCTTTCATTCACCTTCATTAAGTTCTTCATCCTGAACAGGTGGAGCTCATGGTGGAGCTGATGTCTATTCCAGGAATACTGGAGGAGAGGCAGGAATACACCCCAAATGGGATGCCAGACCACTGGACATGGAAGTACAAAAAAACTGAATTTTGACAATTGATGCTGTTTCCAAGTGTGCTAACACACCATGATTCCAAGTGCTCCAAGTGACTTAAAACACAGCTGTTAGCATGATGTTGTCATGTCACTTCAGCCAGTGTTATTACATAGTATAGCAGTTATTTGTAGATTTCTTGTAGATTTGTAGATTACTTATGAAACTCAGATGAACAGTTGGAACAGGCACTGTTTTCATAACAGTTAAAATTAAGCTCTAATCTGGCAGTGGCAGCTCACCAATTTTAATTGACCATGAGTTCAAATCCCAGGACTTCCAGAGAGCCATTTTCACCCACAGTCCCATGGGTGCATTCTCCACACTGGCCTGTTCACCATCCAGTCCTTACATCAGTGATGAGATTGGATTCTGTCTAAGGTGTGAATTCAACTACAAAATCATTGCTGAATTCTATGTGGCCTTGTATTGAACTGAGATTAAGTTTTGGCTGCTGAAGGGTTCTCTCAGTGGTGGCAGCTGTGGTTGACCTTGCTGTTACAGTAATTAAATGATGGAAAGCCAGTAGAATTGAGGAAACATTGCAAGATTGGGAACTGAAATTCACACTCGACGGTTGAAACAGTCAAAAGATTTCCGTGTGTGTGTGTGTGGGTGTGTTGGCGGGTGTATGTGTGGGTGTGGGTGTGTATCAGAGTATCATAGTGTTTACAAGAGTGTTTGCCTGCATACTGGATCCAGAATTCTCAAGAAATTTTCAATGTAACAAAGTTATCCTTCAGGGGATTGTCTGCCATATAAATAAATGAAATGAAACTTCCCTAGCATTTGCGTCTGTGACGTGATCCTTCTGGTGTCAAGGGGCCACGAAGATGTGTTGTTGCAAGTAGATGATAGGCGGTGTCTCAGACCTCTACCTCTGTTTAGACATGATTGTGTCTCCTTTGTCTTTCGGTTACAGTATAGGTACCCGTCTTATTTTGACCTGTGGTATTTAGTCTTTGTTGAGGCATGTGTGGCTGTTTTGTCAAAGTTTCATGAACAAACTGGATGACCGTAAACTTTAACTGACATCCCTTTGGGGGAAATATTTTCCTGTAGTTCTCTGGTTACATGCTATCTTGGTGGACGAGCATGCCTAATTCAGTGAAACAGCACTCCCTTATGGACATGATTTGATATTTTTCTAATCTGTGGGAAACACATCTGTGTAGTGATCCAAGTATCTGTATCTATATTTAATTTCAAAGTGGTTGTGTTTTTTTCCGTCTAAACATGAATGTTCTTATGATCTCAATATTTGGGTATGTTATTATGTTGGGTGTTTGGTTTTAATGCTTAGAAAAAGGACTGAATGGCGTGGATGGAGGCGAACATTCTAGAGAGCCTTATCAAACACAATTTGGGCTGGCACAATTCCTTTTCTGTTTGTTTAATAACCTGCGGAAGATATAAAATGCTGGACAGAATCTAGATTTGACAAACTCAATAATAGTGGTAGATGTTAACATGTCAGCAGATTTATAATTTTATAAGTTTGTCCCTAGTGTCTGTGTGTAACAAGAGAAGGACCTAAGGACAGACAGATTGGCAGAAAGATTAACTTTCCCAGAAAAAAAAGATTAACTTTTCTTTCAGATTTGGTGTAGCCAACGCATGTCAGCACAATATCCCAAACCTCTTAAAGACCTGCACTTGTGTATCAGATACAGACCACACATCTACCCTAAATACCTCATTAGTATTGATCTGCTCTCCCTGATTTGGTTCCTAGCATTAACCTCTATAAACAAACAATATAGTATTTTCAGTTTCTCTGCCTGTTGAGTGCCCTGCAGAGTATCCCAGCAAAATAAAGATGATCTGCCTATTTATACCAATGACCCTTCTTACAATTAGACGTTCTCTGTCTCACACATTCACACACACACCTTGCATAGGCACAATTTTATACACTCTAAATTTTGACACTGGGCCAAACTTTATCCTTTAAAGCCTGATTTGTGGTATAATGTCTCCTAGCCATTCATTTACTGTGGGTGTGTTCAGTTCCTGTCTTACTTACTGAATACTGTCTGTCTATCTTTTGAAATTCATCCACTTCACATTTAAGTTTTTTTCCAGCTCCTAATCAACTTAATGCTGGTAATCAGTGCTTAATAATTTGACATTGTTGGAAATATGCCAGAACATAATTAATATGTGACTTCTCTGGTATTGTCTGAGAACACTCACACCTTACCTGTTGGTTTTTGCATAATACAACCTATATACAAAGCAATTTATTTCACTAATATCCATTCATACTTGGGGTGCATATTCTTGGTATATTGCACTGTTTTGTGTATGGTCATATGATATACAGGTGGTGTGCATGTATGCAAAAGTGTGTGTAACTAATTAGGCAGTTACTAGCGTTTTTATGGTTTACAAAATATAATGTGATAAACCAAATCCATGGTAAATATCAATATATACACACTCCATCACTGACGAGGTTGTAAAGGGATGCACAAGCAGATGAGTGGTTTCTCTGAGATTTAAGATCTAGAACTAAAAGGAGCCTTTTAACCAAAGATGAAATTTGGTGTACTTAGTTAACTAAATAACTCAAAAAACATAAGTCTCTAACCTCCGCTATGCTCCTAGGTGGTCTCCTTCCACTCATATGGACCTTGAAGCTGGAGGCCAGTCAGCTCCATGTTCTCTATGGAGATGAGAGCAATTACACTTTCAGTCTACCTGATTCAGAGCATCATATAGAGGTAAGCTTTAACTAAGGCTTTCTTTCTCATTGAGGCATAGACAGACATATGGGCAGATAGATTACCAAGACACACCTGCATATATAGGTCTTATTGTCTGGAGATAATCCAAATCAAAAGTTGCTAAAAATCATTAATGAGTTGGCAATTTAAGAGACCAGAAACGGTGGAACTATGGCAAGAAAGGTGCCAGGTCAGGACTGAGTAAACTGTACCCCTTCTGTAACCCTGATGATATCCTTTTAAGTAATGTGTGACCTTTTTTTTTTTTTACATATGTATATTCAAATTCTATTAAAATAGATTTGGTTATATACAGATATACACATCTAAAACACTCTCATTTGCTGTTGCGACCCCTACCTAAATTAGATGAAATACAGTATTTATTTAGATAAATGGACTTGGTGTCATCCTGTGGTCATTACAGGTAATTTTCTATTTAGCCAATTAGGAAGGATTTAGGGAAAATACAATACATGCAGATAATGTACTTGTTTCAAATGCAGTATGACATGCTTAGTGTGCAAATTCTGCTTCTGCATGTAGCTAACAAGAATTTTATGATCAGCAATCTTGCAAACTGCATCTTTACATCATCACAAACTTGCCCTGACATTGAGTTGTTGAGTAACTTTTTCCATTGAAACATTAATGTCTTCTTGTTTGCTTGAATGTCAACTACTGCTCTTTTTTCACTTAAATGTAATTTTATTATTAAATTCTAATAATTATTTATGTTATACCATAACGTCTACTTTATTTTTTGGAATTCAGAGACTTAAAAAAAAAAATATGAATAGCAAGATAATGAATGGAGAAAATTTTAGTTTAGTATCTAAAACACTAAATGGCCCACATTTCGTAGTGGTTAATATAAAATTAGATTCAGCTAGGAGCTGCCAATGGGACCTAATTATCTGGGTGGAAAAATTATAAATTTATTAGCTCACACAACAGGCAAGTAAAAGCTCCAATGTTTTGCCCAGTTTCTGTTACCAGGAAACCTCTAATTACCCACTACTGACTAGGATTAAAAGTCATAATTTGTAATTATGCATATCAAGAATTATTGTATACATAAAATAAATCATTTGAGACTGTTCTCCCTTTAGGTCCTATTTAATTACAGAAATAATTACAAATTCAGTTACTCAAGGGTTCTGAAAGTCAAATGAAAACTAAAACAATTTAACAACTTCAGGACAATTCAATATGTTCAAGTGAAATCATAAATAATAAATAAAAACAACAGTCAGAAACTCTTTAATTTTTTTTAAATAGGTAAATATTTAATTAGGTGTATGGTATTGCCACAGTACCTAATAAACTTATTTTTTTTCCTTTCAGACATATCACTTAATATACATGCTTGGCTCTGTGTGTGTGTGTGTGTGTGTGTGTGTGTGTGTGTGTGGGAGATGGGTCACATGCTGTCTCATAAAAAACATAAGCACACAGTATTGATAATCAGATTTTTAAAAGGAAATGCAGGATCAATAGTATCAATACTTCAGTATCAACCCACCCATTTTCACTTCATTTTCTCTCGTTATGCTTAACGTCAAGGTGACTAAGTCTTGTATTAGGAGACGATTTACACTATATGGCCAAAAGTATGAGGACACCAGACCAGTCATATTCAAGTGCTTGTTGAACATCCCATTCCTGATTTAGTCCCTCTTTGCTGTTATAATAAGCTCCACTCTTCTGGGAAGGATTTCCACTAGACTTTGGAGCGTGGCTGTGGAGACTTGTGTAAGACCATTAGTGAGGTCAGGTACTGATTATGGGTGAGGAGGTCTTGGGATCATTTGGCATGCAAGTTCATCCCAAAAGTGTTCAGTGGAGTTGAGGATAAATGTAAGGAGAAGGGTTTTTTCTTTCTCCGCTTGTTGGATAAAAAAAAAAACAGAAAAGAAAAACACTGGTGACCACTACATCAAAAATGAATAGCCATATAATCTGCTTGTCCTGGATGCCTGGGCTAGTGATTTGTCCAACCCTGTAAGTATATGTAAGAGAGGAAGAACTCACATAGGTATGAGGGGAAAATCTGTGTGAGGCTTTTTGCTGGAATTCCAATAAAAAAGGAATTACAGTAATCAAGACAAACAGTTATAAAGGCATGGGAAAATCTCTGCAGCTTTTTCTTTGAGCAGTATTACAAAAATGGAAGATAATATAACCCAAAAATAGCATTTAAATAATAGAGGACAGAGCCAAGCAGTGATCCCAGAGGAACACCCAGTGTCACAGTTGCAGTGCTAGATGTGTGTTTGCTACAAATCTGTAACACCAATAGCTGAGAGACAGAAATGATTATGTCATGAATTACGGTATCAAAAGCAGCACTGAGATCAAGACGGAATATCTCACATCACAAACAAACTTGTTTTAACTAATCTAAAGACTCAAATTTGATCATGTTCTCCCACCACCACAGAAGACACACCCTTCAGTCTGAGTCTTCCAGATTGAGGCCACATTTTGTGAGAGTGCGTCTGACGTACGGCATGGCGTCCTGCAGGAACCACTCTCTTTTGTACAGCACCAGCATCACGTCCAGCAACAGACTGTGCTCCCTCCTTCTACATACACACATACAAAACAAAAACAATATCAAACTGGACCAAAACACTTAAAAAAGATTAAATTATAATAAAAATAAATTATACCAACAGGGTATTTGATAGTCCATTTAAAATGTCAGAATACATATATAAAAATAAAGATGAATGCTTTGTTAATGTGACTTGCATAAGAAAGAAATATATGCACTATATACTGTGTGGTCTAAAACTTCATTTGAAGGGTCCCAACTCCAATAGGCCACTATAACACCTTTATAAGCACTGAATACATATTTTATATAGCAAGACTTATGTTAGCTTTATATCAAAACCAGTGAGATGATGTTTATGAAGTACATTGTTTTTAAACATATACTTGAATGAGGCAAAAGAAAACCCTCAATTATCTTTATGGGTTGACTGAAACGGTTATATTTGATTTTTTTTCAACCTTATCATGGAAATTATGACTTTGTTGTTACTAACAGCAGTTCATGGAGTGTTTAAAAATCTCCTGTGATGTCTTGTGAACTATTTGTTGTATCTACTTCTTACAACAGCATGAAATTGAATAATCTTCACAGGAAAGGTTGGTGGTCCATTTGAATTCAAGCAACATTTCAACAAAATTTCACTAATATTTTTAATCACAAAATTTCAACTATATGCCAGGACAATGGATTTTTAATGCCCTCAAACTAATGTGGTAATCAAATCTGCCATTACAACACTGTTCTGAAACACTAGGTAAGGTGTTTTAGTAAAAATGAACTAAATAATTTGTAAGATAAGCATAAAAATATCACAATAATAATACTGATCTGTCAACCCATATGTGATGACAACTGAGGGTTTCCTTCTTTCTTTCATGTAAAGAAAACTTCTGTCACTTCACAAGCTTTGACTTCATTAATCTTCCAGCATTACTTAACTTTTTTATATGATTTATGCATGAATGTGTTAAGGTGTGTGAGCAGTATTTCTGTGTCTTATTTTAAACTCACATGATTAATGATCTGTTCATGTCTGTACATTCTTGAATGCGTGTGTGTGAGGGTGTGTGAGGGTGTGTGAGAGTGAGGGTGTGTGAGAGTGAGAAGGTTATACCCACAGTTGTTTGTAGAGGTTGGGTTTGTGTAGTGTTCGTTCACAATGGCAGGTATGTGAAGTCGGCTCAGATGGTTCGGTTGATTCAGGGAAGCCAGAACATGAGCTAAAGCAACACTTATTCCCTTTATCTTCAAGGAAAGAAAAAAGAGCAAATTAAAAGGTCATAATTTCATATAATATACAGTATAATCTGGTATAATATATAAAAAAATATACTTCAAAACTAAAAAATAGAGATATATACGTTTACTAACGTAATATACTGTTGTAACATGTTCATTATATCAGTATGTAAAAGTTACATAAGGCCATAGTCACTTTTTATAATAAACAAACTATAATGAATTATTAACAACAGATTTATTCCTCCTAATTCCTAATATCAAATGACAAATATATAGCAAATATATAGCTAGCATGACAATAGCACTGATGATACAAACTTGCTAAATAAAAATACAAACTGCCTTAAATGCATAGTGTACATAGCAAAAGATAGATAACAGTGGTGAGTACTAGGTCTCATTCTCACTGTCACATGTTAATGTCTATATTTGTTAGGAATTTAGATCAACTCCTTGAAGCTGTCTGGTGCTGAAAAATTACTTTATGACTTTACAAATATATGATTATAGAGAAATGTAGTGATGTAGTGTTGTACTAATTATGAACGTAAGTAGTAATCGTACTTTGCTACTTCCCACTATTGGATTCACTGATGCATCCTGGGAGTTTATGGGTTTAACAAACACCAGGGTCTGGTTGCACCAGTGTTTATACTGGGCCTGAAGGCAAGTGCATAAACTGAAAACCAATGGCCCAACTGGTCATTTTTACTAAGATCTGTCTTAAAATTCGCCCCAGCTGAGAGCAGGTATAAAGCCAAATTATAGTTCATTTCAATGGTAACCATGCTACCATGGGTTACAGGCAATCCTTTTGAAAGACATAAACAATAATATCACTGTAAATAGGTACTCTAGATAAGGATCACTCACTGGATGATTGCATAGTCTGACCTAAAACCAGCCTAAATTGTGCCCAGCACAACAAGCACGAACTTCCTTCTTAAATTTGGTCTTATCTACAACCTAATTAGGTAAGACCTGTTGGTACCCCATTAGGGTCAGAGTGTGTGTGTGTGTCTGTTAGCAGAAGTGTCCGGAAGTCTCCAGTCTTCCTTTTTAGTGTATGTCTGTATGCTCCACACCTCACTGACATTATAATTATTTTCATCATCATAATAACCTTCTTCTTCATCATCATCATCATCATCATCATCATAACCTTCGCCATCTTCATCATCATCATCATCATAACCTTCACCATCATCATCTTCATCATCATCATCATCATCATCATAACCTTCACCATCATCTTCATCATCATCATCATAACCTTTGTCATCAGTGCGTGTGTGTGTGTGTGTGTGTGTGTGAGGAGTGTGTGTCTGTGTGTGTGTGACCCTCACCTTGAGGAAGATCACTGGTGCACTGTTGACAAACACTGTGTGACACAACAAGCATTTCCGTGTTAGTGGTGACCGTGTGTGTGTGTGTGGAGCGTGTGTCCATGTGTGATTTGCATGCATTTGTATGTGTGCGTGAGCTGTGTGTGTTTGTGTTGCCATTGCAACCAGAGCATGGCCTGGAGCTGGCTTCTTTCAAGAGGGCTTCAAGTCTTGCTTTTAGTTCTGCATTCTCTAAACAAACCTGCAGGAGGCAGCACATGCATACAGAACCACACACAAACACATACTTTGTGTTAAAACACACTTGAAGAAAAAGACAAAATCAAAAATGCATACACAGCCAATTTAAAATGTGCATTAATTTACATACTTTTTCATAGCAGGTTTTGGTGTCATCTATGTGAGAGAGCAGCTCAGCCTGCAACACAGAACAATAACAGCAGTAATGGCTTCCATTTGAATTTAACTGTATGACAGTAACACACAGAGTGTGTGCTTGTTAAAGCAGTAAATTAATCAGCGGAGTGGTAAAACCTTTTCTTTGTGGAGCTGTGTGAGGGACAGAGCCGCACTCTTCCTAAGTCCTTCATACTCCTTTCTGACACTGTGCAGCTCAGACAGTAGTCTCTCCTAAAACAACACCGCAATCTTGAACTCAGATAAGTCTATAATCATTGAACTGTCCGAAAATAGCAGTTTTACTGAATTCAAATCAGTTTATAAAAATCAACCGTCCATTAAAATGCTCAGCATTACTAAATTCAGCCTGTAAACAACACACTGCACTAAGTTACTAAAATCTTACAAAGGAAACACAAAATTACACAAAATCAAACATTACAGTCTAAAACTCAATTATTAAACTGAGATCAATCTGTAAATAATTCTCATAAATCTTGGTTGTTGGTAATGTTCCTGTTTCCCTTCAGCTTTGCTTAGACTAATGCACTCTGGGTAAAGCACTCTCTCTCACGTTGCAGTTTGTGTGCGAGAGCTTTTTCTTTCTGAGAAAATGAACACATACACTCAGCACCACTCTCAGAGGCTCCTCCTTTATACCAGAACATTGGCAAGAAAAAGGAAAACAGAAAAAAAACTATACCAGACATTTAACTTAGCATGGGTCAACCAAGGTTTTATAATAATACACCAGAATCACATTATTATAAACTATTATACACACAGTGTACTTACATATAGAATCCAGGAAGTAAACTGTGGTATATTTCATTAAAGATAGTGGTTAGGGTTAGTACACAAATACAGGACGTTACAGACAAATGTCCTTCACAAACCTGCAAGCAAAGTGCTTTTGAGGCTGTTACGTCTCCTACATCCCACAGAAGCACTTTATATATGGAGAAAAGACGTTTGTACATACGTCTGACAGCTTATCTAAGCAATCTGTTTAACCCTGTTTCGCAGTACACTGCCATTCCACTCCTCTGGCAGAATGGAAATCCACTTATCGGACATTTTCAATCAGTATAAACTAATGAATTATCACCACAGGTCTGTTATAAGAGTAGCCAGGACACTGTTGGGTTTCTGTGTATAGAGTATCATGACTCTGTGTTTAGCTGCTGGTTATCAGGGTGATGGGAAAGGGGAGGAGTGTGAGCCCCCTACTGGGCAAACAACTCACACCTCTCCACAATAACATTGGTACAGAGATAAATTACACCGCACAACTAAAGCTTTTTTGATAGTAAAACACTGTATACAACTGCCATGATAAAACTGTAATATTTAAACCTAGTAGGCTAGGTAAAAAAAAAAGAAAGAAATACTTATGAAAAACTGCTAATTCTTAAAGCCCAGACTGTCTACTTTCACATGAGCCATTAACCACTACTGTGGAGTGTGACATCACAAATAAATTCAGTGCTAAACACAGGCAGCCCCAAAACAGGCGGAAACTCCATTTTTTGGCCTCTGGTAAAAAGAGTTAAAGTAATGAACACCTCAAGGTCTAGGTGCTGATCTAGGATTACCTTCTGTCTTTCATATCTGAATGGAAAAAACTATATAGCTATATGGAGAGAGAAAGAGCAGAAAGTAATGAATAAGAGTGTATGGACAGAGAGAGCTGGTCCTTATGAATAAAGAGAATATGCGGTGAGAGAGCTAATCCCAGTGAGCAAGTATGTATAGACAAAGCAACTGGATCCTAATGGATTGAGAGTGTAAGACTGACTCTAATAAATACGATCTTATTGATGGAGAGAGAACGAACAAAACTGTATGGCCAGAGAGATCTGACAGTAATGAATCAGAAAGTATGGAGAGAAAGCAGTGTTCCCCAAACTGCTCCTCTGGGATCTCCAGACAGTCTCTTGGAGATCAAAACATTTGAACCATTAGGAGGTCTCAAAGGACCAGTTTTAAAAACATCTTAATGGCTGAGAGTGTTAAAAAAAGGAAAGTTACGTGTATTCAGAGATGGGTTCTCTACATGCTTAAGTCCATTTTTTTGGGCACTACATTTTGTTTATGCAAATAAACTGCATGTAGTTCATAATTTTGTCCATAAAAATTGTCCCTTGAGATAAGCTGCTATTTCCTCCAATGTCCTCTGAACAAAAAAAAAAAAACTTTGTGGATTTTAAAGAGACAATATTATTAATTAATTAATGAAGAGTGTCATATTTATCTATTTAATATTGACCTTAAATACTATGTCATGTTCTTTTGTGTGTATTTACAGCCCAAAATATAAATTTCAGTGTCTCTGGGCTTAATACTGCTCCTCGCTTAGGCTAGAAAAATAGGCCGAAGGCAGAATCACGCACAACTGAGACACACCTCTGTCCATCCCGCTCAACTGTCTGAGTAATGCTTAAGTCTCTAATTCAATTCAATTCTATTTGATGATTTTTTTTTAATTTTATAACGCTTTTAATAATAGACATTGTCACAAAGCACCTTTACAGAAATCCAGATGTAGATTTATATTTCGATTTTAATGAGCAAGCCAGAGGCATTACATCTGAGGTCTGAATACCGTTGTGCGCAATTTTGTTACTAAATCCTGACTACATGCACATGACTCACCTCTGAATACGTCCCTGTTTGCATAGCAAGAGCAAGTCTCATTCTTATGAATACACATTATGGACAGAAAAAAACTCATCTTAGTAAACTGTACTGTACACAGAGAGAGAGACAGATGATCCTGATATGGAAAAAGAAAAGAGAGACAACCCTAATGAATAAGTTTGGATGGACAAAGCTGATAAAACATGAGTTCCTTCAGCTGGATGAACTCCTGGCTGTTTACCTCAGTGTTTTTTGGCGCCTCTGTTACTCCATGTGAGGTGCTGATAGATTCCTTTCCAATCGAGTCATTCTCTTTTTCTCCCTCCTTCTGTTCTGTTTCTCTGTACTGTCTTCTGTCATCATTCCCCTTTTTTTCAATCTCGTTATTTCCAATTTCTCTTTCATTTCCCACTCTACTGATCTGTCTCACGTCACCTTCAGTCTTTTTTTCATTCTCTGTTTCATTACTTCCGGTTGCTGTCTCTTGTCTTTCGCTGTCTCTCTCTGCTCTTCGCTTGTCTTTGTCCACTCTTCCCTTCTCTCTCTGCTCTCCTCCTCTGTTCTTCAGCTCTTTCTCCAGCTCTGTCACTCTCTGGCTCAGACTGTCTCTATCTCTCTTCACCTGAACGATAAATTTGTCGTACTCCTCCCTGATCTTTCGTTCCTGTTTGCAGTTGGAGCACTCAGGGAGTAATGGAGTGATAGACGAGGAGCCGAGTAAGGATGAAGGTTTCTCAGCAGAATGACGGTGTAGAGGCTCCACAAAAGCAGACCCAGAGAGGCATCGGGAGGGTGGGATGGCACTTTTCACGACACACACTGCAACAGACAAAGAACACTAAGGAGTGTTTATAATAAAATACGTAATACCCTTAGGGGGAAAACAGAGCCTTCCACTGACCCACACATTATTACTTATTTATGCATGCTGGAATCAGTGGGTTACAATTTGCTCTGGCAGTAAAATTTGGTGACCAAAAATGATGGTGCGAATCAGGACAGAACCATGTCTTGGTGCTTTTTTTCTGAATAAAATAAATAAACCCTACAGCGGCCTTATCAATATCACATCTCATTTCTACAATCTCTAAAACCATTAAAATCAAAATCTATCACCTAGGGAAACACACACAACACACAGAATTATATGCCAGCACCATTTAAGCTTATATTTATATCTATAATTATATTTAGATGTATTTTTTACTCAGTGAATTCCAATTAAAATTAGGTCTGTATTTTGACACACATGCAAGCACCTTATTGGTGTGATCTCAGTGTCTTGCTAATTTGATTGGAGACAAGCTCTTCAGTCTTTTGCTATTTCTGTTGGCAGAAATAAAATCACCAGTGTTGATGTTAATGTTGCAATCTACGCTCACAGTCCGCTTTAATAGGAATATCTGTACACCTGCTCATTTATGCAGTTATCTAATCAGCCAATCATTTGGCAGCAACACAATGCATAAACTCATGCAGATACAGGACAAGAGCTTCAGTTAATGTTCACATTGGGGGAAAAAACAGGCTGGTTATACATCCTGCAGACCCTCTACTCACATGATGTTTTTTGTTTTTCGCACCATTCTGTGTAACTCTAGAGACTGCTGTGTGTAAAAATCCCAGGAGATCAGCAGTCTCAAACCAGCCCATTTGGCACCAACAACCAGGCCATGGTTAAAGTCACAGAGGTCACACTTTTTCCCCATTCTAATGTGTGATGTGAACATTGGCCTGTATCTGCATGAGTTTATGCACTGTGCTGCTGCCACATGATTAACTGATTGGATAACTGCATAAATGAGCAGGTGTACACGTGTTCCTATTAAAGTGGATGGTGAATGTATGCTTTATGCTTAATTACCTTCCACTGCTCCATTCTTTTCCTCTGTAATCCGAGCACCACAGCTGTGATAGCTGCTTGGTTCCGGTGGTCTGGGTTTCTCTAGGTGTGGCAAGAAGGAGCGGCTCTCTGAAACCTCCAGGCTGCGTTTGGGTTTGAGGTGAGTGAGAGGTCCTGCACTGCTCACAATAGACGGCAAGGAGGCCTGAGACTGGACCAGACAGAAAAGGACAAGGAGAAAATTAAATCGCTGAAATTCTGTTGTTATTTTTAATTATGTTATGTTTTATGGCTTCCGGTTATGTAAGTACCAGACTCTCTATTAGGCAGAACAGACATTAAAAAGTGTCTAGACTTGCCCCTATACATACTCCTAACCTTAACTATGCAATCCCTGAACCCCATGTTATACAATTATAATTATTACTAATGCTAGTATAATATATGTAGTTATCTTTTGAATTGGAAAATGATGAGTAATAATCTTTAGGTAATGGGTTGTTGCTGGATCTCTTTGTACTCTTATATAAATGGATTACAGTGTAATATATTAAATATATTTTGAAATATTAATACAATATATTGTAAAATATGTGCAATATATTACATTTATGTTTGTGCTTTTTTCTGTATGGCACCAGTCTTCCTACCTACAAATGTTTCCCATCATATCCTTCTGCTTTTGTTTGCTTACTGGTAGATGTTTTTGTTCTTGTTCTAATCTGACTTCATTAGTCGGAAAAACATGCCCTTCTCCTGACCGTGATTTAATATACACGTTATGAAATGGGTTTTTTTTGGTCCTCGTGAGTCATCCTGTGATACTTTTCGATTTTGAGCGAGATGAAATGAAAGAGTGCTATTTTGGGAAATGCCTATATGAGAGAAAACAATTCAAATGACACTGATAGCTGCATTAAAAATAACCCTCATACAGTTCCTGTGTTTTTATTAAAGCCACTCTGCATGCAAGCATTAGTTAGAGTTGAGGAAGTTTATGATAAAGTTCTTCTAAGAAAAGTCTTTTATGTAGCATGTTCAGAGCTAAAACTGAGATGTCTGTGCTTTTTGTACGTACCAAGTCAAGTTATTAAAGTCCAAGTGAGGTCCAAGTCTGCATCTCTCAAGTCCAAATTGAGGCTAAAACAACCCCAAGTCCCTAAGCTGTCTCAGAAGCCCCTTTTTTATGCAGGAACTCAATGTTAATTACTCAAGAAGGATTTAAGTGTGAATGAAAGTTACAGCCTGAGAAAACTGACACCATGACAGAGACCTAGTACAATTCCTAAAGATCACATGTCAACTGAAGCTAATACCTTAGCAGAAAGGAGGATCAAATCACAGAAGGATAAAACAGTCAGAAATTATAAAACAAGCAAGAGTCCTCACACTACACTCTGCAAGCTTTCTCAAAGAGGAGTAGAGACAACAGGGAATTAATAACCAAACTAATTACGGGCTGAACATAGAACAGTTGCACACATTAATAAAACAAACCACTGATAAGACAGGGGTAAGGGACAGGACTGGAACCAAAACAAAAGCACATGGCCATAACAAACACAAGCTCGCTGCACTGGGAACCGCGACTTGCACTGAGAAGGGTAATTTATGACATAAATATAAATTCCATCAAATAATTCATGCCATTGGGAGGAACAGTAATAGACACATCCTGTGCAATAGGCCTGTCATGCTTTATGTAAATGCCTGCATCCTGTTAAAATACCGTTTGAGGAAGGGAGGGGTGAGAAGTATGAGTGGATTCTGGCTACCTTAATAGATTGGACTGGGCTGTAGCACATCATGGAGCAATCAAAATCATGAAGCAAGTCAAACTAAAGTCCATCTTCAGGACTCAAAGACTACACCACTGAAAGTGAAAAACTGATTAAGCATCAACACTTACTCTTCGATCAGCACTGACCGGTGGGAGGATCTGTGTTCTGGTCAGAAGAAGGCTGTTCTTTTCTGCTGTCCACATGTTTTGCACCTAAACAGACAAATTTAATTCAGTTTAATCAAGTCCCTGCACTTCTGAGTGTTACACTTGCAGGAAAAGTGTACTGTACAGGTAGGGTCAAACGGGTTTTAATGATATACTTCATCCTCTAGGCCCTAAATACATGGCATCACCTCCTGTATCATGAAAAGTTCTGTTTTTTTCTGAGTGTGTATAATAAAAATACAAGATACAATGTATTCATAATTTAAAAAATAACACATATAAAAAATAATGAATATAATTCTTTAAATGCTGTGTATGTACTGGCCCTTAAGACACAGGTGTGTGTGTGTGTGTGTGTACCTGTGCAGGTGTGTAGCGGATCTGGGAGGTGTGTATGGACCGTGAAGGTACATTCAAAGCCTGTGCAGCAAACTGCAGGCAGCTCATTGTCTCTGTGACAGAGGACGACTGGGTTGGCACAGTGACCATAAGACACGTCCGACAGTTTCCTCCAAGACTGTACCAAACGCAAAGACAGACAACTAAGATACAGCTTCATACAACACAAAAGATTCATGCCTAGTAGTTCATCACAGTAGAAACAGCACTTATTAGTTGTAGATAAGCAAATAAATATACATTACAATCATGAAGCATGCATTAATGTATCCAGGCATTATCAGGGACGTGTATCGTGAAAAGAAGAGGGCAGTGGTAGCTTATTGGTAGCTCAGTGGTTAAGACATTGGCTGTCTGTTCAAGAGGTCAGAAGTTCAAGTCCTAGTACTGCCAAGCTGCCACTGCTGGGCCCTCGAGCAAGGCCCTTAACACACAGCTCCTCAGTTGTATAAATGAGATTAAATATACGTTGCACTGGATAAGTGCCAAATGCCTTAAATGTGAATGCAATAGAGATTGTAGCCTCCTCTTCCTCAAACAAATAGCTAGCCGCTTGATGTGAGTAATGATCCTGGCTTAAAAAAAGTTCATGCATAACCAGCACTGGTGAGTAAATTCCCTAATTTACTGAATGCAAATTTTCTTCAGCTTGACCTTATTTCCACCTGGTTATCTCACAACCAAATTGTGATTTGAAAATGGCTCCTCTATTCTCACCTTATGGCCTAGTGCAACTGTGGCAACATATACCAGTTGGGGGTCAAAAACAGTGACAAAATAGGCAGCACCCAAAAAAAAAAACAGTGAGCAGAGGAAAATGATGAAATCAGGAAGTTCGCTTGAGGCTTGGGTATGAATCATGCTAATGTCTTGTTGGTGTTATTGAGGTGATAACCACAGGCTGGCATCTATTTTATTAATTTAGCACATTTGTAATTGCATGAACTCACACACTCACACACACACTGCCTTTTCAGTAACAAATGGTTACAATACAGAAGGACCAAATAAATAATAAATTAACTGATTAATTTGTATTTTGTAAATGTAAGTTATTTACAGCCATACTCTGTCTCTAACCACCTGCTTCAACTCAACTGTAATGAGCTCTACAACCTACCACTCTCTCTTTTGCACCCAACTTGTATGTTCTCAACTCTTTCTAACTCACCAGCTTCATAAAAATTAATTCCTGGACATATGACTGATCCAGAATACTTCAATCGAAGATCCTTTTCAATTAAATTTCCCTCTGATTGTATTTTTATTAAGGATAATCTAGCACACTGACCGCAGTGTCGAGGTAGTGCTCTCTTATAGCGTATGGGTGCAAATATGAAATCATACACTGCTCCTAACTGTGAGTAGTCTAGGTGAAATTCTACATCCACCTGATTTACAGTATGAAATTATGGCTCTCAGGCAAAAGTAAAAACCACTGATAGAGCACAAGTGGTGACTGATAATGATGATGAATGACTCTCACCAGTCTCTCAGAACACGAGTGAGTTTGGACTCTCTGTATGGAATGTGTTGAGCGCCTGTGTTGCTCAGAGAAAATATCACCTGCAATTAGAGAGAATTTTACCCATTATCCATAATACTTAATGACACTACAGTAACCACGACATTTACAACAAAAAACAAAAAGGTTCAGGTACATGTTGTGGGACTGCAAAAACAAATTAAAAAAAAAACTCCATATAGAACCCATATTGGTGTTTTTCCATTGCACTACATACAATTTTGCACCAGAGCAAACCTAGGGTTTTTTCCAGAGTACTGAGGATTCTGAGTTCTGGTTGTATGAGTTTTGGTATATGAACCAACAGGACCTAATGGCACTATAGAAGACAGGTTATAGTAACACTGGCTGTGGCTGACTGGTTACATCACAGGTTCCCAACCCTTTTTTGCTTCTGGATCTTCAACAATCTTCAGAGTCTTCCTCATTCAGAGTATTTACTCCTTGTTAGACACTGAGGACAAGGTGTTCTTTGATGACCTAGTCACTTTTACTGTCACAATTATAATCATTCCAGTCATTTTTCACATTAATGAAAACCTGAACTAGAAATAGAAGTTCTGCTGGTTCCAAACCGGGCTAGGGCTTGTTTTTAATAAGCAGTGTGACAATGCCCTTAATGCTCTTTTGCTAGCCTTTGAGTAAGGCTTCTGTGCGTTGGATGTTCTAACAATAAGAAAAAAAGGACCCATTATAGACGGCCACCTTTGTATCAGGGCTTGAGAAACTCTTTAAAAACACATAACTGTGATAACATATATGGTGGATATAAAAGAACGCCATACCGTCGGTAGTCGTGGCCGAGTGGTTAAGGCGATGGACTTGAAATCCATTGGGGTCTCCCCGCGCAGGTTCGAATCCTGCCGACTACGAGTTGCTTTTGGGGGCAGTTGTTGCCTAATGGTTCGAGAGTCGGAGTTGTAACCTGAAGGTGAACCCGAAGGTCGCGGGTTCGAGTCTTGGGTCTGGCAGGAATTGTAGGTGGGGGGAGTGAATGACCAGCGCTCTCTGCCACCCTCAATACCACGACTGAGGTGAGACCCTTGAGCAA
>CM075012.1:4645891-4666372 GCA_037576675.1 Pangasius sanitwongsei
TGGATGGGTTAAATGCAGAGCACAAATTCCGAGTATGGGTCACCATACTTGGCCACAAGTCACTTCACTATCACTATACACAGTGAAGCATGGTGGTGGCAGCATCGAGTTATGCTTCTCTTCAACAGGAGAGCCCCTCACAATTTGATCTGAAGCATTTTTGTAACGAAGAGTGGAATAATATTGCCAAATCAGGATGTGCTAATTTAGTAGACTCTTACCCACAAAGACTGAGTGATGTATTACACGCAAAAGGTGCTTTAACACACACTTATGCAGCCAGGTAACTGTAAGTTTTTTTTATTGTAAGCCTTTTCATTTTTCCCCTAAAACACTTCTATTTTTTTTACTTGAATTTTGTTAGTTGCTACATCACAAAAATAAACATGACTTGTTTTTATTTTTTACATCAAAGAAAGCTGCAATTTTAACAGAGGTGTGTAGTCTTTTCATATACACTCTATCTCACATACTCAGTAAAGAACCAAACTAATATCCTACATACTTTGGTGTTTTCCTTGCTCTGAATTAACTGGATAATTAATTTCAGGGAGTTAAATCAGGTCTTTTGGCTCTGTTAAAGCATTGCACAAAACGCTGAATATGACCTCGTCCTCCCTTCAACTCGTTATCACAAAGTCTTTGTTTTTCAAAAACCATCCAAAACTATTGAGGGAAAGGGGCCTCCGCTTTATCTGCCGTAACCACAGCAACAGGGTTCATTTCTAATATCCTCCTGAACTTTTGCTCATTTCATTGAATGTGACCCTGACTCTGGCCTACCCCCACTCAATTTCTCAACCATAACAGAAACACAGTTAACCCTTTATATATCATCATGTACATAAAAACAGGATTTGTTGCAGGTAAAAAAACATCCTGCTTGATGATAATGGGGTTAGAACATAGATGTGATTAAAATACAAGTATGTAAAATAAGAGGGATCTTTAGCCAGGAACACACAAACACAGCCATCCGTTGCCTCCTATACACAGTAATGTCTTTAACAGTCCGCCGTGCTGAAACAGACACAAAACTACATTTGTTTTTGTAGTGTGTACATTTCTGAAAACATACTCACATTTCTGAAGATTGTAAGGGATCGTTTAATTGTTTTGGCCTCCTGAAGGTTTTCTTGAGCCACATGGAAATTTCTTCTCATATCCAGAACTGCAGAACTGTTAAATGCAGGCTTACACAGATACACAGATGTGGAGAGAGAGAGAGAAAGAAGAGAAGACAGTAAAGAAAAAAATGGCACAGAGATAAGCATTCTTAAAAAATACTGGCAAGACGGTTGTTAAAGAAATACTCCATGATTTCCTATCTGATCTGTACTTACTGCATCTTTATCATATAGGCAATTACCACAAACAAGAAATTACTGAATAAAGAACAGAACACCTGTATACTGGAAACTTAATTGTAATGAAAGGCTATGGGTATAATGTTTAAAATTATAATACAAATTCAAAATCTACACGCTAACAGTAAGAGTCTTAGGAGTCTAGTTACCTACGATGTTCCCAAAGGTCCCCCCATTTCTCCCTGAATTGTTCTGGGCCAATTCCCACCCACCAGCCAGCTCTCCCCATCACACAACTGCTACCAACTGGGAAAGGTAAAGGCTAACACATGCTCCCTGGAGACACATGAAGCTAGCCAGCTGCATCTTTTCAAACTGCTGCTCATGCTACCCTCTTCCTCATACGTGTGCTCACCGACACCGACAATTGTTACAAATACTACTGATGAAAATTATTTACGAAAATTTTCTGTGAAAATTTTTTTATTAGCTGCCCCAATAGCTTAGACCACTTAGAAATCCATTATTAGTGAGTTTTTAATAAAGCTTTTTTCTGTTCTTTTCTCAGAACAGGTGTTGATGGAAATTACACATATGGTACAGATACAGTAGACTAGTATATGGTTTCAAGCCAAACCTGGGTGGCTTGGATTTGGTTTTAATCTTATTCTTTTAATCCTACAAAAATTCTAAAAATAAATAAATAAATAAATCATCAGTGTCATTAGCATTAATTTAAACATTTAGATTAGATCTATGGACATGCAAATGTGTATGCGTAATATATAAGGAAAAAATGAAGCATACATGTATGTGTGTGTGTGTGTGTGTGTGTGTGTGCGTGTAAAGAGAAAGCAAAAGAATTGTGTGTGTGTGTGTGTGTGTGTGTTATCACTCCTACTTTGCCTGAATTTGCGAGATCCACCTAGGAAATCAGAGAGAAGCACAATGACTTCAGATAATGAATAGTTAACACACACACACACAAACACACACACACAGACACACACACAATATACTGACACACAATATACTGCATGTAATTAAGAACTGGTGGTCAAGACAGCATTCTGTCTATGACGCTACCATCTTACCAGAGTAAGTTTGCTGGCTGTCAAAACTCCTGTGAATGTCAAACACACACACACACACACAGATGTAAGTTGATCATACTAACAAACTATGTAAAAAAAAAAATGTAACAACTTTTTAAAACTTTTTAAACAATGAATCTAGTCAGTCCATCTTACAGAGAGTACAGTGCAAAGAACAGTGCAGTGAAATCATAAACAGCAGGAGGTGGAGGTTACAGGTTTGCTCATATCTCCCTACAATAACACATACACACAAACACACACACACACACACACACATTAGTAGTGTGTTTGCTGATGCTCCTAGGGGAGGCTTGGGTTGTGTAATTGTTTGATGGATGTGGTGAGATTGTTTTTGCGAAAGTAAAGAATGTAATGAATGGTATTCTTGGCTAAAGTCATTCTAAGGACAGAATGTTGGGTTAGAGCTAAAAACAAAAGCTTCATATAGCTATACTATGGTCATACTAGCCTTTATTAAACTGTGACTTCAATATTCAGTACAGTGCATCATATATACAACACTTCAGTCCAGATGTGGTAAAACCATACTATAAATATGCAGCTTGTAATGTTTCTAGACTTCTAATAATAATAAATTGTTCATATAACAATCATTCATTGATTCATTTACATTTACATCTACGGCATTTGGCAGACACCCTTCCAGCCATCCAGAGTGAATTACAAAAGTGCTTTGGAGTAAAAGTTTGTTTGTTTGTTTTAAATGAAGCGCTAATTTAAGTACTTTAGAAAGAGGTAAGTGTTTAGACGTCGTTTGAAGGCTGACAGTGATTCAGCTGTTCGGACATCTAGGGGAGGTTCCACCACCTCGGTGCCAGAACAGAGAAGAGTCTTGATGCATGCCTCCCCTGTACCCTGAGTGATGGTGGGACCAGTCGAGCAGTGCTAGAGGATCGACGGGAGCGTGGTGCAGTGCGGGACGTGATAAGTGCTTTGAGATAAGTGGGTGCGGGTCCGTTTTTGGTTTTGTAAGCAAGCATCAGTGTTTTAAATCTGATGCGTGCAGTTACAGGAACCCAGTGGAGGGAGCGTAGATTCACTGAACTTCTTTACCCTCCACAGGGTCTTGGTTGAGCATCCAAGGATGAGCGCAAGGCAGGAATACACCCTGGATTGGATGCTAGTCAGTCAAAGTTACATTACTATATAGACACATATAATTTCAAAAATACTCTAGAAACACTCTATTTTCTTGACCGCATAGCCTCAAACTATCACACTAGAGACGTTTTGAAACTTGATGTTTCTTCTTTTCCACAGCATTTTTCAGGGGAAACAAGTATTTCTGATGTACAGACATCATCCCATCCATTATCCACTTTTCGTTCCCCCAGATCTTTGCAATATGCAGTATCTTATACAATAGAAATGGTTCTGCACATCATAGATACACTTTCTGCACTTACACTTTGCCATCTGGCAGAAATTTATTAGATTTTTAATTCAGATTATTGGCTATAAAACAAGATATTGGCAGCTGCAGACTTTTTTTTTTATCTAGCCCAATCTGGCAACCATGTCAAAAGTATTTTTTGGTAAAATGCTAGACGGTAAAATTAATCCTCTTAAACAGTTAGTTCTCAAAATGTTTTCCAGGTCCTCAACATAATTAGTGTTGAATTTGCCATGGAATTTTCAAATCTAGTCACAAGGTAATGACTTTCTAAAACCTTTTATAACAACTAGATAAATGTCTACACAATCAGTTTGTTTCAGTTTACCTTTATCAGACTTGCTTCTCATGTTTATCACCATAATGTTTAACACCATGTGAGACTTGCTGGCAAAATCTCCTTTAGAGACACCTGGACAAAAAACATAAAGTGTGTGTACTTTCCTTACGGACATGAGCTTTACAACTCTATAATAGTTGCACCAACATTAAAAGTTCATTTAAGAAATTACTACATTTGTAGTTGTATCTCTTCTTAGTATCATCAGAAACAGAATTAATGACCTGTTATACCCATAGCGAGCTGCTTCCTCTCAGCTCTAATTGGTTCTCTGTAAAGAGGGTTCTCTCACCTGTGTTCCTGTGGGTAATCCCACTGTGGTACACGTCCATCAGTTCCTGGGCAGAGCCGACCTCCAGCTCTCTCAGCCCCTCCAGAAGCACCACTTCCTCTGTGTCGTGGATACGGCACACCTCACTCACCTGAGGCTCCTAAAAGTGAGGCGCTAAGATTAGGATCAGTGTTTATCCTGTTTACGTTTTTAAAAACTGCTGTTATGAGGTTAATCTGGTGCTCCTCATTCAGAATTTACAATGACATGGACAGAAAAATGCTAACAAAAATGAAAAATGCTTTTAACAGAAAAATGATAACCTGATGCAGCTAACAATAAATGAAGGCACAGGATAATACAAACATCTTTGATGTTTTTGTTTCCTTTAATCTTTCCATAAAACAGGGGTCCTCAAATTAACTTGCAGCCAGGGACCCCTTTAACTGTTAAAATAATCATGGACCATCTCAGTACAGATTTATTTTATAAACATACTCCAACTGTTCAAACAATAGGCACATTATTTAAATGTGTATAATAATATTAGTCTATTTACTGGAGCCTTAGATAAAACTTTGATAATAGTGGGTTATGATTTTCATCACTGTAAAAAAAGGGAAAAAAAACTGTGGATGCTCGGGGGTCCCTGGACCTCATTTTGAGAAGCATAGAGTATTGAAGTATTCCTTAACGTGGTATGAGCTTTAAACCCATTATTAAAGAGACCGCATTGAATAAATGCGACTTTGTAAGTGTGAACATCAGATTGACTAAAATTTGGATGCATTTGCTGACATTTTAGTATATAATTGTTCCAAAGTTAATGTTACCACATACCTAACCGGTTAGTTAACTGTGGTTCGTCAAATGAAAATTTGCGTGTCAGTCCCATTTTGTATTGTCATATTATTAAGCACTTATCAGCACTAGCAGTAAATGGTCAAAATGTTGTTGTTTTTTTACAATTTTGTTCATAGCTAATATTAACCAAATTAACCATCAGTCAGTGCTAGATTCAAGCTGGTGAGAATTTAGTGAAATCAAAAATTGAGCTCATAAGTAGCACTCCCAGAATTTATTTTGGTATGGACAAAGGCTCTGAAAGTCTCATACAAGAGACATTAGCTTTTTGTTAATGGTTCAAGCGTACTTTCAAAAAAAATCTGATGCAACATCTTTCAGGATCTACTCACCAACAGGTCGTAAATCTTCTCATTAGAGATGTGATAAGAGGACACTCTGACTCTGCAGTGAGAAACCTCTGGAGCTGATAGGATCAGATTAAGGATGGCTTTCTGAATTCTAAATGCGGAGATTCGTATAAATTATAAGCCTGGAATAAAATAAAGGAGCAGTTGGTAATTTTTAGAGCCGTGTGCTGCCTGCAGGCAAATTGGAAATAAAACACTGACAAGTCCTCCCCTTTACCCAAATTGACCTCATGATCACTGTTGAAAGTCTCATGAGTTGCCTTTTGGGAGCTTTGCTGAGCAGCTCTGTTCTGGCATTTCAGGACCAGAAAAATGTCAACAGTAGCCTGAAATGAAGAAATTAGCACACTGCATTGTAATAATGCAAATCACAGTTTTCTAAATGTACCTTTGAATTTCCAATACCGTTCTTAGAGGTCTAGAAACACTTTAGCACATTACAATCTGCAGCTCTAATTTACTTGAAAGAAATCATATTCCATTCCACTGCAGATGTTCAGACAGTACAGCTGTCAAATCATTTACAATCCGAAAGGCCAAAGTCAGTACAATGTTACTAAATGGTTACATAAATGGTTATATCTGAATATATTTTGTTTCTTGGACAGTATCTCCATACTCATGCATTCTGATAAAACAAAAAACAAAACAAAAAAAAACATAAACCTGATTAAAAAAAAACATAAGCCTAAACAGGTCAAAGTATGTTTGGGAAGCTAATCAGGTTTTCTATCCTCATGCCTGTACCACAAATTATACTCAGACAAGTAAATGTTATTAAAGTTTGGAGCTGAGCTTTGACAGATGGATACAATTAAAGATGTCCTCAGCAACACGGCTGATGATGCCCCTCTGTCTGGCAGAGCAGGCTTGAACTGGGTGTGTCTCTCCGCTGGTGGATTGTCCATACAATATGACACATCCATTGTAACCCTTCATCACATACTCCACCAAAGACTGGGGTAAATACAGAGAGAGAGAGAGAGAGAGAGAGAGAGAGAGAAAGTATGAGTAGCAGAAAAGCATAAAGTGAGAATAAGAATAACAATAAGAGAGGGCATGGAGGAGGATGACAGAAGGAGAGAATGAAAGGAAACCTGGAGAGAATATTCAGCTTTTTCTTAATATTTTATTTCCTGGGGTTGCACCACTACAGCTGTGTAATCTGAGACAGCAAGTAGGTCAGATACAGGAAATCATAAATTAATTAATTTCAGAGTTGGTGAATACTGTCAGTGCTATGTAGTAGATCTCGTGCAATGTGGGACTCAGCAGTTGGATAAATGCCTTTGTCGTTGACTCATAGATGTCTTTCGGCGAAGCCCCTTCATTCCAAACAGCATCGAAATCCAGGATATGTGCCCGGTGACCCTACAAAGGGCAAACACATGCATCAGCAAGAATAGTCGCCAAACACCCCTCCCCCCCCATGACACAACATACTTTCCACTTCTGCATTCTGTTTTTCTACTCATTCCCTGTTTAACCTTGTGTTTGTATGAGAGCCTGAGAGAGAGAGAAAGAAAGAAGACTGTAATCTAATTGAAATAGCTGATTTCATTGGCCTGAGAAACACTCACCCTGCCAGTGTCAACAGTCACTCTGTTCGTTCCGATAACTCTGATGGAGGCTCTCGTTTCTGCTAGGGGAATCAAACCCGACAACAGATCTAATATCACACCAGGCTGGGGTTTGTAATGTTACACAGATCTTGTTTTAAAGGCCATAGTTTTTATATATGAAATAATAAATTACTTAATGTGGTGAAAATATGACAAAACAAACACACAAAGGAGACTTTTACCGTTATCAAAAAAAAAAAATCCAGATTCGATGAATATGCAAATTGTAAATGTTCCCAAACTAATACATGCCCACCTCCTTCCTCTAGTAAACTGCTGTCCCATTTTATGACACAATATAAATATTTACAAATAGGACTTTTTAATCAGTCTTTGACGAACAGTTTAGAGGATAACTGGAACAGACAAAAAAAAAAAAAATGAATTAATTAATCCTCTGTGTTAAACAAACTTTTGGCAAACAAACTACTGAAAAAACAACCTGTTCGCATTTCTGTGCGTTCTGGGGGACAGAGGCAGAGAACAACCCTAAAGCTCTTGGAGTTTCGTGCTTGCTCCATCTGATGGACGTCTTCTGGTCCCATGTCCTGATGAATGCGCTGATCCTTAAAAACTCAGCCTATCTTAAAAAGTCAAGGATGTAAAGAAGAAGCAGGAGCTATGATTAAATCCAAGAACTACGACAATAGACGAACAAGTAGTTAAGGAATGATCAGTCAAGTCTAGGGAATAAACATATTAAACAGAACATACACAGATAATACAACGTATTATTTTATGTTATATATAAAAAAAAAATCTTAAAATGTAATTTCACTTCTCATGCTGTCCCAGAAAAAATGCTCTGTACACTCTCAGAAATAAAGGCACTGTACTAGCTAGCGTGGTACCATCAAGAGCACAGGGTATCTTCTGTAACTTTAGTGTTTAACTTTTACCTGGGAAGGCACATCAGATATACTGTTAATTAGCTTTTAGAGTAAAGCTTAAAGGCACCTCAGTGGTCTTTAATGTCCGATTATGTGCCCTAGATTATTTCTAAAAGTATACTAAGACAGGTGGAAGACATGTACTAAAGTTAAAACAGATTGTATTCTTCATGGTACCAGTACATTCACAAGAAAAAGTATAGTTTGGTACCTTTATTTCTGAGAGTGTATGGATTTATTGCATTGCTGCTTCCTTACAAGCATGTGTTTGTAATATTGGCACCAGTATCCGTCCATCCATCCATTCTCTGTACTGTTTATCTTACACAGGATTGAGCCTGGAGCTTATCCCCAGGGACTCGGGGCACACACACACACACACACACACACACATTCACACACACTACGGACAATTTGGAAATGCCAATCAACCTACGATGCACATCTTTGGACTGGGGAGGAAACCGGAGTAGCCGGAGGAAACCCCGAAGAACGGGGAGAACATGCAGCTCTGTGTCCAACCCCCAAGGTGTGAGGCAACAGTACTAAGTTTCAATTAAATGAAAAAATATTTCATTTTAGAATTAAAAAAAACCCTATTGGTCTACTAACAAGTAGACCAAGTGCTTTGTTTGCTACACTCTCAGAAAACAGTACTTTTCGCTGTTCCAGGGCCGATACCATCAAGGATACTTTTCTTTTGTACCTTGACTATGTATCTTTTACCTTAAAAAACAATTTCAGGTACACAATTGTAGCATAAGGACCATTGATCTCTCTTTAAAGCTTTACTCTAAAACCTAATTAAAGGTACAGCTCATAGAAAAGATATACTAAAGGTACAAAGGATGTACTATTGATGGCACCACTTTAGCAAGCAAGCAAGGAAAAGTATAGTTTTATAGTTATCCTTTTTATTACATTTATTTCTGGGAGTGTATTTAGTTTTTACTAACAGTCAGTTATTAAACCCCGTAAGACATCGGGTGTTTCCGTGACATCTGCTGAACGCCGGAAAATGCCGAAATAGTATACCGTTCTCCTATGGTACTATAATAACCTAATAAACAACATACAAAGCTTATATACAAATATAAAATAGACTCTACGTTCAAAGACGTGTAAAATAAAGTGCGTTAAATAAAAAAAAAAAACACACTTTTAATATTTCTAGAAAGTTTAAATACCTTAAAATGACGACTTTGACATCAACTTCAGATTCATCCAAACTCCTAGCCATAGCAGCTCGCTAGTTATTCTCCACACAAACTCGGACAGAATCCCGCACCGCCGTTTCAGCCGTTTTCACGCGTATTAAACCGACATTCTTGACAGAAAACGCACCAGTTTCAAACCAATCCTTCGTCTGGACGGAGTTGTGAAGTTTTCCGACTCCACCTGACAGCTAACGGACGAACACCAGCACCGACGGCAGCGTCCCAGCGGCGCGAGCGCGCATCGCCAAACAGTCCGCGCGCGCGACTCCAATAACGGTCCTCAGCTTCAGTTAGCTAACGCTACCACACTAATTAGCCCAGTGTCTCAGATTAGTTCAGCACTTTACACGCTTAAACCAGTTATAACGACTGAAGAGAGGGAGAAAAACATATTTCTTTGGGAAGGAGAACGACAAAACACCCCGCTCATACTATACCTGTATCACCATGGCTACGTCAGAACACAGCATAACTTACTACCATACTAATGAGTATGCAAAAGCAGTATGCTACCAAAGGTTTCTGTACTTACTATACTGTAGGAGGTGAAGGGTACATCGAGTACTATCATAACAACAACTGTATATGGAAAACGTCTATTTTAAGTCTTTTTGTGAGTCACGTGTATACATTATGGCCAAAAGTATGTGCACACCTGACCATCACGGCCACATGTGTTCCTTCTCCTTACTGGAAGCACACAATTGTACCAAGGGGTCCAAACCTGTTCCAGCATGATAATGCCCCTGTGCACAAAGCAAACTCCATGAAGACATGGTGTATTAAGGTTGATCTGACCCTGACCTCAACCCCACTGAACACCTTTCGGATGAACTGGAACGCTGACTGCACCCCAGACCTCCTCACCCTACATCGGTACCTGATCTCCACGCACCAAAAGCTAGTGGAAAGCCTTCCCAGAAGAGCTGTGGCTGTTATAACAGCAAAGGGGGACTAACTCGGTGTTAATGTCCGTGGTTTTGGAATGCGCACATATGGGTGTAATGCCCTGCTGAAAAAAACAATAGAAACCCTCATAGAATTTGTAATAGTTCTAATGGTTATAATGGGCATTGTATTGGTTTTAATGGAAACTGAACTGGTCCCTGTGGGTCTCTACTTTTAAATTGTTGCCTTCTATTGGTGGCATGTTTTGTCTAGTGGATACAGTTAAGTACCAATAATGGTAATGGTAATGGTTTTAATGGTTAGCTAATGTTTGTAATGGTATTTGTAGTGGAAACCATTAGAATTTCTGTGATGGTTTCTAGTGTTTTTCTTTTTTTTTTCAGTAGGTAGGTCAGGTGTCCACATACTTTTAGCCATATACAGGTCATTCCTGCAAAAAATCCAGCTCAGTCTAACCAGCTACCACTTGTCAAAACACTGCCCAAGCTGGTAAAACTGGTAGACCATCTTGTTCATGTTCCAGCTTGTTTATTATCTGCTAAACTGAGAAATAATTATTTGAGATTTTCTAATTGCCTTACTGTTTTGTTATGCTCTTAAATATATCTTGTCTATCATGTAACAATAGTAGTCTCTGTAGTTGTTCCTTTATGTTCTGTACTTTTAATATGTAGCTTTCATCTGATATAGTGTACTTTCAAAACAATTTAAGGTGCATAACTGGACTGTAATTACCTTTTAGAGTCAAGATTTAAAGGTACACTATAAAGGTGCACCTTTCTAGATACCAAAGATGTACGCTTGAAGTCACCACCCCAGTGACAAAGAATGTACCCTTTTTTTTCATGGTGTACAAACTGTAAGACTTTTTTATGTTATTGTATTTGGATAGCATAATAACTGTGTGCTGAAGTGCTTCAAAAACTGACCTGAGCTTTGTCTAGAAACAGCACAGTACCATTGAGTATCCTACTATTAATTCATATTTAGATATATTTGTGTAATCCTTATATGAACATTTCCCCACTTTTTTATTCAATAATAGTATTTTTCTCTATTTTGATGCATCAATTAAACTACTAGTATAGCAGTGTGTGGTTTTAATTAAAAAGCCACTAACATCATACATTACCTATAATCCTACCCAGTGATACCATTAAATGTTTTTATTATTCCTACACTAACACTGAGATTTGTCCATATTTTGTTTGGTAATCTATTTACTGATTCTATACTCTGTGTTGGAGGTCTTCTATATGCTGGGTGGGCCTGTAAGTTGCCTAAGTGTCCGACTGGAATCCCCCCTTTAGGCGACTTGATGGTTTCTCCCCGTTTATTGTCTTTTTTACAACGTGCTCAGGGGAAGAATGTGCATCATCAGACAGGGACATTTCAGCTTCCTGGACCCCCTTATGGAGCAGAAGATGAATCAAACATTACGAGGCAGCAAGGAGAAAGCGGTTATAGGTGGAATCACAAAATGTGAGAGAACAGAAATGAGTGGAGATGAATATGATTCCTGGGCTGCATGAATTTTTTGTAATGATGCACAATGAAGATTCGTATAGCAGTCACTGGTAATGAGTGTGAGTTATAGAGAAGTGGAAAGGGGGGCGGTGTTCAATGACTGTAAGAGTTATAGAGATATATAGAATGAAAAGTGGTAAAGTGAGAGAAAAAGAGAAGGAGGAAGGTGATTGATAGAAAGAGGTGCTAGTTATGTAGAGAGACAAGAGTAAGAGAGAGAGATTAAGGAAAGGGAAGGCAGAGTGTAGTTTAATGAGTGTAAGAGTTATAGAGGGAGAAATGGGGTAGAGGGAGAGAGGGAACTGAAGGAAGAGAGAGAGAGAGAGAGAGAGAGAGAGAGGTGAAGTTGCTGTCATCTCCAGCTGTCTCTGGGTAAATGGTGCACATTCCTCACCTCCATGTGTATCTATGCATGCATAGTGAGGTTAACACAACTCCCGAACTCTACACAAGATGCTTTAACAATTATCTTGGCACACCTACAGCTTTATTACATGCTTTCAAAGGAAAATGTTGTTACTGTGTTATTTAATGATATATTTCATCATTTATCTGAGATATCCGGTAGTAAACAAGTGGGGTTGTAAAACAGTCTAAATACATTAGTATTTTTCAGTGTATGGTCCAGCCTAATACAGAACATGCTATAAGCAATCATCTACCTTGTATAAACAGGTCTATGTCCTACCATCACTATGTTTAAAACCTTATATAAAAACTGGAGGTCAATACACTGCACAGCTGAAATGTATTTCAAAGACACAGCAACATCCGCCTCCTCCAGCAGATGGTGATATGAATGTGTTCCTCCAGCACAAATAAGTAGAAATCAGTGTTGCCAGATTGTTGCATTTCTAATTAGGTAGAGATGATGGGACAATCATCCGGGGTGTATTCCCGCCTCTGGCTGAGTTTTCCAGAGCCCCTGAGACCTTGACCTGGATAAAGTGCTTACTGAAGATGAATGAATGAATGAATGAACTTAATAACTTCTTTATTAAAAAAGTTTTAAGGACAAGGATGAGGGCACAGTGATAAAAGTACAAAAATTCTTCTACCTATTATAGGTATATATGCAGTCACTCCACCCTGCTGTCATGAGGGGACAACTAGGGGCAATTTTCACATCCGTTGGGGTCCAGGGGATCCAATGACTTCAATTAATCAATCTAAATATGCTAGTGAAAAATGTAGGTTTGTCAGGCTTGCTGTGGTTATACATCATGAACACTATCTAACTACATATTTAATACATAATTATTTATGTACTAAATTTAATGATTTAATACATAAATAATTAAATTTAAACACTCACCATTCAGTGGTTTTGCTATATCATGCACTTCACAAGCTAATCACAAATTCATTTGGCAGTGGCAGTTTTTAAGATGGAATGGTAATTAACCAAAAAATGACGATTCCTTCAATACAAGGTGCCAAAAACGTCTTAAACGTTTTATATTTTGTCAGATTTTTTTTAATATTGGTTTTTTAAAAAAAAATAATATTCCATGTGGTATGGCCTCTACCTGGTGTAACAAGTCACCTAGGATATAGTGTGGGTACCTAAGAGTCATCATCAAAAATAACTTTGACTACAAGTAACTAGAAGAAAACTAGAAGAGACTAAGCAAGTAGCACATTTTTTATTAAACAGGACCACTGTTACATTTCAGATCACACTGTGATGATGAGAGAGGTCAGGTCAGAACCATTGAATACAGATAAATGGAGACAAAAATTATATAAACTTACGTATTAACATATGTTCTATGCAAAAGCTCTCATATTTGAAAGAACATTGTACCATACTGCTGTTAAATTCTCAGTTCTCATTAGTCAGGTTTTGATTCATTTTCAATAACAGCAGCTTTGACAGTAGATCAGCAGAACAAATCATAAGATCATATTAATGTACTTGTTCTAATACATTATTGTTTCTATAGTAACAGTTCATTCACAAGGACTTGTACGGTGGATGCTCCACATAATCTAAGATGAATAAAAATTAGATTAAAATAACATGTTATTTAAAAAAAAAAAAAGTTTAATTGTTGGTTTGGTGAAGGAGATGTTTCTTTAGCATTTAAGGAGTTAAGAGGTCTCCAGGGTCAGCACTTTGTAGCAGTCCCTAATTTTATCAGTTAGGAAACAGGACTTTGCGCTTTCGGGTTTCTTAGTAATGTGATAAGCTGTGTTTTTTGGCTTAACTTCAAGAGAGAGAAAAAATAGATGCTGGTGAGGGAACGACTGTTTATGGCTGATATAATGTAATTGACAACAGGAACTAACATGATTTGAAGATATTTCGCAGCATTAAACACAACTATAAATAGATAAAAATATACATTTGTAATGGTTAGCAATCATTGCTGTGGTATAAGAGGAATAAACCACTATTGGACATGTTGTTATAGATAAGTAATCAATTTGGGAGCAATAACAGCAACTCCACTTCATTTTGGGTTGTATCACACCACCTCATAATTGATTATTTTCCTATAACAACCTGTTTCCAAGTGTGTTGCATATGTGAGCATTTTAAAGATAAATTCTGCAGTTGTATTGCTATACAATCAGAAAAAAGATAGACGGTCCAGAACAATGCCATGTCCATTGTTAAACAGTAAAAAAATGCATCAGGGTTAATTGGCCTAGATTTTCTGTGTATGTATATTCAGGCCTAATCACCCTGTTCATAGTGGAAATGTGAAACTAAACTGGTATCTGAATAACACATCTGAGTGAAAGTGGGTCAGGAGAAATGCACGGTTCCACAGCTGCATACATTTTTGTCACACATTTCAACACATGCTCAATAAAAATGAGTTGTGATCAAAAGTAGTGCAGGTCATCACTACTGGCTAAGATCCAGGGTGAAGAGGACAATTCACTGCTCACTTGCTCACTCCTCCCTAAACTGAGAAACTATAAAGTACACCAGGAACCTGAGAACACCTCGGACTTTGTCTTGGATGAATGCATGCAGTTTTCTGGCACAAATTACCTTTTAAAGCTTAGCATCAAAGCAAAGGTGGTGACCAATAATGTGCGCCTCATGACAGACCAAAGAAGGGCATGAAATGTGAATTCTCAAAAAAGGAAGCCAGATTGTTGCCACTCTAATTTTACTGCTATTATATTGTTTATATAAAACATTTAATGATTCAGTGCTAGCTGGCTAAATCCTTAGTTTTAGCATTAGTTATTAGTTATTGTTGATATTCTTATTTTCTAACAAGAAAATTTAATGCAGCAGCTTTCAAGGTGAGGTCTGGGGAGCCCTCAAATTATTAATTTTGTTACACTAATGGTAATCACAACCCACCATTATTAAAGATATTATATTTATTATTGACTTGTTATAGTTATTAATCTGTTTGTTGTCACTTGAATTGAATGGATTTAACTTATTCAAATCTGAATAACTCCAAACTAGTAAGTTAATAAATAATGTCAACATTGGCCCTAACATGTTCTGTTGGTGGAAATTTTTGGAATAAAATGTAAAATCATGTAAAAGACTTTTTTAATGAGAAATGTTTAATGCCCCTAGGCACTTAAATGAACCAATAGTTCATATGTGTGTGGATGCTGTGTGCGTGTTGGTGTGTATTTCTCTTGTTGAGATCGTTTTCATCTCCTCACCACACTTTTTAAATGTATTAACCCCCAGGAAATGGACTTCGGCCTGTCTGGCCGATAACCGACACCAGTTCCACTGCAAATCAAGAAATTATTTCTGTTCTGGAAATTCTAGTTGAAAAACTTTCCAAGAACTCTTAGGGTGAGTAATAAATCTAGAAAGCTTCTAGTTGTTTATGGTGAACTTCCTGAAACAGAGACACCTGTGCCCTCACGTCCAGCTCGTTTTTATTTATACTGTGGATAATCCGGCAGCATGATGTTATGTGTTCACGTTACCTCAATGGAAATGGATACTCAAAACAGCAGTGACAAGTGTGAGCAGGTGTGTGGCTTCTCAAATGCAAATGCAAGCCCATAAAACACTCAAGTTCGCAAATCAGCTGCACCAAGGGTGCTTGGACTGCATTAGTATGAAATATTTACAAATCCAAAATAAGGAATACACTTTATTTATATTACGCTATTCCTAAATGGTGTTTTACGCAATGGGAGTAGTACCAGATCATTTTGGGGAGAAAAAAAAATTGAAGTAGCTCTGAATGCAGTAATGTAGAAACCTTAATTTTATTACTTCTATTGTATTTTCATTACACTGGATGCCTGCTGGGTGGTATGGTGGCAGTGCTGCCTCACAGCTCCAGGGTCCCTAGTTCGAGCCTGAACTCAGGTTACTGTCGGTGTGGAGTTTCTGTGCGAATTCTCTCAGTGTCCATATGAGTTTCCTCTGGGTTCTCTGTTTCCTCTCACCTTCCAAAAATAAATGCCCGTAGGTGGACTGGCAAAGCTAAATTACTCCCAGGTGTGAATGTGTGTGAATGATGACTGGCGTTCCATCCAGAGTGCATGCCCACCTCATGCCCAGTGTTCCTGGGATAGGAACCTGGGATCCACCACAACCCTGAACAGGATAAAACAGTCACTGAAAGTGATTGAGTGACTGGATGCTTTTTAAATATTGTATCGATTTAAAGTTAATCACAGCCAGATAATTTGGTGACCTTTACCCTTAAACTGGCTTGACAGACTTAGGTTAGTCTTCAGTTTAGACCTGTTTTTATTTTTTTTTTTAAAAAAGGGGCTTCCATAAACAGGTCTATTGAGTCATTACATACACACAGTGCATTGGTATTACAAATGAAATTTGTAAATACCATCAAGCTCACTAGCTTATGATGTGCAGCTGAAGCCGTTCTGACAGCAGCAGCGACCATGACGGACTGGATTGGAGTCAAGCAGTTCTCTACCTGGAAGCTGTTCAATGTTTTTCCTGGTGATTAAACTAAATTAAACAGTCTTCTCTACTTGTAGGAGGCACAAAAGCTTCAGTTCAGTCTACAATTTGTGAGGAAAAGTAACATGGAAAAGAAAATTCTGATTGGTGTAGAAACACCACCACTTAGCTAACTAGATATCAAGTAATGCTACTTATATTAATAAATATCAGCATCATCATAAATCCAGTTTAAAAAAGAAAAAGAAAAAAACTATTAACAGACTATAACTGAAGCAGTGAGCTTATATGTGATGTTCCCACACTGTACCTTTATTTTCTTTCAGTATTACACAGGCTGGGGTAGCACTGGGGCACAGTTGCCAGTGTCATTTTTTTTTTTTTAAAGGCCTAGTTTGGAAAATTGGACCAGTTTTGGTCAAGATGTAGTTTTAAAGAAAACATTTGGTAATAAACCTAATCAATTTCCATAATCATACACTTAGGCAATTGAAGGGAATGTGTAAGAGCGGACAATGTACCTATGAAGTACAAAATCATTTCTATTTTAAGATCTACTGCAAAGATTGGCAGAAAGACAGGGGGATTACGAAGTGGATGATGTCTGTACCAGGCGATATTGTAAATAAGAAATGTGTGTGCACTACAGTGACCTTGTTTCCTACAACAAAGGCTGAGAAACCTGAGGAAAAAGAAAACTGTATCTTCCTTTTCCAATAAAGTCTTTTAGTCGGGATGGCAATTTTGCTGAGACCTGGCAACCCTGATTTGGTGTTTCTGTAGACTGCTGTTTACTTATTTATTTACAGAGTTTAAGGTAAATGTTCCCACGTTAAAAGCACCGCACTACACAATTTCAATGGATTTTTGTTCCATGTTCTTGAACACACTCTAACATTGTCTCAAGACTGCAACTCAGCACCATCATGAACAAAAACAAGCCCAGAGAACATGGTTATAAAATTATTTTGACTTTAATCAACTCAAAAAAAAAAAAAAAATTCACATCAAACTTAACACTTAAAGAAGGGGATGTCGCCACTACTGACTGAATCAGAAACATTCTTTTCCTACCCAGAATGTCAGCATTTTTATTCATACTGAAGTTTAAAAATAATAGTGAAAATGGAAAATGAAGAAATAAAAAGAAATGTAAACTGTGTTTTTTAAATTTCTTTATTTGCTCTACGTAGTGACTTAAAGCACTACAGCATGGTAAACAAAGTAAATTAGTACAAAACAAAAAAAAAACAAACCTCCATAACTGTCTCTGAATGAGTTAACATGAGAGCAGGTATAAAGACGCAGCCTACAATAAACCCATAAATATTTCAACCACTTTCGTTTTTTTTAAACTTCGATTTAATGAAAGCTCACAAAAGGAGCCACCATCCTCATTGAGGAAAACAAAAAAACCTGATGTCGGCTAAGCGACAGCACACCCACACACAACTGCGCGCACACAATCAATCTCACACACACACACACACACACACACACACACACAATCAAAAAAAACACTAACAGGAAGAAACATCCAAGTGTTCCCATGGTAATAAAGCTGCTATTCGATAGTGATGATGCGTCCATTATAATATAAAGCCACTGGACAGCGAGAATGCTAACCAGGTCTAACCAGGAAGCTAGCGCTGCCGAGATCGAGCAGCGTCCAACAGACCTTCATCGCTTTGTTTCATATTCATTCATGAATTTCAACATTCTTCCGCAGGCTGCGAGCAGCGCAGAACCTCACAGCTTGTTCCTTTTTTCACTTAAACACACATACACAGTGATGAGGAATCGTAGGGTAAGTCTAGACAAGTGATCCGATCCGATTTTGGACTCGTTCAGGAACCGTTTACGTCAAGTCTGAACCTTTTAGTCTGATTTTGAAAAGCACAGTCACTTTACAGGAAGTGATCACTAACTGCTACCCAGATTTAAAAAGATCTGATTTTTAAACTCAGTCCAATAAATAAATGTAATCGTTTGCTACAGTCAAATTGACTAAACTGTAGGACCCAGTTTACAATTAATTATTATTTTGAGGAGGTAATAATGTATTTCTTTGTTCGATTAAAAGAAAACCACTTTTGAACTGTACTAAACCAAAAAGTTCCACACGCCTTTTGTTTTATATTTTCCTTTAGCTCTATAAAACCTTTGTTTAGTCGGTCTAGCATGAGAAGCATAGAATTAATCTCCTAAGTGGCCAAAATCTGAGATTCCTCATCACCGCGTTAGCATGTGGCTTACTGCAAGACAAAAACAAAAAACCTGCACTCCCAATTTCATATATAATATATAAACTAATACATGATGTGTAAGCAGAGGAGGAAGAGAGGGAGAGGGAAAGCGAGAGAACAAGAACAAGTTAAAATGTGTAGCTTTGAGAAAAACTCCATGCAGCGTTGAGGTTAACTGACCAAACATAAACTCGAGTTAATTATGTAGAGGTATTACACAAAAAAGAGTGTCCATATAAAACGCAGGTTATGTAAAAAGGGCCACTGGGTGACTGGATCATTTTACAGATTGGCATTGATTTGGTCAAAAGACAGCCAAGTGCAGATATTGCCTCCGTAGAGGAGGAACACACTCTCAGACACACTCAACCCTTACACACACACACACACACACACACACACACACGCGCGCGCGCGCGCACACACGCGCACAAATCAGTGGCCTCAAAACCAGACAGCCTGGACACTGCCGTCTTTAGCGATGTGTTGAAATGCATTAAGGCGCCAGCACGATACACACATACACCCACACACACACACACAGTGTGTCTGTTCAGTCACACATCTCCTCAGGGATCTCGTGAGGGTTGAGGATTCCAGGGACAGACATCTGCAGCTTGTGCTTCTCCTCCTGGGCCTGGCGCAGAGATGCCTCACGTTCCTCAAGGAACAAATCGGTAGTGTCCTCACCTGCAAACTCCTGGAAGAGAGAGAGAGAGAGAGATAGTCAGAGAGAGAACGAGAGAGTGAGAGATTCAGTGCTCGCCAACATTTCACAAGCTCCAATTACTGCCAGGGTGTCAGCCATCAAACTCTTTGTAACCCCCATACACACATTCACGGTCTTGTTGGCATCTAAATGACCCCAACACACAACAAAAAAAAAATGCAGGTCTTACACATTTTCTTAATAAGTTGCTGAAATGAAACCTGTTTACTTACTTATCCACAATGAGCCAAAACTTTAACAACACTCACCAGAGACACTAATGATCTCTGCTACTTTCTGCCAAGCTTCATTTTTCCTCACACTGTCTCTACAGACATTTATCGTGAGGTTGAATATGACAGGATATGATGAAACCACAGTTATAAGTTTTTCTTCCATTTTCGTGAGTCAAATAAGAAATGGGAACTAACTGCAGGTAGGCAGTAAAGTGGTGAGTCGGGAACTGAAAAATGTTTGGATCGATCCAAGGAATCATTTGTGGCAATCATTTAGATTTGACTTTTTACAGCATCATACAGGCTTTGAACAGAACTGAGAAAATCTCAATTCAAATGTCGCTTTGTCGCTAAAATTGTAGCTCTGTACATGTGCACTGAAAATAAAACGTCATTAACTACTGCTATTGTGAGTGGAGGGTGAGTGCACATTCTACTTAAAACATTTCTAATTAAACAACACATATTGCTAAACCTAAACCTCTGCTAGTATTTAAAAACATGCTGTCAGAGCCTCACAGGAATACACCAGGGGGGGGGGGGGGGGGGGGGGGGGGGGGGGGGGGGGGGGGGGGGGGGGGGGGGGGGGGGGGGGGGGGGGGG
>CM075012.1:4671580-4708409 GCA_037576675.1 Pangasius sanitwongsei
AAAACCCTATTTTGTTCAGGCGTTTCCAAACTTTTGGAGGGCAGTGTATATATATATATATATATATATATATAAAAACGTAGCGGTAAACACACATTAAGCACCAAGCAACCATTCTACCTCTTCTCTCAGCAAGGCCATATCGCTTCATAAAGTTAACAATCTCACCAACAAAACTTTCAGTTTAATTCACAACAGCACAAAAATTTTTTAAAAAAACAAACATACAAACCAAAAAAAAAACAAAACCAAAAAAAAAACCAACACGCCACACTGGAATTTAGTCTTTTTCTTATATAATCAACGAAAAAAAAAAGTCATTTGTAAATGTATTATTATCTATGCACTGAACTATATGCCATGTTTATTCTCAGTATGAAATTAATATGAAATCACCAAAGACTAACTCAAATTTAAAAGACATTTTCACTAAAAACCTAAATCTAAACTTAAAAAAAAAGTTACACTCCTGGAGTAGAGACAGTCTGTTTCAGCATGCACATTCCACAATAAATAAATAAATAAATAAATAAAACAAACAAACAAATAAATAAAATAAATAAATAAATAAAAACCCTATATATGCACACGCTCTCCCACACACACACACACACACACACACACACTTACCGTTGGTCTGGATAGCTGCAGAGATGTTCTCACTGAGGCACTTGTAGACGTTGAGCATATCCAGGTAGATGCGTCCCAGCTGAATGACGAACGGGTGACCCACAGCCTTGCATGCCCTTACATTGGTCTTCAGGATGCTTCCCAGCTGTTTCACAGTCTCTGGGTCCTTCAGGATATCCACATTCTGAGCAACAGTAGCAGAGAGCACAATTAGAGCTCTAATATTCCCCACATACAAGTTTACAAGTACCAGTGACTGACTGCTGCGATTCAAACGGTCTGAACCCCACCACCTGCTGCACTACACACATCAGCCGATGCACGCTTTACTGGTAGGTACAATTTTTACTAGTCAGATTAATTAACTTGTACTGAGGATGATTTTTGATTTTCTCAGATTCAGGAACACACAGGTATGAAAACACTGAGGAAAAAGTGACCAAGATAAAGTGCAGCACAAAACTGGTCTAACTCTCATGCTAGCAAAACATGCAGTCACATCTTAGTCAAACACATATCCCCTTCCTGGGAAATTTAAATTCTTACTCATCTTCCTTAGTCTGTATTCCTGAACTTAACTAGTTTGCCATACATCATATTAACTGCCATTTTAGCTACTATTTTAGCCTAGTTAATTCAGATTCTGGGAATCCAAAACACAGAACTGACAAAGATATTAGTTTTCCCATTGGGCAAGCTAATAAAATTAATGATTTGTTCACCTCTGGACTACATTCGGCATAAGGGGGATTTCCATAAAAAAAGATTTCTGGCCAAACTAGTCCTTTGAGGCACTGTATTATGGAGTCTTGAATATTTGCTGACGCCGAGATGTCTTACCTTGGTGGCCTGTTGGATGATGCTGTCCCACACCTGGTTGGGTAGCAGCATGTACTTCTCTATCAGGTGCTCCTGTACAGCCTGGTCCGTCTGAGCGCCAATCATGTAACCCACTGCCTCATAAAACGTATGCACCTACAGGGGTGGGATGGATGAGCAAACAAAGGAAAAAAAAGAAAAGAATTATACCAGTTTTTTTGGTCTGTGTTTTTCATATCTAACTGCAGAATATTGACTGTAACAGGATTTTTTTTTTATCAGATTGGAGCTTTTGAGCCGAATCAGACCTGCTGTGGCTGCAGGTCACAGATGATGGTGTTGATATTGTTGAGGATCTCATCGATGAAGGGCATGACCTCTCCGACCTGCACCTGCACAAAATGCCTCCTGCACTTCTGCGCAATTTTAATGAATGTGTCACACGCCATGTCTTGCACCCCATCATGGGTCTCTAAAGTCAGAAAGAAGAACTGTTTAGCATTTTGTCATCAAACAAATATTAGTAGGATCAGATTTAGGATTAAGAATCCACACATAATACCCACAGTTAATATTATGGCAAATGGCACTCATGAGATCATACATACCTTTATTTGACTTTTTTGGACAGCATATTTTTTTAACTTTTTCCTCCCTTTATATAATCGGAATATACTTTACATTTTGAAATATTTTGAGTGAGTCACTTTTACTGTGTTTGTATATATTGTCATTGAGGTTCTTTTACAAGACACTTCAGCCTTAGATTTCAAAATATACAAAGCAGGCAAACATTCAAATCTGTGCCTCATAAACTCACCATGCATGAACTCAAACAGTTTGTTGACTACAGTCTTGAGGAACTTCCAATGTGCGCGCAGGAATCGTGGGTACTGGCCGACGATGTACATAATGTTTGAGGCAATGATGGCCTTGTTATCCTTTCCTCGCTTCTGCTCGCACAATCCCAGCAAGTCCTAACACAGACACACAAAATTCACTTTATATTTAGACCGACACTGATGAGCGTAAGAAAAGCATGAACATAACAGACATTCATTTGGTAGACAAGACTCATGTAAGCAAAATTAAAGAACCATTATAAATAAACACCTTGATGACAGTGACGAGGAATCTTTTCTCATCCTCCTCATGCATGGCTCCGCTGATGGAGCCGATGGCCCAGCACAGTGTGTTCAGGTTTTTCCAGGACCACTCCGTCCCATTCACCTGGTTATGAAGTTTTTCTGTCATGATCCGCTCTGTATCTGCGTAGTCCAGATGGGTCAGATACACTACACACAGAGCAAGAGAGAAAGAGAGGATAAAGAAAGGAAAAAGAAAGAGATGAGGAGAGAGAGAGCAAACAAAAAAAAAACAGAAAAAGATAAAATTAGGACCGTATCCAATGCAGCCAAGAAAAGATAAACTAAAAAGTGTTTACATCATGACCATTTGGATTATATATACGAAGTGTGTGTGTGTGTGTGTGTGTGTGTGTGTGTGTGTGTATTTTTTCTTACCAAGTGTCTCTCTCATGTTCTTGTACAGGTTGATAGAGTCCGTGTCCTTCATGAACTCTCGCACCACCTCACCTTGGTCGTTTTCCACCACCAGTACCTCCTCCGGTTTTGCCATCCGGCTCACCATCAGCAGACGCACCTGGAACACACACACACACACACACACACCAACTCTCAATACTGCAAACACTGTGTGTGTGAGACAGCATGAGTCAGCTCCAATGTTTTTATATACATGTGTGTGTGTGGACAGTATTCAAAACTATTTTTTGCGTGACAAATATTTTGCCCGAACTTTGTTAGAAACCCTAAAATGGAGCCATTGAGTGATATGATTATATCTTTTGATGCACATTGTATATCACCTACGCCTGGCGCGTGTATATTAGCATTAATGTGCAGTTTCCCCAGCAGCGTGAGAGAAGGACGCTTACTTTGGAGAGTACAGGTAGATAGAGCTGCCTGCGTGGTGGAACATCAAAGTGCTGGCTGCCAGACAGCAGCGGGGAGGTGGAGGTGCTGAACGGACTCTCTCTGTACAACTCTGCCGCCAGGTGGTTCCAGTACTCTAGACAGATCTTAAAGATCTCAGTCTCCTCCACCTCAGACACCAGCAGCATGTAGTGCAGAGCCTGGAGATCACATTCAAACATATTAATCAATAAGAAATTTATTCCATTTGTAGATTTCAAATAAACTCTTTACATGTAACCTAAACTCTGTGCTCGGACTAGGTGCATGCAGCGCAAGCCATTTTATAACGAGAAGAGCATGTTACAGTGTAACGCAGTTAATATTCAGTTCAGTGTTTTGAAGAGATTTCAATTCCATTGCTTCATTACTTAAATCTTAAATAAGAGAAATCTTAAAATTAAACCACGAGAAGAGTAATTAGTGTCCTACTCCATCCTACGGCAAAAATATTAGTTGGCTACCAAATACTTCCACTTCCAAATCTTGAATTATATTCTTAATCCTTTTAAATTCTTTGACATGAACTCTGATTCATTGCGAGACAGTTTTTGGCAGCTGCCATGTTGATCAGCAGGAACATGCACTGATTGAGTTCAAAGGTTTATGTGACGATTACTGTACTTAAAGGATTATTAAATGAATTACCCACCTCTCTTCAGCGCATGGTACCGGTTTACTTCACATATAAACAAAGGGTTTTTTTAATTAAAAAAAAAAGAAAGAAAGAAAGAAAGAAAGAAAAAAGAAAACAAAAATTTTATTAACTGATTATTAATTAGGCTCATTAGAGGGGCAGAAGGGATGCTCCTCATCTTCACTGTGCACATTAGAAACGCAGGATCTGAGGGGTGTGTGTGTGTGTGAAGCTGTGTACCTCCATAAGGGTCTCACGCAGGTTGAGCCTTTTCTCTATGAGCTGGCCGTGCTCTTTGAGGAAGGTGCAGAGGAACAGGCTCAGGTTCTGGATGAAGTTCTGCTCATCGTCCTTCCCGTTCGCGTACGCCAGACGGATGTTCGTGTTCAGAGGCAGCATCTACAAACCAAACCGGAGAACAAGTTAACCTCAATCTGCATCATATTACTTATTACGAGCTGTACGCGATCTGTTTTGGCTGATTTTCAGTGTGTGTGTGTGTGTGTGTGTGTGTGTGTGTGTGTGTGTGTGTGTGTGTGTGTGTGTGTGGGGCGACTGGTTGTATTTTGTTACCTGTTTGAGTTGCATCATGGTGAGAGTGAACAGCGTGACAAACTGCTCCTCATACTGGCTCACACTCACACCTGCGATCTCAGTCAGACACTTTAATGTCACATTCCGAAACATTGGAACATTCAGGAACTATTGACAGGAGGGGGAAAAAAAAAAAAAAAGAAGAATGAAAGTAGAACAAATCTTGATTTATGAAATTAAACTAATAACCAGACTGTGCACATAAACATTTTCCACACCTCCCAGAAATTTCATGGAGCTTATTACTGCTGCCATATGCAGCACCCAACCTACCTAATCAAGAGAGATATTTCTTTCTTAAATTCTATCAGTCCTTCATTAGCTGTTGCAACTTTAACCTGCATTTTAGTTCTCCTGCTTGAGGCTACCAATAAAAAAAACATGAAGTCTACAAAGACCGCAAACTCAGAGACGTGTCAGCTAACATACAATTACAGACGTACTAATGTGAACAAACACACAATATAAAACAAGAATATCCATAACTTCAGGTGTAAATCCAAAACAACACACGATGGGCATGAACTGGCTCATTAGTGACGGTGCATCCGAATGTAAAATGCTGAGGAAACAGCTGTGTGTCTCTGAGGAGGGTGCAGATCTCACCTTGTACACTAGAGTGCTGATGAGTTTGGTCTCAAAGATGTAGCCCAGTGGGATCCAATTCAGAAACCGGAGCAGAGTTTCTAACGTGGCGTGTACCAAAGGAGCATTCTGGGAGTTTTCCTAAGAGATAGTAAGAATGATGGGATCAAATTTTAGTTGATGATTACATTCTCATTTTGATTGACGAAAGCTTTGTTTTTACTCTCTGAATAGTTTGCATGAGATTGCAAAAGACTGCATGAGTTTGCATACGCTAGTAAAGGCTGCACTCACCATCACAAATTGGCAGAGCTGAAAGATCTGCGAGAACTCATTACACATACTGGAGAAAAAAAGAAAACAAAAACAGCATTGTAGTCTCAGTGCCAATCCTGGAAACCCCATGCTCTGCACATATTCATTATTCTCCTGCTCTAACACACCCAAAATCTCAAACATCATTTAATTAGCATGTTCTACAAGCTAATTGAAGTCAATTATATTTAAAAAAAAATAAATAATAATCACCAAAATGTGCACAGTGCACAATTTCCCACTCAAATCCGTCACTCCCGTTAGCTAATTTATCGCTATTGCTGGAGTCTCACCTGTCCTTCAGATGCTTGGCTTTGACCTGGGTCATCTGTCCACTGGAGAAATCGAACACCTCCTCGCTGAGCAGCTTCAGGATGATCATGTTGTTCTGGCAGAGGCTCTCGCTGGTGCGGCTCGCGCCCACGATGTCACTGATAAATGTGGGCCAGTGCTTGGGCCACTCCTGCTTCAGGATCTATAAAACAGGAACATAAAGGTGTGCAATGGGGAGGTGCTGACGGTTAAAAGAACCTGACTTTCTATCCACATTGGCTGCGTGACCCAAGTTAGTTCCTGTTTTCACTTACGTTATAGCTGCGATAAACAGATCAGAGCGCTCTCTCTCTTTCAAAAAAACGCAGTGTGCCATTTTACTGAGAAACAGGACAGAGGAGTTTATGCTTTCCGGAAGACTTTCCTGTGCTGGAAAACCTCGCAAAGCACCTGGTACGCAGCGCTTACAACCAAGAATCCCATTATAAATCTTAAATAAATGTCTCCTAATAATAAACATCACCACATCAACAATTATACATCTTACTTTGTTAAACAAAACTTTTTTTTTTTTTTTTTAAATCCATTTATAATTAGTCTTAGGTTATGTGGCACGTTTGCGTACAAGTTCCTGTGAATGAGCTGTTACTATAGAAACAGTAACGCATTAGCACAAGCGCATTAATATTAACCCATCGTTAATATTACTGTCCAAGCTGTGCTGCTATACGGAAATAATGTGCACCTTCTGACCAAACAGACTCAAGCATTCAACCGTTGGAACTTTTTAAAGCGCTCACGGCATGAATGGACGTGATGTGTTAATGCCTATCAGAAAAATAAATAGCAAAGTTCTGTTTTATTTCATTCATTGTTTATTTTAAATAATAAAATATCTTATGTATTTCGATAACCACGTAGGATGAAGCAGTGTTCATTCAACGCTTGACGTTTAAATTAAATCGAATTCGGTTTGTCTTTTATACTTGTTCAACATATTCAACTAGAAACAGGATTTAAAAGACATTATGAACATGAATTTCAGTTTGGTTTTCTTATTTGCTCAATAGGAAATCAAAGAATATCAAAGCAGTGAACGCAGCCCTTGTAAAATGTAACGAATTTAGAAACTTTTGGCCATACCTTTACAACATCTAAAACTTTGATTTAAATAGGTTATATTGAAACAAAATGATTAGCTTTCTATAGATCTTACCTGAACTAAAATCATGTTAAGTTTTCCAATGTACACCTTCTCCTTCTGCAATGAAATACAACACATCACCCATCAGCTGTCGAATAACAGTAAGGCTTTGCTCCAGAGTAAATAGACACCACACGTACCTCCACACTGGCTGCATCAGAAGACGTCTTGATAATGAGGCCCACAACATATTTTTTAATTCCTGCATGTAAACAGGGACGAGAAAGAAAGTGTAAAAAGCTTTCAGGCTTTAAGAGTAATAATTCATCAAGAGAACACCGTGTCATAGCCATGAAGAACAATTACGCAATATTTATATAGCTCTTTTGCTTGACAGTGTTCATCTCCACAAGGGCTTAGACTTGGAATGAACATTAATGTGTATTGAATTGAGCTAACTAAAGCCTGAGCCAACTTCAGCCTGCTAACGCAGCAGCGAGGTAGATAGCATCTGGGTAATAATGTGTCCTCCTGCAGTGTTTACATCTGTCCAGTAATTTCTACAGCTTTGAACTATTTAAACATTTTGGGGGGGGGGGGAATACAAGGCCTCCAAAGACTTACTTTACCCTTCATGTTCTGATTGATAAACAAGAACACTTTCTGACAGTGACAGTGCAGATTTTGACAATGTCACTGCAATGCACAAAGAGAAAATCTGTCTTGGTGCTCCTGCAGACGCAACTTTGGTTTCAGCGTTTACCTCAAAAGAAACCACACAGGCATATCACTTTTCATTGCCTGTCATGCCAATCGCTTTGCATTGCATGTGCAGTTTCAATTTGCATTATTCAGTTTTAACTACTGGAGGAACAAGAGTGATAATCCTGTCAAGGATCTACGTAAATTAACCTGTTAAATATGCATGTACATTAAAAGCAAGGTTTATAAGGTCCTCTGCATCTAAAAAAGATCAATTATGGTCACTTATAAAGAAACAAGCAGACGAAAGAGAGTGTACAGATTCCCGCTTTTGAAAACGGGAATCAAAACTGAGGCGATAAATTGCAGTAAATTTGAAAAACAGTAGGTGGAGACACACAAGACAAGTCTACTTCACTTGTGAATAGTTTAATTTATAATCTAAACTAAAGGCTCATACAAAAATAATAAAACAAGATGAAAAATTAAATGGATACAAAAGTGTATGGATAATTTCCAGTGAACACTGAAGCCTTTTTTTGGTAATAGAGAGCAAAGAAAAATGGAACATGTCTATCATTCAAAAACCTCGGTGCTAAACATTTCAGCTTTACTTCGCTGGAGGTAGAACTTTTCACCCATCCACGCTCTCGATTTGTATTTTAGGGAGAGAGATACATGTCATTCACGCATGTGTGTTAGAGTTACACTGCTGTACTATGGAAGGAATTGCCATAGTAATAATTCTCAGTATTCACAGCAAAAAAAAAAAAAAAAAGACTGGTTTTATAAGTGAACACAATTTGGAAACCACAGAGCTGCTGCAGCAAAAAAAAAAAGAAAAAAAAAAAAAAAAAAAAAAAAGTGGTTCTCATCGATTAAAGCAGCTTGCAAGCCAAACCCAGTGCTCAGAAATAAAAACCAAATGGCTCTCCTCTTACAGCTGTAGTCTCCATGATTTAACCCTGATCACTGCTTATTCCATAAACCGTTCATGCTAAAAATTTTACTCTGAGAATCAGTTCTGGCACTGCTGCAGATCTGCATGGCTCAATGCTTTTCCTTCTCTTACTCAAAGGACATGATAATGAGCTGCGGAACTTAATCAGGTGTGTTGGAGCACAGACGACACCAGTGTGTGTGCAGAGCAGTCACACACCAAGCTTAGCTAACACTGATGCAAGTTCAAGTCCACTGCGAGCAGATCCTATGAGAAATCAGGAACACACAAACACAGACCCTGAACCAGAGAGAGTCAGAATCGTACACACTCAGAAATAAAGGTACCAAACTGCACTTTTCCAAACTGTCACTAGGGTGGGATCTTTTTCCTAAAAGAAGGTGTACCTTTAAAGGTACACAAGAGGTCCTTGAGATCCAATAATGCACCTCAAGTTATATTTGAAGGTGAGCTATACTCACAGGTAAACAATAGATAATAAAAGATGCAAAAGACAATAAGATAAGGCAAAAAAAAAAGATTTTGGTACTTCTATTGTTTAGGAGAGTAGTGCCACCCAGGTGAGCTGGAAATCTAAACTTACCTTCACACTGGTTCCTGGGCAGAATCTTCCATCTTGTTTTAATAACTGTTTCCAGGATCTGCAGAGCATAGTACTGGAATGCCAAGGGAACAAAGCGAACATTAACGACTTCAGCTTTAACTAGCGAGTTCACCATATGAGCTACTGTGAATTGTTTTTTTTTTCCAGAATTATGACTCAAAACAAAACAGAGAAAGAAAATCATCACTGTCTGAATACATTTCATTTAAAATCTCTCTCTCTCTCTCTTTTTTTAAAGCGTACAATCAGAGTGAACATAGTCTTTCATGCAGGTTTGATTTCACTTCGTTAATTCATAGTTTGGCTGTAAACATTCTAGAGAATCAGTATTTTCTAGATTCTCAAAAAGCTTGTACAAGTTTTGCTGTTTCTGCCAGTTTCACACCAGAAAGTGAAAAGTGAAAAACGGGGGGGGGGGGTGTCTCTATTGGCTAACGGCTAGCTGCATCTGACTGCAACCATGCAGGAAGCCAGAGAACACACAAAACTTTTTAAAGAAAAGAAAAAAATCTATATAACACTTCATGTACTCAAAGTTGAGATGGCAACAATAACACTTTCTAACACGGTTAGAAAAAAAATCAGTGACTCTTTCCTTAAGAATTATACAAATTGTAAACTATCAATAAAGCACTGCTGTTTTCGCCTTTGGCTGGTGTGCACCTCTGGGAACAGCAAAACAACCTACAGGTTTGGTTACATTTTTGCCTACAGTGCCTTTTTTTTTTTTTTTTTTTTTTTTAACATTACATAAAAACAAGAGAATTCGTTAGTGGTTGTGTTACTGGTATCTGTGTCATATGGGCAGATGGTATTTCAGCTGTAGGGATCAATCATTTTCAAGTATCAGGAGTAAGAAAAATGAAGTGGGTCAAACAGACAGAGGCAATGAGAAGAGTTATAACATACATCAGAGGCTTCACAAAGTGAAAGGATGCGATTAAAGGTGACATCTGAATACACAAACGCTGCAGGTTCACAGTTATCCTCAAACCCCTGGTCAGATCTTCAGATCTCCACCTTTAATTCAAACCGAGTTTAAATTAAAAAAAAAAAAAAAAAAAAATTAACGGAAACTCACTGTGCCATTTGATTAATGTCAAGGCTGTGATTCTGCAATGACATTTAATTGTTGATGGTAAAAACAAACAAGAGAAGGTGTATAAAGCAAGAAAGGGAAAAGAAAATCAGAACTAAAAAGAGAGACAGACTTGCACTGAAATGATCTCTACAGCTGAAATACCTAGTTGCCTTATACCTATATATACATATACAAAACGTAATACCTGCCTAGGACCACTGAGTAGTTATGATATCTAAGAAGAGAGGAAGAGTGCTGACCTAAGATCAGTTTCTCCTAATGAACACGACCATACAAGAGGAGGAGAAACTGCTCCTGGATCAGCATCTTACTCATCTTACGCTTAGCTCTCCCTCCTCCAGATGAGAAGAAGCAAATGCAATGAAAACGGATGCAGAGCAGAATTAAGTATAAGGGAATGAAAAGGTAGACCTTGTGGAGGCCTGCCGCCCAAAGCCTAGCTGTGTCAAGGTGCACAGGAAGACACACCCCTTTTCTTCCTATTACAAGCAATCAACATAATGGAACATTGGCATTAATGATCAAATATGAACAAATTCAGTTAAGAAATTCTTTTTGTGGTTTTGTGTTTGTTCATTCTTTGTTTAATAAGAAATAGGGAGAAGCCAAATGAACACAAGTGCTTTACCTGTCGCACTTCAAATTTTATAAAAATGATTTTGATAGTGTACTTGTATGAGATATTAAAGAAGAATTTTCTCTCTTTTTTTTTTTTTTTTTTTGGGCAGCATATTATGAAATTATTAATTCTGTTGTCAAATCCACGCCAAACATTAGTAAAAATGACCAAAGGGTTAAGAGCACACCTACAGCAAGCCCAGAACAAAATGAATAAAGGCAAACTGTCACCAGTAGTTTAAGGAAGTCTGATGCACAATAGGGGAATACACTCCATCCCAACAACTGCTGAGTTGAACAAAGCTCCAATTAGGATCAGCTACACAGGAAGGACAGCTGAGTCAGGATTAGCTCCGAGTTTACAACCAGGTAAACATGTGCATGACGCATTTATATTACTGCACTGCGAGGTTCAGAGGTTTGTGTCCGAGCTGCTTTAATTTATTTTCACACAATGACCAAATGAAAGTTAGGGACCAAAGGTTTACAGAGGGAGAGAGAGTTCGGAGGTATAAAGTGTAAGACCTAAAGCTTAAACCTGAAGAGCGAAGAGGGCAAGACATCTCACTGTGGGACAGCCACATAATTTCCTTCTAATTAGAAAATTTACTTGGTTAGGTGGGGCAGGGAGAGGTAACTGGACTCACAGGTGTTGGGAGGAATCACAGATTTTGAGACAATATTCAATCATCTCAATAAAACTGAGATGAAATTAGCACTAAAAAAAAAAGATCTCTCAACCAGCTAGGTTGTCGCTATTACAAAAAACGGAGAGATCCACATTGCAAAACGGTTCAAAAGATTAAACCGAGTTCCCCAAATATGTGTATCAATTAGTGACATGTCAGAGCTTCCTCAAAGCGGGGAAGTCAGGGCCTGTGCTCACAAAGCATCTCTGAGTAGGAGCGCTGATGTAGGACCTGCTGATCACTACAATCAGGGGGGGGGGGGGGGGAAACGCCTGATCAGCGCTCCTCCACCAAGATGGTTCATGAACATCAGCCCAGTTGACATTAGCAGGTTGGCTGAGAGTTTAGTCTTACTTTGGTGTTCATGTTCTGGGAGAATTCCAGGATGGTGTCCACTCGGGTCCACGCGTCCGGGTGCTCCTTTAAATGTGTGAGGACCTCCTGGGCCATTCTTTGCTGGAATATAGAAAAATAAATAATGCAGAGTGACTCCCTGCACTTGAGGAGACTCCGAGTTCACAACCAGTTTATCTCCTGTGGGTATGTCAGCACTGATATTCTCATTTATGGGTGTGCACCATCCAGAAATGGTAACAGGGAATAGCTATACAATGCACACTATATGGCCAAAAGTATTTGGACACCTGACCATCAGACTCCCATGCGCCTGTTGAACATCCTATTCCAGATTTAGTCTCACCTTTGCTGTTATAATAAGCTCCACTCTTCTAGGAAGTCTTTCCACTAGATTTTGGGGCGTGGTTGTGGGGATTTGTGTTCATTCAGCTATAAGAGCATTAGTGAGATCAGGTACTGATGTTGGGTGAGGAGGTCTGGGGTGCAGTCGGAGTTCCAGTTCATCCCAAAGGTGTTCAGTGGGGTTGAGGTCAGGGCTCTGTGCAGGACACTGGAGTTCTTCCACTCCAACCTTCACAAACCATGTATTCATGGAGCTCGCTTTGTGCACAGGGGCATCGCCATGCTGGAACAGGTTTGAGCCTCTTAGTTCCAGTGAAGGGAAACTGCAATGTTACAGCATATAAAGACATTCTGGACAATTTTGTGCTTCCAACTTTGTAGCAACACTTTGGGGAAGAACCACATATGTGTGATGGTCAGGTGTCCACATACTTCTGGCCATATAGTGTAATAAAAAAAAATGTATTTCTAATATTGAAATACTGAAAACCACAAGCTTTTTTTTATCCACTTCTGCACATCAAACACTGCTGAATGGGAACTAAATGGAGGCAGGAACTGAAGTTGTTATCTACGGAAAAGGAATTTACTGGTTTGTTAAAAAAACTTCGTAATATCGCCATTGCCACCAGAATCGCTACTTTTGCATCAACACACAAAACAAATAGCTGCTTGCTGTTTTGAGGCTTGGTAGCGGGAACACAACAAAAACCTGATACTTCTGACAGAATATAAACAGGGGCTAAATTAACTAGCTAAAGGACTACAGGAATATAAAGCTGGGGGGAAAAAAAAAGTTAATCTAGTGGCACAAGAGTGTTTTTGCATTTTTTTATTCAGTCCTGCAGTTAGCACATGACTTCCCAAAAATCTAGGGTTCAACTTGCATCACAGATTTTCCCTGTTCCTAAAGACTTCATTCATAACAGAACAATAAAACAATATGAAATTCTATGAGATAAAGCTTTTTTCTTTTTTAATTTCTAAAAGAACGCATTTGCTCAGAGTTGAGTTAAACTCCTGACGATGCTACTCCACGGAGCAGGGTCTGAATTCTTACCTGCGGTCCCACTCCATGGTACAAGCAGTTAACCACGTTATCCAGGAGATTAATGTCCAGTTTCTGGTTGAAGTCCAGCAGCTGTCTGGCTGCGTGGTCAGCTAACATTGTCATAACTGCTGGCATAGAGCTCTGTGGGGACAGGGGAGGGCTGGTGAGGCCTTTTTGGGGCAGTAAACATCCAACAGGGCAAAGTCATGTGAAATGAGCAAAGACTTGTACATACAACACCCAACATTCTCAACATAAGTGTTATGATACAGGTAGGATGGGACATCTGATGTTTTTCTCTTCCCAACATTAAAGGATCTCCAAACTCCAACTGTAGTACGTTTACAAGAATTTGTACGCATGTTTATCATCGTCCGTTAAACATATAAAGCATGTTTTTATATATACACATCTCAATCATGTCTGTTTTTTGGGTGCGTTTACTGTGACATGCATCATCATGAGTCTCAACATGGCGTTCAGAGCAGAAGTAGTTATCTAGAACTGGGACGATATAATAAAAATATCACATCACGATACCTGAAAGAATTTTAATGATGTACGATACAGAGTACGATGTTAGACATCGTTGTGGTAACTAACTGCTGGCAAAACAAAACTAAATTGCTTTAAAAAACAATTACATCAATTTTAATGATTTTAGTACATCCTAAAAATACATATAACAATTTTGAAGCTTAGTACAACATTTTAACAACATATCAGCTGCTTCCAATCAGTTTATCATAACTATTTCTGAAAAATTTTAGAAAAAGATATCATGATATATCAGTGATATCTAAGAAAAGCATATAGTGACATAATTTATCACAATGTTGATATTATACCATTATATCGCCCAACCGTACTGGAGTCTTAAATTACACTAACATTTGTAGTCTGATATTCAACTTAATCTCATATAAAACAACCTCCATGTAAGAAACTATGTTATGACTCTCCAACAATGGCTCCCTGATCTGGTTACTGCTCCTAGACATGTGGATATAAAAAGCACTACATTCTGGCCTAGACATGTAATACATATCATCAATAATTAAAAACAAGACGCGTAGCCCAACGAATGATGAGACGACGACACCGAGATAAGACACTCAATGTTTTCAAAGTGTTGCTCGGTACATGGACGTTTGACAGCGGAAGCTTCTGGTGTGTGTCTGAAGCCCAAGAGGACTCTGATCTTTATTTTCTCAATGAGAACACGTGTGAACCTTCTCTTTCGGTTGACGCCTCACTGTTTACATCTGTCACGGATAGGCGTGGCCATGCGACTGAATCTGAAACCTTTCCTCGGCATGTCATCAAGTAGTGCGTGATGCAGCGTCGCATGCTTGGCGATCAGCCGTCAGTGCACAGCGACTATTTCAGCAAACCAGTTCGGTGTCCTAATCCTAATTCAGTTTTATGGGTCGATTTTTGGCAGCAAAATGATTGAAAAGAATTGCACGTGCTGTCTGAAAATAAGCTTTCAGTTTTAAGTAATCAGTCTGCACTGGAAACACAGCTGTAAAGCCTGAGCAGTACGTCAGCCTTGTACCCAGGAGGGTAAAAAAAAAAAAGAAAAATCAAATAAACAAGCAAGATATTTCCTGTAACATTAAAACCAGTCATTGTCTTTAAAGGAACTGGAACTGAAGATAATTTTGTGTTTGCTCTGGAGCCCATTGGGATGGGTTTGATCCCTCAAGTCTATGAATAAGCTTTCATTAGATACATCATACAAAAAATGTTCAAGTTTTTAAGTGGTCCATGTTGCTAGAATTCAACTCTTATCTACAGTACAGATTAATAATAATAATAATAATAATAATAATAATAATAAAGCACACCAAAGGAAATGTACCCATTCATCATTGAATCAACTTGGCTAGCTTACAATATTAATGATGTGTCTGAATGGAAATTTCCTTCTATGCTATGTTTGTTTAAGAATATTTTAATAATAATTCACACTACTCATATCATTATAAGGCTTGAATAGGAAGTGTCCAATGTTTCCAAGCAAAGTAGTACAGGATTGGTCAACCCCTCCCACCCAACAGCATGCTCCCCACACACACACACACACACTCATGGAAAGCAGGCATAAAACAAAAAAAGAAAAAGAAAAAAAAAAAAATCACTCCACCCAACTACAGACTGGCTGTCAGTTTTATAGCAAGAAAAAAAAAACTAGTCAAGAAGAAACATTTCAACACTGCATGGCTGCTTAGTAGGCAGTTTAACTTAAATATTTAAGTTGGTGGAACATTAGCGACATGGCTAGCAAGCAAAGCAAGGCAGGTGACTAAACCCTGCAACTGGATTATCTGTTTTTTTGTTCATTAATGATAAAAGTAGGACATGCAAACCAGAAGAAATGCCTTTTTCACACAGCGACAGAGCAAACACACACACAGTTATAAGTTAGAGAGTTATTAGTTAATTCATTTTCTCAACCCACACTCAGGTCAGTTACCTACCGAAAGTCCAAGCCTTTGAAAGAAAGGTCTGCTTTTTCTGCCAGAGTTGCTAAAAAAAACCCTTATGTCACCTCAACTAGCTCCAGTAACGTTGTTGTAGTTGTCTGGATGAATTAGGAATACGCTGACTAGCCTCACTGCTCCTAGGATGAGTAAAAACGTTATGCTAGCTTCAGCTAGTTGCTTTCTGATAAGGACCACTGCAGCGCACTCACAATCACGGCAAAGCTAAGGTACCTCCTCAACCCGAGTCATTTTACGAAATAAACTTAACCTTGATCAACAAATCTTGTCTTTTACTTGATGTATTTTTTTCTTTGCAGCGCTTTTAGGAGACAGAGAGAGTGAGAGAGAGACCGTGAGTCTGTGCCTTCTTCTTCTCCTCACAAGCAACAAACTCATAACCGGTTGAAACCGGTTCAGACTGGGAGATTCCATCTCGGTTTAGTTTTCAGCCGTCGGCGCCGCGAAAAAGTTTGGATTAACGTCACGCCCTTCCTGCTACGCAATTGGCTCAACTAACAGCAAGGGCGCCCGCGCTGACGTCCCATTGGCGCACACTCCTGTCAATCAAAGCTCAATCATTTTCGCGAAGCGCCCCTCAACGCTAACAGCTCCGCCCTTGCAAAGAGGAAAAGATCAGGCGGACTCGCTGCAGAGTGGAGTTTTAAATTCTAGTATTAACCGGTGAATAAATGAAAAAGTGATTATTTTTTATTACGTTGCTGATATGTTATCATCTGATATTTAATTATTATGCTGTTTTTTTTTAGAATTCGACGCCGCGATGAATCAGAAGCGTTTAGATAACTTAAATAGTAACTTCTATCGACTCGGTACTATTTTAAAAGCCTTTAAAAGCAATGTCAGACTTGTCTGAGAGGGGGAAAGGAAGCAGAGATTAACTGTAGAGGCGATCGGGGCGATCAATCCGTCTCTTGCGGATGTCAGAGCTTGTACTTGGGGCTGATTGTAAGCTGGTAATTTTCCACTCGCCAGCGAGGGGGCGTGGCCAGCTGCTGCAGAGACAGGCGCGCGCGCGGGTCACAGGCGGATTAAACAGGCGGAATTTGCTTATAAAACTTGCGCCATGGCGACGAAATAAAACTAGCGTCACAACTACGGCATTAACGTTGTTCGGCTTGCCTGTTTGCTTGTTTTTGGTTTGTTGTTTAACAATAAAGCGTGTGACTTTGACACAGTCGGAATGACACGACCACGTGATGACGCTGAAGCTTGTTTTTTTTTTTTGCTAAGGCTGTGAATTAGCGCGCGCTGCTTCTTTCCTTTTTTTTTTTTTTTTTTTTTTAAAACCCCACAAGAATCACGTGGTGCAACTCCGCTTCTACGTCACTTGATGGAAAAATACAGGATTTTGGTGTAGGAAGAGAAAAAAAAAACCTATAGTGCAGCAACAGAACAAAGGATTAGATTATATAGGCTAAATAGTTTGTGATTTGATTCACAATGTATGCACCAAAATATCCACATTTAAAAGTGATCTTGCACGTGGGATCCAGTGCACGTGCCACACATGAACTGTAATCATGATCAAATGATCATCGCACCTGCATACTTGTAATTTCAGTGCAATGACTGGACATCATGAGTTCAGTGATGTGTCCATGCTTCTTGCAGCCTCGCTATATATTTGATTGGGTCAGGGTCCTGTTGCATCCCCTACCAGTGGTTTCCCGTAATTGTGCTGTCTATGAGGGAGATAGCATGATGAGAGCAATAAAGCTACAATAACAGATAAGCGAGGGAGATTGTAATAGCTTGATCACAGCAATTAGGCTTGGGCTGGGCTTTTATGTTTACCTTTTCAGTGGGCAAAGTCAATGTTAAGAGAATCTGAAGAAATTTCTAGGTCAATGGCAGTGCCGGAGGGTACTGTGCTTTCTAGGAACTGAAAAAGGTCTCTTTCTGAGAAGATCAAACAGTGCGATTGGGCGTGGAATCTGCAAGGCTTTTGTTTTTCTTCTGTTCACAGGGATTGGTTTTGGAAAACTTTTAGAATGATCTCAAGCTATACATAGTTTTCATTTACATTTGCACTTTACACACTGCCAAATTTATTCAAGACTAACATTTAACTTGGCCTATGCTAATTGTTGACCACCTTTTTATTGTTTATGGCGGGTAGATAATCTTGAATTGTGACATGTAGGCTATTTTATGTGTTACTTCATATTATGGAACAAGAAACTGTAAACTTGTAAAAGGGGGAAAAAGTTGTGTGGGGTTTTTTTTCTCCCTTCTTCAGTTTTTCAGCACCATGTTGATTCCTGAAACTCACCAGAAATTTCACCCCAACATCCAACTTCATTTTGTGTTGCTTTTTTGTTTTTGTTTTGATTCTTTTCAGCGAGATTGTGTAAGAAGCCAAAAGAACACTGACACAATAGAGCCATGTGTTAGTGCAGAGTGGGGAGAGAACAGTTAGTTTTGTAACTCTTTATTTGTGTTTTTGGGCAAAGCAAGCACGCCGTGTTCCTTTCCAGACAGTCGAGCAGAGGGGATAGGAGGTCAGGGGAAAAGGGGGTTTGGGGGGCATGTGGTGATAAGGTACAGCCGCAAGCCCAGAGGAAGCTTGCCCTTCTTAGGAAGCAGCCATTACCGTGAAATGTTTGTTGTGTTACACAATGAGTGTGTGATTAAGAAACAAACTTGCTCGAAGTGACACTTCTAGTTAATATTTCACATTAAATGTTGTATGTTTACTCATATACTCATGTGATTGCTTCGGTTAGCAAAGAATCATAAGTAGATAAATTAGCCAAAGTTAAGCCAAACAAGGATATCTTAACTGAGAGATTTTGCCAATTACAGTTGGTGTAGAACAGTGACTTGTATCTTGACAAAATTAAGATGCCCCAAATGGTTTTATTATCATTACCTTAATGTTTTTAACTTAGCAAAAAAATTGGGAATGTACTAAATAAAAAAAAAAATGACAATCACAACATTAATTAATTAATTAATTAATTATGCATCCTCAGCTTGTCATCTTTATAGCTGTAGTTTTAAAACCACACAATGTACCTTGAATAGGACCATAAAATTAAGTAAACTATCAGCCACACTATCAGGATAGTTTACAGTCTCTCTGGAGTAATTACTGTTTACACTCTAGGGTTGTCAAACAACACCAGTTGTGATACCTGTAATAGATTACATATGAGAGGAAATGGAAACTCAAGTCAAAATAGAAACTTAGTCAGAAAGTGAGTCAACTATGAAAGAGATCGAAGCCGTCATTGGTCCTGGGGAGAGTGAAGTTTTAAACAGGCAACAGAGCAGCACATAGTCACACGTGTGTGGGAGTGCGAGGTGGAGCACCACGTTCAGGATTTGGCCAGCCTCAGCTTGTTCAGGCCGGTCCTGCCTGCCTATTTGCATACATTATCATGCCGTCAGGTCAGTGGGCCGACGTTGGCTTAGCACCCCATTCTGGCTGAGAGTTCCTGTAAATGCTGCACTCAAAGAAAGGATCTGTTTATATAATTGTCCTAGTGCATGAAAATTACACTGATATTTGAATTTTTTTCCAAGTATTTTTCAAGTACGCCGGGTCCTGTTTTATAAACATAAAATGAACGTATCCAATAAGAAAATGAGTGTAATAATATATGCATGTGAAATTTTACTTTTCTTGCCAGAGATGTGCATGGTGTCTATGGTCTATAGCAAATAAACATAAAATCAAGCCAATCGAAAGTGTTGCTGTGTGTATTTATATTAGCTTCTATAAATAGTAGTGGCCTATTCCAAGAGGTGAACTTGAAAACAATACAAACAATGAGGAGGAGTCAGTTCTTCACAGGAGCCCTTCGGAAACAAACAGCTCCCTTTAGTGGTTATCATTCATCATGACAGGCAAACTTTTGTTGTTGTTTTTGTTGTTGCATTAATCATATCTCTAATATGTAAACAAATGTATTACATTCTGTAACCCATGATTATTGCTGTAAGAAAATAAATATTAAAATAATAATGTTAAAATGTTAAAATATAAAAATAAAAACACTCAAACAAAAATGTCAATATTAACATACCTAAGTCAAGATCTTAAAATGCAAAGATTAAAATATTTTTCTATACAATATGGCAAGACTGATTTGGTTAGTGTTTGATGTTATTTATACCCATAAGGCATAGAGTTGTTTATCACTCAGGACCATGGTGAGAGAGAAGCTTTCATCAGCAGGCACAATGAACAAAGGGGCAGCGAATGATCCGGATATGACCTTTGACCTCCCATGCCGAGAATGCAACTACTGTCCATCTTTGCACTCGTGTGTGTACACTGCTCTTTGTCTTACGACAAAAAACACAGCCACTATTTTCCCTGTCCTGCTGTAGCAAAGTGTCGATTCACCACGCCTCCTGCAGCCTCATTTGAACTGTAAGTTAAAACCTACAAATATTTTACTGTAAATAAACATAAATGAATGTGGTAGATGCATGACTGAAGATTGTCTAGTAGATGAAGTATCTAAATAGTTTTGCAGGGGTTCTTGATCTTTTTGTAGACTGGAATCCCTTTATTTTAGGAATATAATCCTGCTATTCAAATATTCCAATATGTACAGTCATGTTTTGGCTCTATAATGGAGCTATAGAGCTTTCTGTTCCTGACCTTTCCACCGAAAGACAACAAAGTCTGTATAAACAACCTGACATTATTTATAGGCCAGCTAGATCAGGACTTATTGAGGTTTGGATTAAACCCATTCAATTGAAGTGATCAGTGAAACAGGATAATAACTATAAGACGTCAATAATGAATAACTTTAATATAATATAATATAATATAATATAATATAATATAATATTAACTTTAATAACATTAATAATGGTGGGTTGTTATTTCTTTTTTTAAATTTGAATTTCATTTTTTAAAAAAGATTACAGACCCCGTGGCTATGTTTCAGACGTCTGGATCACATTTTGAGAACCACTGCTATATAGAATGTTATTTTTTTTAATAAATCATTTTATAAATGTTAAATAAAAGTTCTGGGACAGAGAGCCAGAACAACAAAAGCTGTCACTGCTCAACTGCCTCACTGTATTCCAAAATAGCAATATCCTCAGACTATAAGCAGGCAGTAAATAACTGGCATTGTGACTCATACTACAGTTTAGTGATCTGTCGTTCATGAATGAGTCGACTCTGAGTCAGCGCTTTAAGGCAAAACTTTTAGGTAAAGAGCCGATTTTTAGATGGGGGGGGGGGGGGGATGAAAACAGTAGATTCTGTGATGATTTTGCTGGAAATGTTTTAGTATTCTGTATTCATGATTCACTAACACTATAAATCTTAGAAAAGTACTGAACGAAGCTTATCAAAATCTGAGTAGTTTAGCCCAGTGTGATTATTTAGAGCCAGCTCTACTGACTAAAGCAATGCAAAATAGACTAAAATGCTGTCTGATAATTACAAGGTAGTGAAGGATTTCACTAAACCAACTATTTTGGCTGGTTTAAAAAAAAAAACAGTTAAAAACAAACAGTGAATCAGTTGGGAGTCAAAAGAGTCAGCTCTTCAGCTGATTCACTGAAAAGACCTGGTATTCCCATCACTACTAGCCTACATTCTGCTTCTTCTGAGCCATGGCTTCTTGCTTTATATGAGAGATAGACAACTGAAGTGGATATGAAAATGTGTACAGCAAAGAAAGAACCCAAATGTACTGCAGGATTGACAAGGAGTGAAGTAGATCACAGAGGTTCCTGTCATCACAGAGGATATGATACACATGATACACATGATCATTTGTGCTCAGAGTTACCAGGAGCCCCATTGCTGTAATCTAACCAGCCTGAACCAAATACTGAGCCAAATACTAACTGGCCTGAGCTGTAAAGTGCCAGGGAACAATCAATCACCATTACATCCAACAATGCCAGCCAATCAGAAGTACAGCCAATTGGAGATTTCTTCCATAAATGTCAAGAAAAATAGACTTTTTGTCTATTTTTTTGATTTATAAAACTGTCAACACGGTTTTATAAATCAATTTATTAGCACTGAAAACTGCTGCTGCTTTGCTCACACCAGACCTAACCCCATAACCGCTGATTACCATCACCCACAGAAGTGCCCTTTTCTCCAATAAATAATCTTCAATCAGCTACATTTTAGCAACAATGAACTCCAATTAACTCAACAACAGCCAATCCACTCCATATCCATCACCATCAACAGCAATATTGCTTCATCTCACAACTCACACACACACACACACACACACACGCGATCCACAGTTTCTGAATCCCACTTCTAAAATATCACATAAACAGATGATCACGTAACACAGATTTCAGATTTTCATGATGGTTTAAGGACAATAAAACACAGTTACATTAGAGTTTAGCTTCCATTTTTATTGTAGAGGATCTGGATCTGGGGTGTGTTGAGGTGGCTGTTTATGATAGTTTAAAGTGCAGGTTACTATAGCAGGGTTGGAGGGGTTTGTTCACCTGAGATTAGAACACACTTAACACACTGTATATAACATGGTTACAGAATGGTATAGACAAGAATTACGAGTGCCAAAATAAAAAATAAAGGAGAAGAATTAAAAGATACTCTTATGAAGCTAGCAGCACAATATGTAGAGGAGAGGGCAAAGCTTCTGTAATGAAAGCTTCTGCAATGCTATTAATGTCCAGTGCATTCTAATCAAGGTCTGTTGCGTGAATGAATTTACTGGCCTCCGTTATGATACTGCAGATCTCTCGACTGTCTGAAAAGGGTTGGATGAAAGGACGGCTGTAGGCTGGATAAGAGGGATGACTGAAAGGATCTTTTTCTTCAAAAAGTCTCTTCTTTCATTCACACACTTGTCAGCACATCTGTCTGTACCGTTATTTCTTTCACGTTGGTCTAGACTGTCCAGAGCGAGTCTTCACCCTAAAAAAAGACCAAAGAAGAGTTAAAAATAGATCTGAAACAGAGAAGGAGAGAAAAACGGAGGAATAAACATCACCAGTCTAACATAATAAAGAATCATTAGAAAATCATCCCTGTGCTGGACTGTATAGGTGTGTGTAGACACAGAAATGTCTGTAAAGTTACAGGATGAGGTTCACGTAATTGAATATACAGCATTCCTGGAAGTTACAAACTAGGCTTCCAGGCATAGAAAAGAAAACAGATAATGGGAAAACAAAGCAGTTGTGGAAATGTTTTGGGGAAGTAGCATATTTGAGCATAGTGTTTCTTCAGCTGATATCACATACTATATAATATATGTATATTTATACCACAACACTGTTGATTTCACACTTCTGATGATTCAGAAGGTGTTGATTAATTTTCTATAACAGCATCAGACAGAAGTACCAACTGTTATTCAAATCACAGGTTTATATTAATGTGCTTGATCTAATACATTATCGTTTCTATAGTAACAGCTTACAAAGGGACTACGGCAGATTAAAAAATGGGCATCTTTGGAAGGAGTCTCCAGTGTCAGTGCTTTATAACATTCAGAGGGAAGCTATAACTTCTTTAAAACAGCAGAGTTTGTGGTTTTTTGTGGTTCTTCAGTAACAGGACAAATTGCATTTTTTGCTTATGAACTTAAAGAGAGAGAAAAAAGAGAGGCTGAGGTGAGAACAACAGTTTCTAGCTGCTATAATGTAAGCGATAACTGACTTGTTTCATGGACGTTCCACAACATTAAATGCAACTATAAACATTAAAAAGTCTGACATGTCATTCTTTAATAAATAAAACTTTGTTAGCAAAGTTTTGATGGCAAACTGCTTTGGTATAAGAGGAACTAAACACTGGGCTGTTATTGGAAAAATACACAGCCCTGTCATTGATCCTTTTCCTATCATAACATTCCCCCAAGTGCTTCATTTCTTATAGAAAAACTAAAAGAGTGTTCTGTACAAGCTGCAGAGTTGTGTGTGTGCCATACCGGAGTGATTTGTCTGAGGTGCTCTGTCTGTTACTCAGCTGAGTGGCGCTCTTAAACTGCGCCTCCAACCTGGAGTAGATACCTCCTGCAAGCTAAAGACACACCCACACACGCATTCACTTAAGCTCACATAGATCTTTTGCTCTATACACTTTCTGATACTCTATTCACTTTCTGATACACTGATGCACTTCCACTCCTCCTTCACACACTTAACAATGAACACAGTTCTGCTTTACCTCCTTAGTGTCCTTTGACTTGCTCTGTTCCAAATCACCGAAGCGCATCTTAGTGAGATGGTCAATAATCTCCACCATTCTCCTTTGGTCTACGCAGAACAGGAGAGAGAGAGAGAGAGAGAGAGAGAGACATCACCATGACATTAGAGAGTAAGACAAATAAATTGAAAATCACCTGTCCTTCTACTGGAATGAAAATCTGCAGCCACATATGCCCTTTGTGGATAAGACTGAAGACGACTGGAGTTTTAATCACCACTTTCCAAATATAAAACATTCTGGATATCAATTTCATTATAATGTCAAGCTCGGTGTTATACACCTTTATCAGTCGTCTACAGCACTGAACATTCACTGAAGATTCTTAATTTCGATCTTTCTAGTTCTTAAGTTCCATAGTTCTAGCAGTACAGCACATTAATTTGATACATGCATCCGCTAAAGAACTTCTTTACTATGATTTAAGGCTAGTCATTGGGCAGTTTCATGTTTTCTCTTCACTCCACCACACCACAGGAAAGCATGCAGATTAGTGATAATGATGGAGAACGCGGCTGTGTGTGAGACTGAGCGGATTAGAGGATAAACGTATGTTGGAGGAGTGCAGAGACCTTCCTCCCTCTGGGCATCCTGGTTAAACCTCAACGAGCGTGTGCTGTCCCATTTACTCTTCTGCATGCTCACTCTGGGGAAATGAGCGATAAAAAGAAAAGAAGATAAAGATAAAAAAAGACATCAGTTTGTTGGGATTTCATGGTTCAAACTAATATCTGTGTTAAACATACTGTATATGTGCATACACTGAGCTGTCAGTTTAGTAACATATTAGGGAAACTGATACGACATACGTGAATGGGGTCGAGTCCTTTGAAGCACCCTGTAAAAAAGGTGAACAATGCAGTGAGTTAGAGAATGCTGGAGTTCAAATGGAGAAATCAACAAAGCAATACGTTGCTAACACACCTTATCTCCTCCAGCTCGCTCTTTGTGCAGTATGCTCGGTGAGGACACTTGTCTTTTCAAAGGCTTGCCTGGTTTTCTAGGCTTTTTTACAGCTAATAAAAAAAAAACATAAATAAATCTGAATGTTAAACAGTAAAGCAGTTCATGCCTGCAAACTTCTAGCAAAAAAACAGCCTCTGCTTCTGAATTAAATACTAAATAATAATTATTTACACCCCAGACCACAATGTTTGGATGTTCCCTTATTTAATTTTATAGGCATTTCAGAATAACCAACCAGTAAAATAGGCATAAAAGGAATTTACTGAAAAAAAAAAAAAACAAGCCTGTTCTCCAGAAAAACAATAGACAGACAAGTTAGTTGAAATGATAACCTCTAGGTGGCGCTAGTGAACCAGCTTGCACTGTCACTGTTTGTCTCTGGTGGTCTTTTGTTTCATCCTGTTTACATTAAGCGTTTTCAGGATTAAAACAGCAATTCTTCAAAAAGAGTTTCAAAAAGGGTGAAACTTTGGCCACTGAGAAATATGAGACAGAATAGGCCAGACTCTCAGGTTTTAATTAGATGATGATGATGATGATGATTATTATTATTATTATACATACTGAAATACTTTATTAAATTTAAGCACAACCTCAGCCTACCTTGTTTCTTTGCTGTGTCATCTTCATCCCCGACTTCATCCTCTGTGACCTCTGACCCCGTAGTGTAGTCCTCATCCTCAGACAGCAAAGACTGCTGCCGCTGTGTGACGTCAAATATCAGTCACAACATCAAGAATATACTGTTTGCACCTGAAACACTTTTATTTTGGAGTGAGTGTATGTATTAGTGAGACTGGATACACTGTGTGTGTGTGTGCTTACCAACTGGAGACTCCAGTTCTTCAAAAGGGAAAACTGAAACAGATTAGAGGGAGTGAGAAATGGTTCTAGCTAACCCTGGACATGGCCTGATTCTACAGCAGTGTTGTAGTCCCAAAGTTATTCATAAGTTTGATTTATCTCCAAATGTGAGGTATCACTAAGTTTGAGTTATCCTTAAATTTCATTTATCCCTGAGTTTGAGTTATCCCGAATGTTAATTTGAGTTATATCTAAGTTTCAGTTATGCCCAAATTTGAGTCAAGTTGAATTAACTTCCATCAGTCAACTGCATAGTCCCTAAGGTCTTATACAAGTCGAATCCAAGTCACCAAGCCCTGGGATTTAATTATAATTATGACATTTATAATTGGCTACCTATTTAATTGGCTGACACTGGATACCTTAATGAACTGCACCAGACTACTGTTATTTCAAGTTAAAGGAAACAGTTATGTAGCCTATATCCATGTCAGGACCTGCAATATTCAGTAAATTGTCCAAATAACAAGTGTTATTGTCCTCAAGTTCTAGCGTCCTCTGAGCATGCCTGGATTGTTCTAGTTAAGTTTGAGTCTAGGTATACAGTTATAGATTACTATCTTTAAGGTATAAGGTTCTAGCTAAGCTTGTTATACATAAGTCTGGTTATACAGACCTAGTTTACTTTGACCATGCCTATAATATACAGTTTAAACTTCGCTTTGGCATGGGGGTAGTGTTTTAGCCAACACTGTATATGTGTAGCTTAGCTTACTCAGGGTTTGGTGGTAGGGGTTAACAACAATCCTGAAACTCTCAATTCTGTGTTTTCACTTGGATATCAATCCAGAGCCACAGTCAATTTAGAAACATTTGGGTGCTTGAATGATGCCAGTACTTTTAAGTATTTTTGAAGTTTTTGAAGTCATGGTGGCAATATCAACCAAACTAGAGCAGTAGATCAGCAGAGGAGGCTGATCTCTGTTGCATGGACAGAAGTTGTTACACAAAAAGAACACTGATTTACTTCTGGATATTGTGACAAGGCTGGGTGAACATCACATATAGCAATAACATAAGTTACCATGTGAAAGTAGTGATTATGATCATGACAATAAAATAAAGCAGGAGACTCACAGCAGTGACTTCTCTGGCTCGATGAACATTTAGGGCTGCATCGTCCAGTGTGATATCGCAGTCGTGCACTTGTTCGCTCTGTTTAGGCGACTCCGCAGAACTGCAACACAAATGCAGCACAGCACAAACACAAGGGTAAATGTCTGAAGGTTAGTGAGTCATATACAACATTAAAAATGAAAAAAATGGACAAAGCAAAAATAAGCCATTTCTCCTGTCCACTGTTTTGTCTGTGTCGGACCAAATAATCGCTACGTCAGTAATATGGCTCGCAAAGTGAGTCTGTTAAAAAAACAACAACAATACTCTTTAGCTTAGAGGTTAACATGAACTCCGGACCTGTCCGTAGATGCTGGGGGGCTCGTGCACACAGCATCTCTGTGGAGCAGAAGGTCATTAAGTATTCGAGTCTGTACAGAGTTCACGTTGCCTTCACAGTCCCCAGGTTCTGCCACATTTACCATGTGGTCCCTCATCTTACAACCCTAAGGTACATACACATACACACATGAGAATTGCAGTGATTATAGAACAACTGGATAGTGTCTATTATGTACAGCTATACATCGTCTAAGCTGTATGTTTTTAGCTAACCCATATAATAACGTACAGTTATAGTTCTCTGGTTCTAGCTAACCCTGAGCATATCTATACAGTGTTATCAGTAGTGTTTAGTTTTATCAGTTATCTGGTTCCAGCTAGACAGTGTTAGGAAATTTGTCTTGTTCTAGCTAAGCCAGGCCATATGGTTCTAGCTGACCCCGGGCATAGTTATACAGTTTGAGTTGTTTGGTTCTAGGTATTAGTTTGGTTCTGGTTGTCTATTTTTAGCTATACATGAGTGTATCGATACAGTTGTTATCAGAAGCATATGGTTCTAGCTAACCCCAAGCATAGCTATGCAGTTTTATCAGAGCTGTCTGTTTCTAGCTATCCCTAAATTTGAGTTCTAGCTAGTAGTTATACATCTTTATGAAAACTACCTGGTTCTAGCTAACCCTAGGTTTAGCAAAACAATTTTATCAGAGCTATCTGGTTCTAGCTACTCCTGGATGTAGTCACACATTTTATGAGTTGTATGGTTCTAGGTAGACATGTAGCTATTCAGATGTAACTATTTGGTTCCTAATCCTGGGCATAGCCACGGTTTTATGACAGTTGTCCATGTCTAGCTATTCATGGGGAGAGTAATGTAGATTATATAAGAGATTTGTTTGGTTCTGGCTAACCCTATTCATAATCGGGACATTTTATCTTATTTTGCCTAACACTGAGTATAGCTATACAGTTTTATCAGCGTTGTCTTGTTGTAGCTAATCTAGTCCTGAGTATAGCTATATAGTTTTATCAGTGGTCTGGTTCTTGCTAACCCTGGATGACTCAGCCTTTTATGCTAACTGACAATTCTTAGCAATAACTATGCTGTTCTAGCTCATCTAGGGTATAGTGGAAGTATTTTAGTTCACGTTGTTATTCAGTTCAAGCTTAACCTGGACAGGGTGGTTTGTTCTAACTAAGGTTAAACTTGGTTACATATTTTTATCTGGTTCTAGCTCACTGTGGGCATGGCAGCTGGGTCAAAGCGTAGCGCTCTCTGCTTGCAGCAGGGGTAGATCCCAGCACCATGCTCGCTGTGATCGGCGCCCACGCCTGGGTACACCACAGCCTCGGGGTGATACCTGCACTGGGCCAGCTCACAGCAGAGGAAAACCTGCAGCAGAGGAATACCTACATTACTGGCTAAAAATACTAGAAATACATTTGTATTTTAGGGGAACATGAGTAGTGCCACTTTATTAAAGGTGCATTAGATAAATAGACAGACACATCTTTATTGTCATTGCACAGTACAGGTACTCAGCAACGGAATGCAGTTTAGCATCTACCAGAAGTGAAAATGGTAGCATTGTTCAAATTAACAAAGTGCAGGCTGAATATATAAATATATATATACAGCAAATAAATAAATAAATTGAAGGCTATGGGCAGTGAATATATGCAGCAGCTACTGAGTAGATAATAGTATGAATGGTAAATTACACTCTGTTATACTAAAAAAATCTCTAATAGGTATAACAAAGCTATAATATATGCAAATATAGTCATAAATATATGTAAGAGATATGTACATTGTATATACACAACAGTACCCAAATTATTCATGGATAATATACAATGTACATACAGATTATATATATATATATATATATATATATATATATATATAAAGATAACCTAGAATATATATTATGAATCTACAATTATATAAAGATAATACAGACTATACAGTATAGAAAACAATTTCAGGATGATTACAGGCACTAACATCAAGATTTTAGGTACCTAGACTCTAATGGTTAAATGAGTGGAGTTGAATGAGTTTTGAATGATTTTTTTACTCACTGAGCCCATCCCCAGTGTGCAAAGCTCCACCCCCAAAACTCATAGTTGTTCAACTAGAGTTAGCATGCTAACAAGAGTTGCCATTAGCAAAGACTGTCATGACATCACTTTCAAGCGCACTTGGACATTCAAGTGTTTGAAAGTCAAGTTATAACTCTATAAACACCCAAACTCTCCTCATAATGATTTATAAGGATGCGACAGGGTGTTGGGGCATGTCTATAAAATGACTGACAAGAGACCAATCCAAATACAAACACACACTCCTGGACCGGAAGTCTAGAGATAGAGTTTCAAGCATGTTTACAGGAAGTATAAGTATATATACCTGTTTACAGCAAGAGCAGGTGAGATAATTAATGGTGCCCCAGATCCTCCAGTAAACCAGCGCCCATGATTTCAACTCTTCATATAAGCTGTTGAGATACTCATGGACGTCCCAGCCCTTTTGCCTGAGGGAATACAAACAACACAAGCGCACAAACCAGCCCATACTCACAGCATGTTCACAGAAGTAGGGAAGGTACTGGATCACACCATGACATGAAAAGAACCAATAATGTCAAATATGTGCAAGAAGCTGACATGGCTACAGAGATACATATGTACCTGCTGTGTGTGTAGACGATGTCCCCATGATGGTCGATGTTGATTTTGCCCGGAACGCAGGAGATCTTCCTTTCTGTGTCTTTGGTGAGAAGCTTAAGGCAAAGACCACACCTGTGGAAAGACAGCGAAGAGACAAAAAAGATGAAGAAGAAGAGAAGAAATGAAGATGTGACATTCAAATTTATTCACCCTTATACCACAATATATACACACAATATACCAAAATATTAACGCATTCAATGTGTTAAAATGCCCTCAGAGGACTAAGGGGAGGTCCATATTGCAAATTTCTGCCCGACCTGTACAGCGTAGCAGCATTTCCTGGAGAATCGTGATTCTCAAAACCTGGATCAAACAGCTTTTCAATCTTCTTCTGGAACACTTTACTGAAAGATGCATACCACAGCCAGATTAGAAGCTTAGAAAAGGACTATGTTTGTTTTTTGTTTTCTGATTTATCTATTTCATTTCTTTGAAAATACAGGTTTACCTTTTAAACTTGTCCTTTTTGTCCTTGATATCGTCTGCCTGGTTGTGTGTGAACAGCAGGGCGATGCGTGAGGCCAGGTTGCTGTTGATGCAGCTCATGTTGCACGGAGTGGCGACGATGGCGCTCATGTTTTCGTGACAGTACTGAATACACTCCTCCACCTGCAGACGCAGTATTTAACCTTCACCTAATGGCCATAAGTAATTAATGATCATCATCTATACATAATCACAGGTCAGAGGTGGCTAGAAAGCTGTGAAAGTCTATGGGTAGTTCTTAATTTCCATCAATAAATAATACAAATTCAAACTGTTACACAGTTTATACCCTGCATACCCATGAATGGGAAAAATGACCAGAAAACAATCACACAAAAATAATAAATATTGTTTTCTTATACAGTTTTAACTGTATATTATTATTTTTGTGATTTGAGTACAGCAGGAGTTTAATCCAATCCTCCTTTCAGACAGTGAACAGAGTCGGACTACACCATCACTCAAGCAAACGATTTTCTAAGTGGTTTGTTTTTACCTTTTTTTTTTTTTTAATCAGCAAATTTGGAAAATTGCAGCTGCATAAATATTACAAACCTCAATATTCAAAATTGTGGACTGGAGCTGCATTGTTTTCAAAATGCATGAATTATGTTGACCAAAAATGAACAATTTGCAATTTATTTGTGGGTCATTTTAAAGGGGTCTGAAATCGTGTTTCATCTTCACATGGATCTGAGACCACCTGAACTGTTGAAATGGACCATGCTTTAACTCCACCCTCTTCATTTTCCTTGATATGATTATTTGGATCAAAGATAATGCAGCATGCTGAACACACCACACAGACACCCAGCACTACACCCACAGAGCTGAACTATTTACACTTACTAAAGAATCCACACTTAAGTATTGTCAATAAAGTATTGACTCTTAAAACCTCAATCAGGATATGCTTCATGTTTGAATATTAATGTTCCTTAATACCAATTTATTATTAGGTATTATGAGGTATATGAAGTAATATGAAACCATTCAAATAAAATCTTTGCTAAACAATATACTGGTTAATATGTGTAGAAACTACTAAAATGGCATTGAAAGGTCTCTACACCTTTGCCCTTTGTAGCAGCAAGGCACCATAGTGTCTCAACGCTATTACAAAAGGGCAACAAGCTACACCGGGTAGATGCGATTCTGTTCATAAAAAACTCAGACTGATGCAGAGTCTGAAGAGGAGACGTCTGTTCACCAGCATCAGGAAATCGCTGATGTATCTGAGAGGTAGATTCGTACTTCAACCTGCATTAGCTGACACTGTTCACTGCTAGTGTGAAAATATATTGTAGGTAAATGCTAGCACATAGCTACCCAGCAAGTCAACTGCTAGTAAACTGTATGTATGCTTGTAGCAACTACTAGTAAACTGTATGCTTCTCTTCCTATATTAACCCAACAGAGTTTTTAGACTCATGCTATTCTTAGTCCATGACCTAGTGAACCAGTATCAGGATGTATTTGTTGATAGAGACTTCAGAGCACTTCTGTAAGTCGCTCTGGATAATCATTCAATCATTCTTAAATAGCAGTAGATGTACTACTGTCTTTTGAGTATGCGGTTAAATGCTGAACTACCTGACATCTAAGCAATCTGTGATTGAGGCTTAGAGTATCCACACTTGCTAAAACACACACACACACACACTGACTAAAATAACCACACTTACTAAAGCATCCATCTTCAAGAACTCGGATGAGATCAGGATAGAGATGACATTGCTGGGCTCTGAAACCAAACACCAAACACGGCACACCATGACCAAACGAGCACGTCACAACCAGCCACACACCAACCCCACCCACCATCATTCCACACACCACACATGAAGGAAAAGCTCATCGTTCAGTAACAAACATCAAACACTCACAATACCCGCCAAGACACCCGAGCCTGGTATCTTTACTTTCATACATCAAACATCTCAACAAGCACACAATCATGCTTACGAGACTCGGTATATCTCACCCAGAGTTGGCTTGTCTACATGTTTCCCGGGTTCATCTTCCGCAGAGTTTCTCTTGACGTAGTTCATGAGCCAGTCGAAGATCTGGACGTCGCAGTGCACCGAGATATCCACTTCCTCCCAGCGCTGGGCGTCCATGGAGAGGTACTCAGCGAAGTAGCGCATTTCTCTGACCAACAGGTCACGTGGACACTCAAAGTCCTGCTTCAGGTTCTTCGCTTCGTCACATACATGGATCACCATGATAGGGCTGAGATGGACAGACCAAGAGCAGCAATTAAAGGTGCAGTATGTAATTTGTAGCATTTAATTTGTGTGTGTATGAGTGTGTGTGTGTGTGTATATATATATATATATATATATATAGATATATATATATATATATATATATATAGATGGGTTATTTAATTTTTCAGGGCTGGAGAGTTAGCAGAACCTCTCAGCTAAGCCACTTTTCTAGAGACGACACAATACCACTTTTTCTTTTCCGATACCAATACTGATACTTACACCATGGGTATCAGTTGATATTGATACCCAGTTTAATAATTTTTTATTTAAAAGTACTAAGCTTTCAAATTTGGCTTTTAACTTTTAATATATATTTTTAGCTAAAAACATGACTTATACAAAAACACACCTTTCACACAAAAATCACTTACACTGCAAATATAATAAATGTAAGAAATTAAATATACAATAAAAATCAATAAAATAAAAAATCATTTCCAAGCCCAACTCCAGTCTTTCATTAGTTACAGCATCAGATCAAATTCATGCTTTTTTTTCTCTGATATCCGATCCACCATTTTTTTTTGCTGGTGTCAGCCCGCTACATATCCTGAGTATCAGATCAATGCCATCTCTAGCATTTTCCCTTCAGCTGGAACAAAAATAGGCCCTAATGAATCTTGGACTTCTCAACATCATGCTAAAGGAGCAGTTTGTAATATTTAGAGCCATCTGCTGCGTACGAGGTGAATTGCAGTTACAATGAAAACCTCAATTCCCCCCCTAAACCATCGCATAATCTCTGTTCTTAATGTAAAGGGTTAGGGCTGAGCAGCTTTATTCAAGTTGGTCAGAGCTTGAATATCTTGAAGATCAAGGTCAGTTGCATGGAAATTTCAAATTATAGTTTGAAACATACAAACAGACAATATACATAAATTGCACTTTTAAAAATGGAAGTGAAACAGTTATGACATTATAGCATGCTGTATATATTTTGCTCTTTATTTAGATTTTGAATTTCTAAAATCAGCATAGTGTACACTAGAGTATTGCTGCCTAATACTAATAATAGAGTTTTCCTGTAACTCTAATAACAGCTGTACCTAACATTCAATGTTGAAACTACTATGAATGAGCACCTTCAGTATAAATAAGTCTAGCTTTACCTCTTTCCTCGGTCTTCCTTCTCTTCGTCCTCTGTGCTTGCAGTGTTCTCAGTCTCAGCACTGGCTCCTCTAACAACAGGGGTCATGCTCAGTCCTGAGAAAGAACAATGTCACACTAAAGCCTCTCAGATACGTTACTGATCATTAGCTGACGTGGTTTGTTGCTAGTGTGTAACTGTACAACAACGCAGATAATGTTAGCACATACTGTAACTAGTCATCTAGTTAACTGCTAGTAAATTAGCTCACATTTGTCACAGGTAAACACAAGTGGGATTTTAGGATCTGAGTCTGGACTTAAATCATCATATTCCCAGTGAGTTGTACATCTGTAGCCAAACTTGTCAGTATATCATAACAATCAAAATTTTGCTAATCACTGACTTAGCTCAGTTAGCTATCTGGCTTACTTTATGAAATACGCTAAAGTCTCTCTGAAACACTTTAATGATCATTTCCTCATGAAAAGGACAGCACGATGAAAATAAAAAATTCCCTTACTTTAATTGTATTAAATGAGCAAGGACATGAGCAAGTTTTTTTCCTCTGGTTTTGCACTGGAGCTATTTTCCCAATGTTGCTAACAATTAAGACAATAACTACCAGTTTAGCATCAACATAAATGAGCAAACTTGGGACACACTTGGCTGATTGACTACATTTAGAGTAAGAAGGACATTGTTTAAAATTTATTTTTGGCTGAACTCCTTTAAAAGCCTAAAGGCACTTGCATCAGACAATCAACTTATATGAATTATATGGTTCTTAATATTACAGTAAATTGTGTGGAAGGTAGCGTTTTCCCCCTGAACACACCTGATTTAAGTCTTGCTTTGAACTGAGTGTCTCTGAGCAGGGAATAATTTAAGCTCAAGTTTGATAAATTTGATCTACATGAAGGTCCAGGAGGAAAATGAGTTAGAAATGATCTCTTTCTGTAGCTGTCTATGTACACTGTTACAAATGTTCTTTTTAGTTTTCCTACCTCACATCCAATAGTTTTAGCTTTTTTTAAATATCAATATCAAATTTGGTTTACAGCAATTTCCTGTTCAAACCCTGTTCTTTTGACTTACCTGACACTGAGAGCGTGCTCTGATTGGTCCGTGGCTCCCCTGTCTCTCCTGTAATGTCCAGTAAAGTGGATCGGATGTAAGCGGAGAGCGGTTCAGATGGAGAGCCACTGGCCCCTGTCAGTGCGTTACACTGCTCGTCTACTAGGGGGAAACTCCCTGTGCTCTTCAGCTCATCAAATCTGCGTGCACACTAAACACACACACACGCACACACAAAAGAACAACACCAGTCCAAAAAGATATATGTAACAGTTTGGTCTCATACTATCTGGTATCAAACTGCTAATTAGATAAAGATGAAGTTTTGACGACAGCTTTTTTTGTCACATATACAAGCACAGTAGAGTGAAATTCTTTCCCATGCTTATTACAACTTGCTAGGAATAACTTTCTGATCCAAGAGCCTTAAACACTGAGCCACCACTGCAAAATTAGCTATCGAGCATCAAGCGATTCCTTTAGTAACATCCAGTGGTGGTCATATACTGTATATAAAATCAAACATTTACAAACAACAATCTAACAATCTAAGATGTTATAAAACAATTTTTATAAAGTCCTCATTCACAACTGCATACATTTAAAATTATGTTGAAATGCTATTTACCTGTTTTGAGTGACCAACGTTGGAAAAAAACTTGCTATTTGACCGATATAAGCCCATTTCCATTGATCATTCTAGATGTTGCGCAATCATGGAGCAGCTATGCTAATAGAGATCCACTGGGACAAGAATCACGCTGCCCCATACACGACTATAGACTGCTAGACTGTATGCTGTATTTTGTTGACTCTCAACTGTCTATTACGAGGTAGTATGGACAGTAGTCTATAGTATAAGTCAAGTGTGATAGCCTCTCGAGTTAAATTGTTTTGAGGCTATGTGGTTATTAATGCCGTCCTGCTCCACCCAAATCTATGGTCATGAGGTGCTGTTGGTAACATGAGAATAAAGCATAGCAAAGACTTGCAACTGTGCTGCGTTCCTGGACACATGACTATGCTCTCTTAGTCTAGATGTTTTATAAGGCTTCAATGTCTATGAATGTGCCTGTAAGAAAACAGTTTGAAAGTCCATTATGTGAGACATATGGGTGACTACACCAGCCACTTCTGATGTCGCTTTATGAGAAAGTGACATTTGCCACTGCACTATTCTACCACACACTTTACCCATGTTAATATTATTTTTCTTTATTATTTCTTCCCATCAGCACCAACTTCATCCTCAAAAGATTTTAGAACGTAATTCACTACATAAATTAATCACATTCACTCTACATTTGATTTACATTTCGATCTAATTCAATCCAGTAATTAGAAACTTATTTAAATTTAATTCAGTGTCAGCAAATAAATTACATTTTGAGGATTAACATTTGATTAATATTTGTATGTAAACTATAAGTAATATGTTCTCTTGAATCTGACTGACCACATATTTCTTTTTTTTTTCCAAGTGTACCTAGTGTACCTGCTGCTGTGATGACCTGACCTGTCAGGACACCACAATTAACAGGTTCAAAATATGAGCTATAATACACTAAAGTGTATAATGAGAGCAATAGGTTTTGTGAGCGAATAAAATTAGAATGAAAATCGGTATAAATATTGGATTAAACATATTAGCGGTTAGTCAAATTCAAATTAAAGTTTTGTCACATGCATAACCATACACAGTACGACTTGCAGTGAAATGTTTTTTACAACTGTTCCAACATAGAAAAGAAAGAGGTTCCACAAAAATATGGCATTTACCATTTAGGAATTACAGCCATTTTAAGCAAAGTACTTCCATTTTCAGGG
>CM075012.1:4723972-4735469 GCA_037576675.1 Pangasius sanitwongsei
TTGTGGTGGTGTATAAAGGCAAAATCACAAAAACTCTGTCATTGTCCAAATACTTCCAGACCTAACTGTATATATACCAAGCTACCAAGTAAGGAGTACTGCAAAACACTCTTGTTTATAAGCACAATCTAACAATCTAATAATAGAAGAGGAGAACGAAATGGTGCTGTGCTATGTTGCCAGAGTTAGTGGTAAGCACACCTGACCTACTGCCATTTAGTACCGGGCAACCTTCCTGATCAAATTTGAAACATTCTGGCACAATTGTGTTCCCTTTACAGAAATAAAGACTCCATAACCCAACACTTATTAATCCAATTTCAAACCTACTTCTTTTTAATGAGAGTAAAGTCATCAGCATTTAAATATCTAACTATAATCTTACAGTAGGCCTCCGTAGCATTTCACTAGGGCTATTTATTAACAATGGCATTATTGTCCATATGGTGAAGTTTTCTGAAAGAAGCCGTTTATTTATCATTTCTCGAAGGGTCACCAGTGTCAGCACTTTGTAAATCAGAGATAAAGCTGTTTCTTTAATTTGTCCTTTACAGGAAAGTCTTCAGGACAGAGAAGTTTGCACTTTGTGGTTTCTTGGCAACACAACAAGCTGTTTCTTTTTTTTTTTTTTTTTTAAATCTTGACCATATTTCCTGGACGTTCCACAATATTAGATGTACCAGTAAATGGATAAAAAGTACAACGGGTCATTCATTAATAGATTCAAAATTGTTAGAGTTGACAATTTCTGTGATATAAGAGGAATAAAACACTTTGGGCTGTGCTGTTATAGGAAAATAATCAATTTAGGTGTAACATTAGTTTCCTATAACAGCATGTCTCATTGTGTTTTATTCCTTATGTATGTCAAAAACTTCAGAATGTATTAAACTCATTGACTGGGCAAATTGTTGGAGCACCTTGAACTGATGTTTTCTGAGAGTGTGGCTCAGGTAGATTTGGGATGTCCACAGTGTTGCCATAAACTGCATTCAATATAAAAAGAAAAGAAAAGAGAAACGTAATAGAATATAAGAAGGTGGGTGTTGAGGCAAGGAGAGTGATTAAGGCAGCAATAAAATATGAAAATGTTGTGAAACCCTAAGTAGAGATCCCTCCCTCACTACTGTGTAGTCAGTCCTGGTGAATGTGAATAGTTAGCTGCAGCTATAGGAAGTACAGACAAGGTCAACGTTTGTGGTGAAGCCTTTGAGCAGTTTATTGCTCTTCTAGGAATAGTGTAATGAATAATGTAAGACCTGTTCAGGGCTCTGGCATAAACAAACAGGGCTATAATGTAGAAAACCCAGACCCAACAAATCATTTTCTTCTCTTTTCATGACATAAAGCAGACAGTAAGGAAGACACAGAATCTGGCAAGGATGGGTCAGCATATATTATACATACTTTCCAAGCATATGGGGAACTTTGCTTTGGAAGAGATTTTGGCATTAATTAACCTTGTGTGGGAAGATGGGAAACAACCTGCAGAGTGATAGCATGCAATAGTGAGAAAAAAAATCCAGAATCATACAGTTTTTTTTTTATAGGTTTTTAAAATAGTCACAAATAGTTTAGTTCTTCATATTCGTGCCATATCAGAGTGGATTACTTGATTGGCTGATCAACACTGGACTAAGATTAGATATTAAAAATGTGTTTAGTAATAAGAAGACTAAATATGTGTATTGAGAAAGCAATGAAGGCATTTTGGTAAAATCTAAATGTTGCAGGTAACCTTAGCTAATTTCCCAAATAGTAAACTTAAGTTGCGCTAATGTTGGGTCAACATCAGTCATTCTGTTTAGTGCCAACGTTACCTCAATGAAATTTTGTCTGTCAGGCAAACATTTGGCCACCAGGCCTTATGGACTTTCAGCCACCTTTAAATCCACCAATGTTGGCTTGAAGTCAGCCATTCTCCTGTGCCAACGATGGTCCGTGTTGGCAGAGCTGTTAAGAGAAGTGCTGTTTTGCCAATGTTATCCCAATGTATAAGGAAGGCCATAACAGACACCCAAAACAAACACTGGGCCAATAACATTTTGCAACCAGGAAAAATTCCCTATGTGAGCAAACTAATACCATGTGCTTGTTGTGCCTGTTAGCTTTTCAATACAATATAATACATCTAATATAATATTTATGTTAATATTAATAAGTTACATAAAACGCTCATTAATTTTTAACTGGCTGTAATGGCTTAATAATTGATACAGTTAGCTAGTAATGTCATTACTATATTTAGGCTTACAGAACATCACACTCCTGTTCAGGAATTAATAAAGGCTAAAACAGTATCTCACTTGACTTAAAGCATTTCTATGCTGTCTAATCGTATCATCTGGAGTTAACACATTGTGGATCTCAGTAACGGTGAAAAGCAGACCCTTAACAAAAATTAAGCCGTCTCTGAGGTAAATAAGCTGACAAGCCAAGGGACTGTGTATGGCTTCCAAGAGATGAGAGGAGTAGTATGCAATGTACAGTGTATAAAACATACAAGTATGCCATTTTAAACAGGCCTGGACACTTGAAACACATAGATTTACATCCAAATACATTTTAAGTCAGTATAATTTTCCAGTCTTGAAAGTGCACTAGGTAAGATTAGTCAATTACTTTTAATCAAGATTGTGTCTATAACAGTAATGTAGGTGGGTTTGATGTTTGAATTATTATTATTTATTTTCACTCCTTGAGCCTACCTCTCCATTCCTGCTCATGTTCACAAATCACCTCCCCCAGGATCTACAGTGACCCGTACAGTGTCTATAAAATGCCTGACAGGAGGCCCATCCCAAACACAAACAAGCATTCCGGACCGGAAGTCAGTTTTCCAAACGGGATTTCTAAGCCACTTAATCCACTTGTTCAGAGGTCATGGCTTAAACTAATATTTTTTCTATGTATTCTACATATCTTCCAGGTTATCTGTACAGGTAAAAACAATATATAAATAAATAAATAAATCGCTTATTGCACCTTTAAATAACAGTGTAAGTGTGTAAGACGCGATTTCTTTCTTTCTTTCTTTTTTTTTTTATTCAACATTTATTATCATGACATATGAACCAAGAGAAGAAGCCAGGGGTACAGGCATAGACAAAAACTACCAAAGGCTACACAGCATTCTGTGACAACAAACAAACAAACAAACAAATAAAAATTACATAAAAACATTAAATTGTGAGCATATATTGTTTGTTTTGGCAGCTTTTCTGTTACAGGAAGTGGACAAAGAGTTAATATAAATTCTAATATCTTTATGAAAGTGAGGGTAAAGGGGTTAACTTTTAATACCTTACATTTAGTAAGACGCAATTTCAGACGCACGATGTAACCACGTCTTGACGTCACGTCGATGACGCGACGTCGATCCCGTCCAATCAGGTGGAGCCTGGAGAGCCCAAGGCTCAGTCTCGTATTGACCGCTGCTTCCTACACGAGAGCACTGTACAGTGGTGTGGAACAACCCTACTTAGCGCCCTACGTGTCCTGCACAGGGTGGTTTGTGAATGAGCCCAGGAAAGCGGCAGGCGGATGATATGGCAGCTTTATGAGCGGCCAGGTGGAACTCGCTTTGTGTTGAATTCGCCTTGACAGCGACAGCATGACGTCGATTTAACGAGGCAGCGGAGATAATAATAATAACAACAATAATAAAATGATTTACTTGATCTTAATTTCGGCGTTTACGGGGGCGGTGGTGACGCTGCTGCTGCAGCTCGCGCTGCTGTACCGGAGGAGCCCGGAGCCCGTGGCGCGGACGGTGCAGTACGTCAAAGCGGTGCCTGATCCGGCTCTGAAGGATTACTTTACAAATCCGCAGCAGCCGGACGCGTCCAAACAGCCGATGGACGGTGCGTGTCCGGGGCCTCCTCCTCCTCTTCCTCCTCTTCCTCCTCCTCTGCAGGCTGAACCGGAGACGTGCGGCTTCCTGAACGCGATCTTCCTGTTCCTGTTCCGCGAGCTGCGCGACACGCCGCTGGTCCGCCACTGGATCACCAAGAAGATCCGGGTGGAGTTCGAGGAGCTGCTGCAGACCAAGACGGCGGGCCGCCTGCTGGAAGGGCTGAGCCTGCGCGACGTGTCGCTCGGAGACTCCGTGCCCGTGTTCAAGACGGCGCGCCTCGTCAGACCCGTGCAGCTGGACGACTCCGGCATGCCCGAGGAGCTCAGCTTCGAGGTGGACCTGGAGTACGCTGGCGGCTTCCACCTGGCCGTTGACGTGGACCTGGTGTTCGGCAAGTCTGCCTACCTGTTCGTGAAGATGCGGCGTGTGGCCGGGCGCCTGCGCCTGCGCTTCAGCCGGCTGCCCTTCACGCACTGGTCGTTCGCCTTCGTGGAGGACCCGCTGGTCGACTTTGAGGTCAAGTCGCAGTTTGAGGGCCGCCCGCTGCCCCAGCTCACCTCCATCATCGTCAACCAGCTCAAGAGGGTCATCAAGAAGAAGCACACGCTGCCCAACTACAAGATAAGGTCCTTTAACATAGTACATTTACTCTTCCCTCCAGCATACACTCTCAAAAATAACCCCTTTTCCTTGTCACTGGAATGGACACTGTAGCCACATTTCCAGGTGAAAGATACATATTAAAGCTACAAAAGACAAGGAAAGGTACAGTTTAGCACTTTCTTTGAGTGCGTATACATGACCTAAAAACTAATGCACAGAAGATAATAACTAAAATATTATAATTGATAGATTAGGAACAAATTGATTTACACACAAAGCACAAAAATTTACACACACATATCTATCTATCTATATATCTATCTGTCTATCTATCCAAAGTGTATCTATAAAACATTCCCCACACTATTACACTACCTCCACCAGCCTGGACTGTTGACACAAGGCAGGTTGGGTCCATGGATTCATGCTGTTGGTGCCAAATTCTGACCGTACCATCTGTGTGCCTCAGCAGAAATCAAGATTCATCAGGCTACGTTTTTCCAGTCTTTTCCAGAGTCTGCACTCTCGGATGTAAGGTACCAATCTCTGTAGGGTACAGTACCATTAGTATGTGTCTTTTTCCTGGGAAAGTGCATGCGGACAAACTTTAATCAGCGTTTAAAGTAAGGATTTAAAGATACATCTGTGGTCCTTAACTTCCTATTATGTACCTGAATTAATTAAATTAGTAAAGCTCTAAAGATGAAGAGTAAAGTCAGAGTGATGTACCTTTGATGGTATCAACCCAGTGACAAGGAAAAGTACAGTTTGGTACCTGTTTTTCCTTACAGTATACTTTACAAAAAAGGTTCATGAAGGGTTTTTTTGAATAATGGCAAATTCTACACTCTGAAAACAAATAGTTCCTGGAAGATATGTCAGGGGTTCTCTGCAAAGTCTGCCTGGCTGTCCTCCTTGTTCTTAACATACAAGTGTTTAATAAAAGAAACCAGGTTTGAATAAGAACCTAGAGGAACCTTCAGCTTTCTAAGTGAGTTCTGCTTTCAGTGGTGGGTTCTAGATAGAACTTTTAAAGGTTTCCCAAAGGGGTCAAGCCAAGGAGCCCCTAATGGTGGAACCTTTATATGTTGTATGGAGACGTGTGTTTAGGGGTTCTGGTTTTCTAAATGGGTTCTACTTTGAGCTTTGTCTAAAATGGAAACCGCTCCTCAAAGGGTTTGACAAAAAATAAACGGTGCTATATGGAACCTTTATAAGATACAGATGTATTAGAAGAGTAGGTTCGGGAAGCTCAAAGCTGCTGTGTCTGGACTCTCTGCTCTTGAGAACCTAGTGGACATGCATCTATAACATATGATTTCTTAAGGACTCTTTGCGTCGTTTAGTGTTCTGGCTTTCTACAGGGGTTCTACTTGGAACTGTGTGTGACAGGAAATCCCTCTGTTTAAGAGTTTGAATTCCACTGAAAGGGCACCAAAGTAAAGAGCCCTGTATGGTTCAAGATGTTCTTTTCTGACAGGGTAGATAGTTAAATCTTTAAAAGGATGTAGTTACATTCTACATAAAAGCATATGAAGTAATTTTGTATCCTGGGAAACCCTTCTTTGGACCTGTGTGGTAAGTCACACGATTTGGTGATTTTTTTTTTTTTTCCCCCTTTTTTTCTCAGAAGACAATTTTTCATGCACATTTGACAGTTCTAATGTAGCACGAAAAATCATTCAGTGACTTCACACCCTTGGGTTGTTTGGGTTGTTCTGCAAAGAGCATTAGTATAAAATCATTATATTATAATATCTCATCCCTGCATAAACTGTACATTAGAGCTGTCTTTGCCTGTAGGAGGTAACTTTGGCTTTTACTGTTTTGTATGGCAAACATGCAGAAAACACTTTTTGAGGGGGGAAAAAACACTGAACGTTCTTTTAAGTGATGACGTGTGTCAGTTGTTTTCAAGCTGTGGGAATTACCAAACTGTGCTGGCCAACAACATCCTTTCCATGTTTTAGCTGAGACTGGCTTTGGAGCCTGTCGTCTGTTGTAGAGCCGGTCACTCCAGATCTTAATAAGCACCTGAGAAGCTGCCTTTAGCTGAGGTTTAAAAAAAGGTTTCTGGTGAGAAGCTGGTTCTGGTTAGAGCAGTAATCATGCTGCACATGTTTCTTGGACGCTAGAATAGTGCCTCAGGGTTTGCTTCCCTTTCAGAGGCCCACGGTCACGCCTTGTCAGGAAAGTTTTGGAATGCATGGCTACCTCTTGTGAAAATAAGGTTATTACGGGTCACGGTATTTCCGATAGTCTATATAGTGTTTCTTACTCGGTTTATTTCACTGGCATGACTGCCACGAAGCTGATTATTATACATATAAAATCATGTCCTGAAATGTGTTATTCCTCTAACACCACAGCAGTTTGCCAGAGATTACAATTTTTATTTATTAAAGAATGACGCATGATACTTTTTATCCATTTAGAGTTAAATTAATGGTGTGGCTTGTCCTTGAAGCAAGTTAGTACCTGTTATCTCTCTCACCCAAAGTTAATGAGACAAAAAAATGCAGCGTGTCATGTTCTCGAGAAATGGCAAAGCACTGAAGACTTTCCTTTGGTGGAAAACCTACTAACTGTTACAAAGCACTGACACTAGAGACTCCTTCCATGAATGTTAAATAAACATCTCCTTACAAAAAGCTTATCTATGTCAAAAAATTAGATTTTTTGCTTTGTTAAATAACAGCACATTTTTGATCTGTTAATTATTAGATTTGGATAAAGTGCCTGTTTAATTAGCTGTTACTATGGAAACTAACTTATTTGAACATTATTATAGATGTGTGCTTTGACAGCTTTGTCAGAGCTGCTGTTTATAGAAAATTAAGACCCTGTGATCAACAGCGCTCTGGTATAAATATTAACAACCAATGTAACAACAATACATTCATCATGCCACACAACTAGCGACGTACAGTCTGATCTGAATGAGTATCGATGTTGGCCTGGCAGCTTATTGGATCGGATTTATTTTCTGCTGCATTTGTGGTGTGAATGTGATCTTAATGCAGATCATACACCCAACTAGAAACCATCAATTGTCTTAAAGCTTAAACACTGCTGTCACACCAGAGTTTTGCAACAGAAGCTTGCAGAGAGCATGGGTATGGTGTGAACGTCAGTATCGGAATAGTATCATCTGGTATTCAGCTCTGATATTAGTTTCATTAAAAAAACGGATGAGATGGGATAGCCATAATAGAGTAGTATCTACATCTTGATGGCTAGAAATCTCTAAAACACCCACATCTTCATTCATAAGCAGCTATATGAACCTGCACACACATGTCCATACATACATTCACTAAAAGCGTGGAGACTACAGGAATATATAGGAAAATAGTACATGAAAGCATAGATGGTCCCAGATGACTTGCTTAATCATCCTCCCACAGGCTAGGATGCATTGCAAACAGCTGTGTGTGTGTGTGTGTGTGTGTCCTAAGATGTACTGTAATTTTTCATCTTATGAAATGTTAAAGAAATTTTTCACCCTGATGGGAGAACACCAGATATATCCCAGCTTCACTGCTCTTAGTGTCAACATACATTTTCTCTTTGTGGCCAACCAGGATATTTTTGTGTCTGTCCTTTTCCATAGCTAGACTGCAGTCGCTCTCTACTTTATCTGTCATGGCTGCCAATATATAATCTCTTCTAAGCGCTTGATAACACTGGAATTTGGATTGTGCTTGGGTGTTATCATCCCAAGTTCCTTCCAGGCTGTTTGTCCTGATAATCTAGTTTACTTTCATGTAAGTTTGGTCAGCAGTGCTGGTCTGAGGCAGCTCAGAGTGTCAGAGTTCGGTGGGTTAATTGTATTAGTCCTCACTGGGATCACACTGAGTTTGGGATTAAAGGTGTAGTCAGTGACTCTTTTTATAATTAATTCATTAATCATCAGTAAGCACTTTATATCGATCAGTGTGGCAGAGGATCCGGAGCCTATCCTGGGAACACAGGGTGCGAGTCAGGAATACACCCTCGATGGGACGCCTGGTCATCGCAGGGCACCATGCACACACATTCACACACTCATTCACACCTAGGGGTAGTTTAGTGACACGAATCCACCTACCTGCATGTTTTTTTGGGATGTGGGAGGAAACTGGAGGAAACCCACACAGACACTCCACTTAGACAGTATCTAGCTCAAGATTGAACCCAGGACCCTGGACCTGTTGCACCATCATGCCATGCACGTTTTATAATATTTGACAATATTCTCACATTTATAATAAAATATCTGCTTACAAGACAAACTCTAGTCTCTGTGGTGCTCTGGGTTGAATGGAAGAAAAAAAAAAAAACCCAATTCGAACCTCTGATGTCCAACCACTCAAGACAAGAAGGTGACTGTACTTCTCTGTCAATCATGTGGCCTGGTAATTCAGAAAGCTCCTCCTCCTGCCCTAGGCAGGTAATTTGCGCATGTGGCATTGGGAGGGGGCATTCAAGTGAGGGGCTGTATTTGCTTTACAAAACCACTACCTTCAAAGAACTACTGCCAAAATCACTGACTTTACCTTTCAAACACTTCCTGCTACACTGTGTCTTGATGTGACAGTGAAGTTATGAAAATTTAATAGCAGAACATGCCTACAGCTGCTATTAAATATTTATCCCGCTATAATAGTCAGACTTTTACTCGGTTCATATTAGAATATCAAATGTTACTACATGTTTACTTGATGCTTCCTAACAAGATAAGTACATCAGTTGATATGATTTACTAGCTTCACATCTATTAGATATTTATATAGTTGGTGCTCATATTAAAAGTAAATTAACTAACATGGCTAGTTAGGAAATTACATGAAATGTTTTTTCCCCTCAGTTTTGTCAATGCGTCGCCTTATTTTGCCATGCAGAAGGGACATCTTTCATTTTGCGAGCCTAATGTGACAATGGGACGCAAAGGAGACAATGTTATCATGGATATCTAAGCACTTTTTCATATTTAAGTACTTTTTATAACAAATTATATTTTATAATTAGTGTGTATCTCCACAGATTTCAGTAACGCTGATCACAAAAAATGGTGCTGTGATGTTTCGCATGCAATTTTTATTTTGATTGTAGATATTTTTTGTGTAGTTCCTTCTAGTGCATTCTAGATCGGGTTCCTGAGGCACTTCTAGTGGGGGAAAAGTGCTCTAGGGCCACATGTCTCAAACATCCTGACAGGATGCAACCTGGGAGTTTTAAACACCAGAGTCTCTCTATTCTTGGGAATGAGAAAAGTCCTAGGGCCAGGAACCGACACAGATGATGGTCTAGAGCGGAGGTGTCCAATCTTATCCACAAAGGGCTGGTGAGAGAGCAGGTTTTCATTCCAATCAAGCAGGAGTCACATCTAATTCCACCTATTTAATCACTTGAGCTTGACTTTCATTAGACTATCGAGTGTGGTTTCTGCTTGGTAGGAATGAAAACTTGCGCCCACACCAGCCCTTTCTGGATAAAGACGATGAAGACATCTGGTCTAGAGGATGGTTTATGCACACTAGGCATAAACACGTGAGCTATAGTCTCTAAATATACACCTACGAGGTGTTGCAGCAGGGTATGTATTTCTAATAACAGTGGCCTGTGAGTGAACAGTGTATAAAGATCCAGCAAGACACACTACCAGGTCCAAAGACAGTGTTACGATGGTGAAAGTCACAATCACTATCAAGTGGTTATGCTTAGTAGTTAAAAGCTGAATTGAAGTTTAGTAGCTAACTTCAAAAATCATTTCTGAGTCTGTAGACATTAAATAAAATTATCATCAAATTGTTTAGCGATAGTTTTTGCTGATGCTTTGTTATGAAACCTATATATTGTAATACATATTATTTATCATAGAAATTTTTCGAAGTTTCGTAATATATTTTAGTCATCTCACCCACCCCTGTATGATGGAACAGATTTTGAGAATGTCTGTCTGGTTTCTCAAGATCTGGGTTTTCTTTGAAACATGCATATTTGGCAGAAGGTAATATGGTAAAGTTGTGCTTGATTTTTCATGAAGGTCCACGTGTTGTCATAAGTGTGTACTCCTCAGTAGTGGTAACTTCTGTTTCGTTGAGGTGGAGTTACTGTTCCAGTAAGTTCCTCCAACTCATTTATAGAAATATTGAACCGGGTTGGACTCCACCCTGGGGATGTATTTGGTATTCTATCTCCTTCCTCCCTCTGTTCGCCTCTGTATTGACATGGCGTGAGTGAGATAAGGGCATCAGCAGGGCACTAGAACAGTACTTTTCCACAGTCAAACCCCTTTTCCACAGACACAGTGGTAGTGCTGGAGCTAGTGTTGGTTCAGGTAACCACAAAACCTTTGTAGGAACCTCTGTCTGTCTTTCTGTTGTTTTATAATCAGGTGTAGATTTCCTTATGCGTGGTGTAAAAGTTATACTTCTGGCTTTGGGAACATATTTTACCATTTATTGTCAAATTGTTCAGCGTCTGTACACAGCACAGTGACATCCTCATAGATAACAAGTACACACAATACCATAGATATGTTTCTCACTTTTAACTGTTTATTAAGTGTGTAACTGCTTATAGGACATTTTGTTGCCATTAACATTTTATTCTTATTTAATGTGTTGCAATCTTAGAGAAAATTAGTTGTTTAAATTATGGACTTTTGAGTCACAGTTGGAATATTTCATGTTTTGTTTGGGTTTTGTTTGATTTCATACCACTGAAGTCATAAGAAAATGTGCAAATGCTAATTCTGTCTGTGACCATAATGTATTATATCCAATGAACCTTCTCAGTTTTTTTTTTTAAAATAAATTTACAAGTGTGAGACAACATTGATTTAATTTGACTAATTAAAAAAATATTCAGGCAAAATTTTAATAATAGTTATACAACAGTGCTGTTAAATTTCCAAATCTGATTGCTTGGAAAGGCGTTGATTAATTTTGAATGACAGGTTTATATTAATGTTGTTAATAATAATATATATATGTGTGTGTGTGTGTGTGTGTATATATATATATATATATATATATATATATTTTTATATAT
>CM075012.1:4735569-4759647 GCA_037576675.1 Pangasius sanitwongsei
TCACTCTTTTTCTGTGAGATCTCCCTCGAGGTCATTTGGCTAGCGCCAGGAGAACATATATATATATATATATATATATATATATATATATATATATATATATATACACACACATACAAGCCTCCAGTGTCAGCGCTTTGTAAAATTACAGGTAAAGCTGTAATTTTGAGTTTTCTGCCACAAGAAATTTTAAGGACAGAGTATATTGTGGTTTCTTGGTAACAAGCTACTTTGTTTTTGACCCATTATCTTGAATATAAAAAAGTTCCCCCATTAAATGTAACTATAAATGCATAAAAAGTGAAATGTGTTGTTCTTTAATAAAATTGTTGGCAAACTGTTGTGTTATAAGAGGAATAAAACATTTCAGGATGTGCTCTTATTGGAAAATAATGAACCTCACGGTGAGAGTAATTCTGCTTTGCATCAGGCTGCATCACACCACCCTGTTTTTTTTTTAATTATTTAAAAAAAAAAAATTTTTTTTTTAAATATTATTTTCCAATGACCACATGACCCTGCCATGTATTAACCCTTACTTGAATTAACTACTGAAAACAACTTAAGTTTCTCAAGCAGTTGTCATTAACAAGAGACCCTTCAAGCCCCTGACTCCACCCCTAAGCTATATTTCATTACCGTTTTTTTCTCTATCTGAATGCTTTTTCCAAAGACACACTTTTTTAACACGCTGAATGCATGCAGCATAGAAAATCAAAGCTCTTCATCATTGTCAACTTCATCACAGAGTCTATTATTAGTGCTGCGGGAGCTTGAAGAGGTCTTTAACAGGAATGACCTTTACTAATGGTTATCTATGTGGCCAGACTGTAGACTGCACCAGTGTGTAGTAAATGCAGGCATTAAGAGGCCTGCTTGCAGTGTGATATCTCTCTCTATATATATATATATATATATATATATATATATATACACACACACACACACACAAACACAAACACACACACAAATATATATATATATATATATATATATATATATATATATATATATATTTTGTCTGGTAATTTCACTTCTTCTCTGATCACATGAATATAGGGTCACCTGCAGTCCCAAAGCATTTGACTTCAGCTCATAGACCGTGACACGCTCAGAGTAAACATAGAGGTTTATAGTAGGGTGTGGCAGTGTTCAGGAGTGAACAGTGTAATAGGATAAGGAAGTAGTTACACTAGAAACGTTATACTACAGCCGTTTAGCTGACTTAACACAACCATTATTTCCAGGTGTAGCTCTAACCATGCAATATGTTTTTTAAACAGGATTACTTGCTTTTTATTGAATTCATACTCTAACCATTTAAATCTAAATATGATCAACCAAAGAATTTTGACATCTTTGCTTCAACAGGGAAGAAACAACTCAAAACTATTTTGTAATAGAAATCAGAGAGCAGCTGATGAGCTGTCGCTAAAAGTTTCTTCAAAACGCACACACATTTGTTAACATTTGATCTAAATTAAGCTCTATATCTTGACTTTAGCTACTTTTATCAGAGGAACGAATTTGTTACCAGTATAGCCGACACATCACAGGATTATATTAATATGCTCTTTCTAATGCGTTATCATTTCTGTAGTCACAACTTATACAGGGACTCAGGTTTGTCAGCAGGTTAAAGAAAAAAAAGTGTGTAATCGCTGATCTGGTGACTTTTTTTTGTGAGGAGAGGGTTTATTTTTAGCGTTGTTGGAAGGAGTCATCAGTGTCAGTGTTTTGTAACAGTCAGAGGTAAAGCTGTAACTTTTTAGGTAAAGTTTTCTGACATGGAAAAATCTTCAGGATGGAACACATTACAGTTTTTTGGTAAGTTTTCTGAGTTATTAACTTCACAAGAGAAACAAAAGAGAGACTGGTGAGGGAACAGCTGTTTAACAGCATGCCCCCAAGTGTTTTAGTCCTTACCTAAGACTACACTGTATACATTTGGCTAATGGTTTTATCTGAAACGACTTACATTTAAGACAGGATATAACCGAGCAGTTAAAAGTTAAGGCAGCTTGGCAGTGCTGGGATTTGAACTTGTTGCGTTCTGATCTGTAGCACAAAGGCTTAACCACTGAGCCACCACTTCCTTCAGCTTTGGTAGGACTTTCTCTCATGACTCATTTGAACAACTCAGTAGTTAAAGTTTAATATCTGTGGTTTTGAATTTGTAAAGTCACACGTTTTCACATATTCACAAATTTTACCTTGGGTGTCTCTCTGTCTCTCTGTCTGTCTAACTAGTTCTGCTAACTTGCATTAGAAAGGAGTTTGGAGTAAACAAGGGGTTATTTTCTCAGAACAAGGAAACGTGTTGAAATGCTTGTGTGTGGTAATCACATGCACGCTACAGATGCGTTTATAGATTGCGTTTAGATTGAAAAATACTATCATGTTCCAACACATCATACCACTAAAGCCCAGTTTAAGAACATATTCAAGCAGTATTTCATACCACAATATACATAAAACTGATGTTGAATGGTTATTATACTGTCAGTTTTACACAGTTCCACTTTTAGTAGGTGTATAATACAAATGCAGATCAGTTATTATTTTTTTTTTTTAAAGTACTCTTGTTTTTGCTGTAGTTTGTGTCGATTTTTGTGGAAAAAAAAAACTATCAGAGATCAGCTTGGACCAATCTTGTGATTGAAACAACACCATAAGCATGTGTTTTGATCTTTAAGCATTCTTAGTTAAAGTCAAAGAGTGTATTGTTGTATCTAGGAGCAAAACAGCATAAAAACATGATTCAGCTCAACCCAAATATGATAGTTTCCATTGAATCTCACTGCTCTCTCAGGGCTGGTATTCAACGATGTATTAAATATTTCACAAACGTTTTGTTAAGAAGATAGCCCAAAGTTTACAGTGTAACCACGTATTCACGTGTATACCAAACTCTGACTTTATTATAAAACACTCAACTTTCCCTACACATTGTCTTGTTTTCCCCTTCTCTCTCCAGATCTCTCTATATCGCTGTGACCTTGTGTATGAGATCAGTGTTAACTCCAGACAGTATGAGCTCAGTGTATTTGTAGTGTAGCTGCAACCTCCTCTCATCTCTGATAACACACACACACACACACACACACACACTCTCTCTCTCTCTCTCTGATTCAGCATTTAAGTTCTGACTTCAGTTATACAGAACACTGACCCAATGCCGCTTGAGAGTTTTAGAGGACACACACACACACACAGACTTCTGCAGCCATCAGCTTACTGACGCTGCAGAGATTTGTCAACTTGTCATGAGATCAGATCCAGTGCTGCACTCCTTGAGCTTTAACACACACACGCGCATGCACACGCACACACAGACAAAACACAGACACACACTCGTGATCATCAAAGCACAGTAGCATGCAGTCACATTGATTTATTGCCTAGAATTTTTTTTTTTTTTAACTCTGAAACAGCTTGTGACTTCTTTGACCTGAAGCCATGGAAGATCCAATTTTAAGTCCAATCTTAAACAGCAATTACATCAGCAGTCATGGAGCAGATAACAATGCCTACACACACACACACACACAATCAGCCGTAAGGGGAGTCCAGGCTTGCGTCTAAGTGCCTGAAGAGAAGACACTTTTCTCAGAGTGGGTTCATCAGCAGAACTCTGTTCAGCGCGTAATGACTCGAGTGTTTCTAGTGAACTAATTAAGTACAGAAAGGAAGAAAGGCATCTCGTGTTCTCTGATAGAATGGTATTTTAAAAATGCTGTCAGTGTGCAAATTTATACTGGTGTTCTAATTATACACTCTCAGAAAAAAGGTTCTTTTCTTACATTCTCAGTGTGTGTCTCTGCAGGAAACCTAAAGCTGCTTTCACACCTATTAGTCTAGTTGCTGAGTCCAAATTGATACTTTAGTTTTTTTTACTTTGTTTGCTATTTGATTTGTTTTGTTTTCTCACTGCACATAATTGAACGAATAAAAAAAGATGTTGAGGGGTGTCTAGGGCTGAAAAATGCACTTGTAGAACGCCTTCATTCATTCATCTGAAATATGACGATGGAAAAAAGCAAACAAACCTTTGCACAGAAAAATCAACCAAGCACAGAGGACACGCAAAAATAACTAGTTCGCAACAGTCTGTGTATCTTTCCACCATTTATTTTCTCTTTTTGTTCATTAGTCCAAATCTCCAGAACACATCACATTTCGTCAGCACTTAGCTCTGTCCTTTGGCTCAGTTTGAGCTTTGCAGGTCATTTTGCAGCTCATATCTAATCGCACTCAAATGCGATTGCTTACAACCAGTAACTTCTCAAAGAACCCTTAGGGAACCTTTTTTTTTTTTTTCTTTTTTTCTTCTCTTCAAGGAGTGTAAAGGTATACTGTCCACTGCTAGCATGAGAGAACCCTCCTACATTAAATATTACAAGTGATTTCTTTTGGCAGCGATGTTTATTCGAAGTTGAAATGGAAGACGATCCAACGAACTTTTTTTTCCACTGGACAGCACTGATCCACAGTTTTGTTGTTGCTTCGATTACCAAGTGGGCCGTACCATGAGTAGCCATGTTGAATTTGGTCAAAATTCTTGCCAGGGTGCCATGAGTAATGAACCGGGACATAGAGGTGAAGCTGTCGTATCTGTGCGCACTATTGATTGGTGTCTTTGTCTAGAATGGCTTTTCTATCAGGCAACATTTTCAGAAGTCATGTAGTAACTGTTAGTTGTTTTTTTTTTTTTTTGTTTTTTTTTTAAAAATCTTTTCCAAAGGACTTTTTTCTGGCAATGTTAGAAAGCAGCATCACAGGATTAAAATAAATAAATATATAAATAAATATATTCATTTATCCACAGTAATATTTTTCATGTCACTGTTGTTTAGCTTTCATACCCCTTGATTCACGTAAAATCCTCCATCTGAATCCCAACTGGATTGTGACTAACTACATAAGGACGAGCGGAAAATATCAATGAATAACGTTGTTGTGGGGACGGACTGTTCTTCCTGACTGTCTGATTACGTCCTGCACTGATATCTCACTCTTATTTTATCTTGCAATTCACTCTAATGCATGAACATCACATTTGTCAAGTGTCAGCCAAAATTTCCTGTTTCCTGTCATTCTCATAGATCTAAATGCAGATGTCACTTTAGTCACTATTCCTGCTGAAAAGCGGCCAGCTGAGTCATCTTTGTGACCGAAGCTGTAATCTATGCCCAAATAATGAACTCTCTTTCAGGGTCACTTAGAACCTTTGCCATCTTGATCCAAAATCGAGGTCTACTGGCCTGCACAGCACTTTTATACATGCCACAGAGTATGGTGGGGATATCAGTTGCTTAATAATGATGTGGTATACTTGATTTCTCCACTCGGTTTCTCATTTATTCAGATTTTTCCTTTAATGTTACTCTGTGCACCCTACTTAGTGCATCTCAACTCACTGGGATTTTATGTTTTGTTATAGTAGTGTTGTCTGACCAAGTCTGGATTCAAACTATTTTCTCTGTTCACTAATATTAAAGTATTGACACCCTTGGCTTTGACCCTATATTCACAATAGCAAGTGACAGATGACTGTTTGTTTTCTATCTATGAACATAACACGGAACCGGGATTTCAGCGACAGCATCGAGTGACAAAGAAAACAGCGCAACAAGCGACATTTGACTTGAGATTTTCTTAATTCTAAACAAGTTATGTATGACACAGTAAAGAAACAGATCCCATTTGCTGTTTGATGCTCAAAATGTAGATGGACAAAAACCTTTGACCCATGGGTTAATCTTGTCCTGCTAAGTACAGTCTCTCATTCTATGTGTATAGAAACTTTATGAAGGAAAATAAAGCTTGAAAGGAAGTAGCTGAGATCATTGGTGCCTCTGGTGAGTCTTTGCTAGTACAGTTAGGGTGCTTTGCTAATCTGCCGTCAAAGCTAGAACGTAAGGAGAGTCATTCAAACTCTGTGTGTCTTGTGCATAATAGGAAGAACAAGAAACCATGTGACAGCAACACACATTTTATAGTACAATAAACCTCATGGCCTCATTTTTTTTTTTTTTTTAAACTGTGTCCACGCCACAACTTCTCAAGGTTCTGTCCTACTTTCATGAGTAGAGTTATGCAGTGGGAAACGGATACAGGTTCATGACCAGGGTACTGATAGTTTTGGATTTGAATTGGCGTGCCATATTGTGCTGTCTGGTGGAAAAGTGGATCTCTGGCACTCCTGGGATTTGAACTCGGAGAGCAGAGAGCGCTTCCTCAATTACTGTAATTTGTCCTAATCCATGCCTTGCACTACAACTTTAAACTTTCATACTTTTATCAGGCAATTTTCCTCATTTGAATTCTTACAAATGTATTATTTTTTGAGTTATTTTTTTTTAATTTTTTTTAATTTTTTTTTAGAATTGCTATTACATTATTATTGTAACTATTTTTCGACTGAACTTCTTTGTAAGGCACTTTGAGCTGCATTCTTCTAATGTATAAAAGGTGCAATATGCATAAAATTCATTATTAATTAAATATTATTATTATGTTTGCAGTTATGTCACCACGTTCGAGACAAGATCAGCGCAACCATGAGGAAATTTAGAACAGGCCCTTGGTTTCATTTTCCAATCAGATAATGTGATTATGCCAAAAGGAAGCGCACACGAGTAAACAAAACAGGACACCCAGATAAGATAAGAGGAACGACAGATGGAGGGAGACTGAACCCTCATGGAAGAGAGAATAGGTTTCATTTCAATCGTAATGGTTATTTTGCACCTTTCCTTTCATCCTCGCTTCAGGATCACGAGCATTGTTTCTGTGAAAGTTCACTTCTTTGTTTCTGGAGCTGAATTAGTAGATAATAACAGAACACTACACTGGGCATTAATAAATAATTAAAGAGACGAGGTGTGTGTGGGAGATAAAAGAGAGTTCTCACTAGAAGGGTGGAGCAGCTTGGTTTCCAGTTGATGAGGTCATGTCTGGTGTGTGTGTGTGTGTGTGTGAGACAGAGAGAGAGAGAGAGAGAGCAAGCTGTGATGGTCATTAGGGTAAAGGAGGCTAAGGCAGCTTAAACCAACAAGATCCTGGTGTCTGATTTATCGACCTGAGTGCTTTTTGTTCTGAGCTTTTTTTTTTCGCCCAACCCTCCCCCCCCCCGCCCCACCCAGGCCTCATGTGACCTACTTCTGAGCTAAAGTGTAAATTTGCTTCTGTGTGTTTTTTCCAATCAGATATGGTTTGTCTTTTGAATCTGCTGCTTTCTGAGAGGAAAAAGGATGTTGTAATCATCCAGATCAGTCACTCAGGCTTGTTCAGCTGCAGTGTGTTCCAAAGCTATTGGACTTGTGCTATTAGCTACACCTAACCTTTTTACTTTAACCTGGAGGTCTGGAATTCACTTTGTGGTTTATAATATGATATAAATATTGTAGCATGGCCATGGAAAATACATGTTTCTGATGGAGCATGTTGTTATACTGAATATTTTCTTATAAGTACATGTCCAGGATGATTTATTCTGCTTATAAATACAAGGGTTGTAAACCTCAGGTTTCCACATGACACGATATGATTTCAATTCTTAAGGCAACGATTCGATATTGACAGTATCGCTGTATCTACTATGATACTAAATGATTTTGATTCTTAAGGCAACGGCTCGATATTTGACGATACAACTGAATCTTCTACGCTGTGGTACAATATGAATTTGATTCTTAAGGCAATGAATCAATAATCGACAATACCACTGAATCTGATACCATATGAAATGATTTTGATGTTTAAGGCAATAATTCGATATTTGATGACACCACTACTGAATCTGCTACGATATAAGACAAGACAATTTTAATTCTTAAGGCAGCAACCCCCGAATCCGCTGCGATACATTACGACTTTGATTCTTAAGGCAATAATTAGAAATTTGATGATACCACTGAAACTGCTATAGGATATGATACAATATTATTTCAATTCTTAAAGCCACAATTTGGTATTTGACAATACCACTGAATCTGCTACGTTACGGTGCCATATATTACTCTTTTGACTCTTAAGGCAATGATTCAGTATTTGATGCTCTGAAGCAGTTACAATACGTTTTGTTTTAGTAGCCTTCAATCAATATGTGACCAACTTTGTTGAAGAATAATTTAAAGCAGAGTTACGGGCAAATCACCTTGCTATCCTATTTACACACCAGTTCTGTGTCCTTTTCTGATAACAGTCATTTTATAGTTAATTAGTATCGATAATAATTGATTTATTATTGCTGTAACATTTCATAATCGTCAACACCACCTTACCTACGTTTATCACCGGATGCCACTGTGATGCATCGGTTACGTTCCCTTTTCATATTCCTTTTGTTACAAAGAGCACGTTTCTAATACTCTGTCCTGAGTTTTTGGTATAGGTCTTAACCAGTGCTTACATCTGCTTTCTATTCTGCACTTTATCCATCCATCCATAGTAACTCATGAGGAATCCAGAGCACCACAGTTTCTAAGATCATGTATGCTACATGCTAACATGACTGTGGTGGTGTGTGTTTAATAGAGAGGAGTGTAAAAGAAAGATGGTGTGTGGAGATAATATTGATAATATTGAGATAATGACGAGTGAAGGTAATATTCCAGCTGTTTAGTCAGTAATTACATAAGAGGTGTGTTTGTGTATGTGTTACTTTGACAACAAGCTTGGGATTATAGTTTAATACACTGATTCATCAGCGGCATGTTACCACTTGGATTTAAAGGCGGAACTGCGCACATGTTCAAACACACACACACACACACACGCAGAGTCAGTCTCTCACTGCTAAATAACTTGTGTAATTACTGGAGCTCACCTGACATCTGGTGGATTCTCTTTGAGCTTTCACTCATCCCTGTGCACACTGACGCTGTCAGTTTCCTTTAAAATTGTAAGTGGTTTGTAAATCTGTGTACGATTCAGTATTTGAACACATTCCAGTGTTAACGAGTGTATAATGAGTACACCACGCGCTACATGACCAGTAGAACACCATTACCGATTTCTCTTTCTGTCTGTTGCTTTATTTCTTTCTGGTGCTGTCTTTTTCTTCCTTCCTCTCTGTCTTTTTCTATTTCTTTCTTTCTGTTGCTTTTTTTCCCCTCTGTCTTTCTATCTGTTGCTTTCTTTTTCTTTCTTTCTTTATCTTTGTATCCATTGCTGTCATTCTCTTTCTATCTTTTGTTCTTTCTTTCTTTCTTTCTCTTTTATCTGTAGCTTTCTTTTTTCTTTTTCTATCTCTTCCTTCCTTCCTTCCTTCCTTCCTTGCTTTCACTTGCTTTCTTTTTACATTGCTTTTATTCTTTCTCTGTTTCTTTCTTTCTTTCTTTCTTTCTTTATACTTCATTCATTTAAATGTGCTTTCAGAGCCCTGTCACTACATAGCAACAAAGTTCATTTAGAAAAAGTAGTTCAGGAAATGAACGTTTTTGATAGACTTGTAGACTTGTTAAGTGACTAAAATGCCTAGTACACACTGTTTTTCCCTTTATATTCTTATAATCTTCTGTTTTTTTTCTTAATCTCTCCGTCTATATGATACACACATTAGATAAGTTTGCTTTTCGTCTCGCTTTCACACTGATGAAGTCTTCAGCTTGTGAAATTTTTGTGAACGTTTTTTCTCCTGTCAGAGTTGTGAAATTTCAGCAGCAGCTCTCATTCTGTGTAACAGCTGTGATGTAACTACGCACTCTGTGGGCTTGTGATTAAATGCTAAAAAGAAACAGTGGGATCCCAAAAACCCTTCATTCCAGCTGCTTGGCTTTTAGTGGTTTATATAACAGTCAGATTAGATCTAATAGCTCAGTGTTGAATAGACTAACGCACAGGGTGATAGTGATACCCTTAGCATGTGGAGGACAACACCAGGTCAAAGTTCTCTTTCACTCTCTCGGTCTTTGTGTTTTCTGTAACAATATGTCTGCTTGTTGTTATTTTCTCATGTTTTATTCACCAAAGCAGTTATTTGCTGAATCTGGGTAAGGTGACGAGCATATAAATGATTAATTAATAGAAATAACGTCTAACGTAATAGCAAAATATTAACTAGTAGGTGTGGGCGATATGACACTAATATTATACCACGATGCATAGAGGATTTCTACAATACACGATACGGCTGGACGTTATGATAATATGTAAAATCAATATCATGATAAATGATTCCATTTATTTCTATTAAAAATATATTTGAAGACTGGAAGCAGCTGTTTTTTTTTTGTTTGTTTTTTTTAAAATTAAAAACAGTTTTTATTTTTCAGTTACTTTATTGCTGTTTGTGAGCAAACCTATTTCTTGTCTATTTTAAAAATGTCTTTGAGAATTAAAAATTAAAAAAAGCCTTAGAGTTCAAAAATACTTTAATTTAATACACACAAATATAATTTTGCACTAAATAAGAGAAAAGAAATCTGTATGAAGTGTAAACAAGTAATCAACTGCTTCTAATCACAGTTTGTAATTGTTATAAAACACTGATGATATCTGAGAAAAGTGTATTATGGTGTAACTGATGTTAAATCGTCACACTGACCAGCTGTAATAATGATAAGTAGAGATAATTATATTCACTAGCTCGCTCTCCCTCTCTCTTCTCTTTTGTTTGCTCTGAAGCAGTAGAGCTAAATGGACCTCTTGAACTGTCTAACGATCTTGAACAGGAACTTGGCGTAATGTGATATTCAGTTACACAATAACGGAAGGTTGAGAGGAAGACTGCAGCTAAAACTACCGCTACGACTCCACACGCTACTTTCGGGGAATCATGCAGGGAAGCAAACCTTCCTCCAGAAGTCCAGCCCATGATTTCATACTGTCTCTCTTTTCACCGTTTTGCTCCTCATGTCCGTGTCCAACATCTCCTCCTTGTGTTCATGTAGAATATATGCTGATCTGGGGTCAGGCTCCAGTGTTCATGTATGAGTGATGTGAGATGATATGGCGGTAGATACCAGTGTCTATGCAGGATGCAAGCTGATCTGTGTGTCTGTATTGAGTATCCCTGCATTCACACTTGCTTGTAATTTGGATGTGTAGCCACAGTAGAAGAGTATTAGACAAAATGTCCACTGTATGACCTGTACACTCACTAAAATGTATTCAAATTTGATTTACATGTTAGTTGCTAGATTTGTAGTAGCATCGTTGATAGATTAGCAACTCAAGCTAACTGTACAAGCTACGCACACTCACCAGAAGCACTAACGATCTCTGCTGCTTTTTTCCAAGCTTTTTTTTTTTTCTACTAAAAGTCTCTCTAGAGAAGTACAGGGAGCTACTTGCAGGCAGGAATTGACATTCTGAGTGGGGAGACAGCTGATCTGGGGTTAGCTCATCATCACCATATAGAAAGTGACCTTAAATGGGGTCAGCTCCCTGTGTTTATGTAGAATAGGTGCTGATCTGAGGTCAAACCTCACTGTGGGGAAGCTCTTCTGCCCGCTAATGTGTAGGTCCTGGGAGATATAAATGTTGTGTTGAAGTATAGTTGTGTATTTGTGGTTTGGACTGATGTCAAGTGAGGGATAATGTGAGAACTGCCATGAGTGTGTGTGTGCACTCTGGCCATATGGCTGTTCCCAGTGTTCTTCATAGAAGGGTTTTATGTGCACGGATGTGTGTATTTGCTTTTAATCTCTGGAGTTTTTTTTTTTTTTTTTTTTTTTTTTAATAGTAAGACCAGATTATACTGAGGTTTGGAGCAACATGAAGCTAAGTAGTCACATAAATATGTGTATTCATATTTACAAGTTCACAATATAGCTTTTACCTGTTAATATAACAACATTGACTGACAGTGACTCTACGTCGCCTTGCCCACGGCTTTTAAAAAGAGACGCAACCCCAGACATGAGCCGTGTGTTTGTGTGTCGCCTGTATCCTTGTTTCTCTGTCCAGAATGGTATTATTATTTAACACTAGTCTGCTTTCTCTCAAAAATAGTCTTGTGATTTTTTTTAAGTAGACTGTAACAAGCACCCAAGAACCTTGTTTCCAGGCAACATCGGACACTCCAGGCCCTATTATGAATCATTCAGCAAATGTCAGTCTGCAAACGTGGCTTGTGTCAAAATTACTCAATTTTTCAAATACTTTTAATTCTTAAAACACATTACTAATTTGCTACTTTCATTCTGGTTTAAAAATACTTTTAATCCAGAATGAAAGTAGCAAATGAGTAATTTTTTTTTTTTTTTTTTTTAAAGCCTTGGGGAGCTAAGGAAGTGGCAATGATGTTATTTCAAAGTGAAGAACTGTAGTGTAGATTTCTGCTCTCTGTTTTACCCTCCATCCTTCCCCCAAGTGTATTTAACTCCTAGAACAGATCTGAGCTTTTTATACCAGTTTTACGTAATGTGACCCGTTAACGCCTGCACTCAACACTGTTTATGCTGTACGTTTCATAAGATCCAGTGCTCTGGAATTAACAGAATTTTGGTGTTGATGTTCTGCGAGATCTAAGCAAACTTTGGTTTAAAAGCCACATTTATCAGAATATCAAATCTGCTATATTTACATCACACACCAATGAGCCATAACATTAAAAGCACTGACGGGTGAAGTGAATAGCATTGCTTATCTCGTTACAATGGCACCTGACAAGGGGTGGGATATATTAGGCAGCAAGTGAACAGTCAGTTCTCAAAGTGGTTGTGCTGGAAACAGGAAAAATGGGCAAGTCTGAGGATCTAAGAGACTTTGACAAAGACCAAATTGTGATGGCTAGACAACTGGGTCAGAGCATCTCCAAAACGGCAGGTCTTGTGGGATGTTCTCGGTATGCAGTGGTTAGTACCTACCAAAAGTGGTCGAAGGAAGGGCAACCGGCGACAGGCTAATTGATGTGCATGGGGAGTGAAGGCTATTCTGTCTGATCCGATCCCACAGAAAAGCTACTGTAGCACAAATTGCTGAAAAAGTTAATGCTGGCTATGATGGAGAGGTGTCAGAACACAAAGTGTGTATAATACACACACACTCACACATGCACATTTTATATATATATATATGTATGTATGTATATGTGTGTGTATATGTGTGTATATATATATATATATATATATATATATATATATATATATAGAGAGAGAGAGAGAGAGGGCATTTATTTATTCTGCAGAGCCTGCGATTGTATTATAATTGTGTATGTGTGTGTGTGTGTGTGTGTGTGTGTGTGTGTGCACGCACAGTGCAACCATATGCCTAACCTGGACTCCCTCTCACATCTCACCCACTGTCTCATGTTGCTATGTCCAACACAAGACCACTGATCCGCACAGCCCTCTGCTGCCCAAATTGCATCTCTCTCTTTCTCTCTAATCAAGACTCATGCGTCTGCCCCCTCGTTGCCCTACTGCCCTGCTGCCGCACTCTGGAACACCTGCAGATACAGTAGACTTCACCACCAGGGCACTTGTTTGAGTCGCAGACATGCCATGTGGCAGACACAGTCAGGGGTTGCTCTGGACGATTAGTCACTGTAGTGTGAGAAGCCTAAGACACACACATGCTGCATAAGTAGGATAGGTGGGTAGTGTTTTTGAACTGTGTTTGTATCCGTGGTTCCTTACTCTAGACAAATGAAGTAGAGGGTTACCGGTAGTATATGGTGATATTCAAACCTGTGCAAGCATTACAGTTTTCTGACTCTGAGTTAAAAATATCTTAACACGATCCTTGGAGGCATTTCAATGATACATAATCATGTATTATGATATATAGGTTTGCTCATGAACTGCCAGCCATACAGTAGTGTTGCTTTATTGTTTTTTTCTAAATAATAATAAATTTGTTTATTATTAATAAACAGATTTATGCTATTTAAAAAAACACATTTATAAAATATGCTTAAAAATATTTAACACTGCAGAAGAAAAAATAATTTAAAACTTTCACAATTTTAAAGATTTAGTACAAAATTTTAACATCGCTTGCTTCCAGTCAGTTTGTAATTATTTGAAACAAAATGTAAAACTTTTATGAAAAGGTAATATCTATGATATCTCAATAAAGCATACCGAGACGTAATTTGTCACAGTGTCGATATTATATTGTCATATGGGCCAGCCCAAGCCCCACTGAACTGCGCATGTCTTTTTATATTATATGCAAGAAAAGAATAATTTGTAATGACCTCTCCAGGCCTCCGTACCATTTGCATTAGCCAGTCATAGACTCACTGATCATGGTTTTCGAGTCCCTTTCTAGGCTGAGAGCATGCAGTTATCTCAGTTGACTAAGTCCAGTTTTACTAATCCAGTTTCAGGTGTTTTTGAAGAACTGAATTAGTCAGATTTGAATCATCATGAATTATCTCAATCATCATAAGTAAATCTGGCATGCATCATTTTATCTTAGATTTGTTAAGTGGTGTATAAAGAACAGGGTCCATTAGATTTTGATGTTTTGATAGAAGTCATTAATGTTATCTTTTCCCTAAGAGCTAACCTTCTGAAGGGCGTGTGTTCGTGTGTGTTCGTGTGTGTGTTCGAGTTGGTGTGGGCTTGAATTTGTGTGTGTGTTCGTGTGGGCTTGAATTTGTGTGTTTGTGTGGGCTTGGGTTCGTGTGTGTGTGTGTGTGTGTGTGTTTGAGCTCGTGTGTGTGGTGGCGTGGGTGTACGCCCATGTGTTTTTGTTAGTGTGCATGCATGCGTGTGATTTTGTGGTAATGGAACAGCTGATCATCCTCTCTTTCTCTCTTCCTATCTATCTCGCCCCCTTTCTCTTTGCCTCTCTCTCTCTTTGTCTGTCTGTCTATCTATCTATCTATCTATCTATCTATCTATCTATCTATCTATCTATCTATCTCTCTTGCTCGCTTTCTCTCTATCTCTCTCTTATGCTGTATCTCTATCCCTCTCTCTCTCTCTCTCCCCCTCTCTCTCAGTTGGTGAATGTAGTTACTCTTAAGTGGAGCATATTTACATCATGTGAACCCTCACGATCTGGGTTTATAAATGTCTTTCTCGTAATCACAGCCAGTGCCTTTTCTTTTGAAGTCACGGATCTCCAGCATGACTCACACAGCTCCCATAATGCTTTGAGAGCAGAGTAAAAGCTGTGTGCTGACTTCAGAGAGGAGAGGAAGAAGACAAAAAGACACAAAATCATCTAGAGCTAAGACACCGAGTGCAACCATAACACAAATTGTGTATTATTACATAGATCAAATCAAATTATGCTCTGAATACGTTCATATAATGTTATTAAATAAACCTATTGACATGGTGATCGACTAAACACACATTGTCCAATGAAAACGATAGATGACAGAACTGGATGTCTTTTTTTTTTTTTTTTTGTTTTTCTGTGTAACGTATTTGGAGGAAACATGGGGGACAGTTTTGAGAAATGATGAATGCAGCTTTCTGTCTGCCTTTGAGTGTGTTTGATAGTTTGCCTCACATCATTCTTCTAACATCGTTTGTGTTATGACGCAATGCGCATTGTTTAACGCTAATAGTTTCATTATTGTGCTATTGATTAGATTTTAACCCTCTACCTCATATCACTACCACCCGTCACTGATAAGAACCCCCGCCCAAACTGCGATGATGTCGGGAGGTTCCAGATGATTTTATATCCAGATTTATTACTTAACGTCATGAAACTGTGAGCCAAATATATTATCAGATTAAAATGAAAGAGGAGTTTTGTTATAACTAACCAAAAAAAGCAGATTTAAGTGGCACTTTAATGACTTGCATGAAAAAGCAAACAAAGGATTGTGTACCATGTTGTTTTCTATTCCATGTCAGTAGATATAATAAAATATAATTACAAGTTAAACACGAGGCAATAAATACATTCCAGATGAGTATATGTAAGAGAGAATCTGTGTTTATTTCCTGCTTTACGAATGCATGAGAAAGAAAGTGTGTGTGTGTGTTTCCTATTTGTAAGAATACTGAAGGTTTCAAGGCTATTATTAGCACAGAGCAAGAGTAAAATAGCAAAAATGGCCTTTTCTGTGTAAAAGAGTGCTGCTAAACAGCTCCAGCATGTATGTGTATGGGTGTGTGTGGGTGTGTGTGTGTATGTTAGTTTGGTGCATTTTATATTGTGCAACCAATCGTTCAAGTGCTTTAATAAAACCTGAGATGTCTGTTACTGCACCATTGCATTGTGTTGCACAATACACTCAGACAGTGTGTGTTGTCTCTGAATGGGAACGGTGACTCGAGTGTTCACAAGTGACAGCTTTGATTGACAGAGCAATACACACATGAATGTAGCATTCTGGGTCTTTCGAGATGGTGCATATTTCAAGAGATTGTTAGTTGAGCAAAGCTGTAGCACTCACTAGCTAGCTCGGGGTTTGGAAACATGCGGTGATGTGGAAACACTGACAAACTTGAGTCAAACACAGTACAGTGCAGAGTATGCATCACACAGCGGTTTTATAACTTGACTAATAGTTCAGCATGCCAGAAACAACACCCCATCAGTCTTGAACACTGTCCTTTTAACCATATTTGTTTCAAATATGTAGAAATATGGACTAGCTCCACCTGGATTAGCTTTAAGGATATTTATTTGTATAACATTTTGTGTTAAAGTAGCTGAACCTCAACCACATTTTTAAAATAATTATCTGTAGAAATGACATAATACCATGATAAAGAAATTTCTGATACAATAAGAAATGCTGCTATTATTATTATTATTATTATTATTATTATTATTATTATTAAGCATTAGAGCTTGGAAATTGCTGAACCACAAGCACATTTTGCATGGTTAATCCACCGGTACTGATGCTTTTGTTTATATTGCATGATTACAATGCAAGCATAATGAACTATAGGGACCTCGAGTCCCTTTGCTGGGAATTAGAAGCATTAGAAGAAGAGTGTGCCTTTGGGGATAATTACTCATATTTGTCAAGCTATTTATACAGTATGAAAACTTTGACGCTTCACAAGACGAACATTTTCAGGATTACTAATGCCTGGTGGTCATAGTCTAACTGTGTGAGGTTTCTGTTGTCTTTAGTGTTATAAAATTCAAGCTCCAGGACAGAGGATGATGAATATTGTTACATTTGGTACTGAATGGTCATAAACTTTTTCTACGCACAAGACAACTTCCTTCTAGGTTGCAAAAGATGGTGGGCTGAGTTGCACAATTAAGATGAAAATGATATTTTGAGCTATTTTGAAGTATTTTCAACATAGAGTATTTCTCATCGCTATGAATGATATTGTTGTGTTGTGTACGTTGTGACACTGTGCGACGGAAATGATTTGTAACTGACCCTGCTTCTGTTTGCTCAACAGGTACAAGCCGTTCTTTCCGTTCCAAGTGCAGCCGACGCCGGAGCCAGACTTCTCAGTCCAAGACGAGCGGTTGGTGGAGGGACGCCTCCGCGTGACACTTGTTGAATGTAGCAGGTAAGTGTGGGGGTTACACGGGATCACAGATGGACACTGAGACCAGGATGGAGCAATGTAGAATATTACAGTTTAACTGATCATGATAACCAGGAATTGTTTTTGTGACCCTGTTCTCAAACCACACTGATGATGCTGGAACCACACACTGTCTCTAAAGAGTGTTAACACTCATCATCTGGGCTCATCACTTATTACTCATCCCGGAAAACCAGTGAGAGATCAGTGACTCAGTCATGACTAGGCTTGTTTGAGTGTGCATTGTTGTATATCCGTAGTCATGAGTCAAGTAAGGAGAAACCACTTACTCCGCAATGTCGAGGTGGTGTGATACAGCATGACACAGAACAGAACCCTGAAGTTGATTATTTTCCTACAACAAAACGTTTCATTTCTTTTATACCACAGCAATTTGCCCACGATACAATTATGCAGTTTATTAATGAAGGATGTGAAATTCTTTTTATCCGTTTATAGCTGCATTTAATGTTGTAGAATGTTTGTCGGAGAAACCAGAAAACTCCTCTGTCCTGAAGACTTTCCCATGGTGGGAAAGTGCTGACACTGGAGACTCCTTACAAACATTTTAAACATCACAGAAAAATTCATCAATAAGTATCCATTTTTTGTTTTTTTATTAAATAACAAACACATTTATAATCCTGTGAATGAGTTTTTCCTGCAGAAACAATATCATTACAGCTTACGGACTTGAGATTAAAAAAGAAATCAGAATCATTAATGCAAATCTCAGTATTCAAATCTCAGAAATACTGATCTGATGACTGTAAAATCAAACATGAAGCATCCAGGATTTCCATGAAGAAGTATTCAGCATGTTTTTTTTGTTTTTTTTTACCCTCTTGCAAATTCAAAGCAAAGAAAAAAACGTTACCAAAAATTTAAATTCATTAAAATACACCACATATTAAATAATTTTATTTAATATGACATGTATATAATGCAGATATCCAAAACTGATATTCAGATTCAGCTTCCAAGCTCTGTAAAATGACAAAGAAATTTAATTTATTCCAATAAAAAAAATTAGGTTGGACAGATGTTAAAGCAGCAAAAGTGACATAATAAAAATGTTCATATAGTGTATGTCAGGATATTAAAAGTGAAGCAGAATTATATAAATTCACAAGTTCACTTTCTGAATTTAATATAAATATTCTCAAATAGCTTGTAAATAAACCACCTTCGTTTGCATATCAACTGTTTGCATATCCTCTGAGCAGCATTTGGATTTTCACTATTATATTATTCCTCACATCTCAGTCTCATGTGATACACTGCCTTCTTCGTATCAGGTCTGGAGACTGAGAAGGTTTTGGCCAAATGATTGACTTCTGTTTATTTGTGTATAAATTATAGAATAAAGGCGCAATTTTCTGTAATTTATTTCAAAAGCCATGACCTATGGGGAATACAGACATTTTCACTGTATTGCAAGGCATACTGCAGTTGTTTTATGTAGCAATATAATAATAATATTTTATATAGTAATAATTTACAATGCAGTGTTTTATTCTGTGTCATGCAGCCCTGATTTTCCGAGCAGTTCTTTGTACATGGACATACTGGAGATTTAGTGCTGTTTCTGTTGTGTATTTAATTATTCCTGTTCCAGGCCAGCTCTGTGTGACACCTGGGTTTTGTGTGTCCAAGATCTAACAAATTCATTTAATGTCCACAGCTCAACCATAACACACACACACCCCACCGTGCCTGGCCTGTGTAATTGGTTATAGAATAGCATGCCATTTAAAAAGACCTGCTCGTGAATAATGCAGTTAGTCCAGCTATTAGGAGCCTAACCCAAATCTGATACACACTCTGTGATGTCAGGGTGTGTGTGTGTGTGTGTGTGTCAGGGTGTGTCAGTGTCCTTCCTGAAACAGAGAGTTAGAAGAGCCGTAGTGCATTTGAGAAGATGCATGAATTAAATAATTCAACAACAACAATAATAGTAATAGATCATTTTTACAAAACAGGTACAATAATAAAAAAGGGCAATACAACAATGACCACAATAATTATTAACAACAATAACAACAACAACAATAATAATAATAATAATAATAATAATTTACATTTTATATTTATATTGAGCACTTTGACAATCACATTAGAAATCTGACAGTGTGCTGAGGTTATTCTCCCACTAGAGGGCGCCAGCTGCTCAACATGACATTCAGAGGAACCAGGTAAAGATGATAGAAGAGCTTTCACTGCTGATTTAAAAGCTCCAGGCATTTAAGCACCATCAAGGCAATCATTTCATTTTTGCAGAGCACTGAAGAAAAGTGCTTCTTGGAGTGTGTCTATAAAACTGTAGATTTAAAGGACACACTTCAGGCTTTTAGGCTTATTTTCAGTCCTTGGTGATTTATTTACTCATATGTCTTAGAGATTTATTCAGTTTAGATCAACACTGTTGTGTTCATTCTTGAAGAGATTCACTTCTAAGTGCTCAGTAGATGTTTAGTCACTTTGGGCTTTCTCTTTCTGTCTCTTTAGGTTGTTTATTTTGGGCTCGTATGACCGGGAGACGTACGTCCACTGCACTGTTGAGCTTAGCAGCCATGAATGGCGGGAAAAACCTCGCAGCTCAATCAAAAGGGTATGCGTCTTACTTCCTGTTTCCCACACACACACACACACACACACACACACACACACACACACACACACACCGTCATCCCCTTCTTTTCTCTCACACTAGTTTAAGATGTTTAAGAAGAAACTTGTGCCTATCAGGGTCAATGGTCACTTGCAAATCAAGCTTAAATAACTTCAGAGTGGAAACAGTGATTGAAACTTGTTGTTTGGAGGTTTTTTCCTTTTAAAACCTCATCTCTTTCTTTCATACTCTATCACACATCTGCAGCTGTGATGAAGAATAGTTATAGTATTTAGTAGGGTTTGGACAATGTGCTTCAAATCTAGCTTTTTGACATTAATGCACTAGAAAAAGAAGTAAATAGCTTGTTTTGTTGATGTTCATAAAAGTGCTTGAGTTAAGGAAAGATATTTAATATATAAAATGTCATGATTTTGGGAAAAAAAACAAAAACAAACAAAACACATTATCATTTGGTGCAAAAACTACACTGAATCTCCCAAACCGATCTGTACTTGCACTTAACACTCTCGCTGCGCTGGTTTGTATGTGACAGAATGACTAAATGTTAGGAATCAATCTCTGCTGAATAATAGTCTTGCATAGAGCTAGAAAACCAAACATTTTCTGAAATTCTTTAAAAAGAAAAAAAAGAAATAACATCAGAAATAACCCCAGGTATTGTTCATATATTGACATAAAAATTTTGTCCAGTCCTGTAGGAAAAGAGGTTTTTGCATTTTTTCTGAAGTATAAAGACTCTCCAGGAAGTGCTCGCTCCAAAACAAAAACGAGTATTGGTCGAGTTTAAAATGCAGAACAATAAAACACAGATGTTTAAAAATATCAGAGCAATGACATTTCCAGTGGTTTTAGCCAAGTTTGTGAGTTCCCAGTCAGTTCCTGATCTGATCAGTGGCTTTTGTCAGGTGCTTAAATACGTTTAAATGGTATTTTTGTCTTGTTTAATTCAACTTTGTCCTGCCTGTTTAATATAACACTCAGATTTCGTATTATAAAAAGACAACATTATTATTATTCAACGTAAGTTATTATTCAGCATTCATGTTTTTGCAGGAGTATTGCCTTTTTTTTTGTTTTATGAATCATGAGTAGGATTGTTGGGGATTGTTGCAGGATTGTTGTAGAGCTTTTGGTGGATTGTTGGACAATGCTTTTTTTTAATTATTATTTATAAAGTTATTGTAGAATTGTTGGTGAATTAGAGGAGTGTTGTCACCTCTTCTCTGACCTTGCTCTGGATCCACCAAGACTCTGACCAGGATAAAGCTGTAGATTATCTTTAATGGCTTGACGGGTAGTGTTCAGGATGCTATTACAGCAAGAAGAACTTTCAGCCACTTGTTGCATAGGGATAGTTGTATTGACTGTTTCCATGTTTCAGCAGACCCTTTTCTGTCCACCAGGGGGCAGCAACATCACTGAAATGTTGGACACCAGCCTTTGTGTGATCATCTGTGTGGTGAAAGTTGTCTTGTGTGTGTATATAATGTCTGGTCTGAAGCTGAGCAATAGGCTACCTGGATAAGATTACTTGTTTTTATATTTAACATTAATGTTCAAGTTACACTGTGAGGGCCAAAAGAGCTCATAGACAAACTACACACACACACACACACACACACACACACACAGCTCCTGGCTACTTTATTAAAGCTGCCACAATGGATTTTGTATATATTACAGATTGTGTGTGTGTGTGTGTGTGTGTGTGTGTGACATCAGCATACAGCTACAGGTCATACATGGAGTTGACTGCTATAAAGTCACAGCATGACGTATATGCGAGTGTATGCGAGTGCAGGTTATTGAGTTGTTGAGTTCCCAGCACTGGTATGGTCATGTGACCTACTAATGATCAAACCCAAGGTCAAATCTATTAGTTAGTATAAAAATAAGGTGTTTGTAGAAGGCTACACATTAAAATTTTTAGTGTGATATTCTTGGAGAAGCTTCTTCATACAGAGATCCCGTGCGACTTGATTGTAATTATACACACACAGTATCTTGTCCTAATAGTCCTTTACAAAGTCTGTTTTAAGAATATATTTTGTAATGAATTTGAATTGAATACTCTGTAGCATTTTGTGGTGTTAATTGATAACGTAAAGAAGATACTGTGATGTAGTGAAAGAGGTGATGTGGTCATCATATAGTACTTTTTTTAATCACTCCACCCCTAGTTCTAAAGCTGATACCGAACAATTTATTTTTATTTTTATTTTTTTTTATTAAAGGTTTGTACCAGTGTTAGTTTGATTAAAATTACAGCTCGGGCATTCGCTGCCAAACAGCAAGTCAATAATCTGGTGTTTTACAACGTTTTCCTTTCAGTGACATTTTTAGCTGAAAGAGCAATGGAAAACCTTTACTAATTACTGCAATTTAGAGGAATTAACATTCTCTTACGCTCTCCCTCTCTGCCTTCCACTTCATTCTCTCTCTCTCTATCTCTCTCTCTCTCTCTCTCACACACAGCAAATATGCCTTTGATAATTGAAATGTCATCTTTAATGGCTCAGTTTTTTTTTTATGAGCCATTTATTTTGCAATTGCTAAATAAGCTGTACGTGTAAAGTAAATGTTCATTAATCATTGATCAGACATTTGTTTTTGCCCTGACCACATTGCTTTCTCATCTGTTTTTTTTTTTTTTTTTTTTACCCAAGCAATTTACAAGTGTCAAATTGATTTACGTTTTTCAAAATTAGTTATGATGTGATTTGATAAATCCGTATCCCGATGACTGGCTCCAGAAAATTCCTCAGACCAGTTACCACACCTTCGTGTTGTGGCCGTAATACGCAGCACAAAGTATTACAAAAGTACTTTTCCATGGTTACATTTCCTTTGTCAGAATTTCTCCCCTTAAATGTAAAGGGGGTGGGGCTAATCTCGGGTGAATATGCGCAAGCTTAATATTCACCGATCACGAGCCTGATGATTAAAATTCACGCAGGTTTTAATAGAACTATGCGTTCGTGCTTGAGCTGTATTTTGGAGTTTGATCAGTTTAGCGAAGGAAAGCAAACCTGGCGATTGTATTGTACTGTAATTCAGTAGATTTGTGCAAATAGAGAAGAACTCTTTGTTTAGTTTATTTTCTTATTTCTCTGTATTTAGGTCTGTGTGATGTGCAGCAGGCTTAGAATCTCAGACAAGGGGATGTCAATCAAGTGTGCTTAGTAATAATAATAATATTAGGCCACGCCCACACAGTTCTCATCCTTCTGATCAGTGGTTTTCGGCAGGGCTTAAATATGTTTAAATTGTACTTCTATCTTGTTTAATTCAACTTTGTCCTGTCTGTTTTATATAACACTCAAATTTGGTATTATTAAAAAAAAAACAATATTGTTGTTATTATTATTCAACATTATTTTTCAGTATTCATTTTTTTGAAGGATTATTATTAATTAATTAATTTATTTATTAAATTAGGATTGTTGGGGATTGTTGCACGATGCTTTTTTTTTTTTTTTTTTTTTAAATATAAAGTTATTGTAGAATTGTTGGTGAATCAGATGAGTGTTGTCGCCTCTTCTCTGACCTTGCTCTGGATCCACCAAGACTCTGACCAGGATAAAGCTGTAGATTATCTTTAATGGCTTGACGGGTAGTGTTCAGGATGCTATTACAGCAAGAAGAACTTTCAGCCACTTGTTGCATAGGGATAGTTGTATTGACTGTTTCCATGTTTCAGCAGACCCTTTTCTGTCCACCAGGGGGCAGCAACATCACTGAAATGTTGGACACCAGCCTTTGTGTGATCATCTGTGTGGTGAAAGTTGTCTTGTGTGTGTATATAATGTCTGGTCTGAAGCTGAGCAATAGGCTACCTGGATAAGATTACTTGTTTTTATATTTAACATTAATGTTCAAGTAACACTGTGTGGAACGAGTACATCAGAGGGACAGCTCATGTTGGACGTTTGGGGAGCAAAGTTAGGGAGGCCAGATTAAGATGGTTTGGACATGTTCAGAGGAGGGAGAGTGAGTATATTGGTAGGAGAATGT
>CM075012.1:4759747-4804577 GCA_037576675.1 Pangasius sanitwongsei
AAGTGTTGAGGATGCAGAAGATAGGGATAGGTGGAGAGTGATGATTCGCTGTGGCGACCCCTGAAGGGAAAAGCCGATAGAAGAAGAAGAAGTTGTTCAAGTTACACTGTGAGGTCCAAAAGAGCTCATAGACAAACTACACACACACACACAGACACGTACACGCACACACAGTGTGCACACACACAGCTCCTTGCTATTTAATTAAAACCATCACAATGAGTTTTGTGTATATTACGGTTCATGTGTGTGTGTTTCCGTGCGCTCTGCATGTAATAACAAGGACAATGAGACCATGAGATGACATGATGTTTAGGCGTGTGTGTGTGACATCAGCATATAGCTGCATATAGTTGACTGCTATAAAGTCACGGCATGGCATATATATATGCGAGTGTATGCGAGTGCAGGTGAATTATTATTATTATTATTTTTTTTTTTTCAGGTGTATGAAAGCTGCAGGTTTAATATGTAGATGCACATTGTGTGTGTGTGTGTGTGTGTGTGTGTGTTAGTTATCACAATCTTACAGAGTAGGAATCAGAGTCCTCAGCAGGGCCTCAAACACAGGATTACAACATGCACCATCTGGAAAAGGTCATTCTCTTTCTCCATCTCTCTCTTTCTGTCTGTCTCTACATCTCTTCTGCATTCATTCTCTCTCTCTCTCTCTCTCTCTCTCTCTCTCTCTCTCTTTTGTCTCTGTCTCTCAATCTCTCTCTCATCCTCTCTTTTCTTCTCACAGTCTCTCTATTACCCTCATTGTGCTCTCTCTTGTCTGTCTCTCTTTTTTGCTTTCTCTCTATCTCGCTGTGTTTCACTCTCTCTTGCTCTGTCTATTTCTGTCTTTTTCTTGTTTAGTATCTTTCTTTGTTCCCCCTATCTCTGTTTCTCTTGGCTGATTGTTAATAAGCAAAGCACATAATTGTGCAGCCCTAAAGATGAATCTCTCTCTCTCTTTCTCTCTTTCTCTCTGCATTTTCTTTTGCTTGCTTTGTCCCACATTGTTATTTTTGTCTCACTAAAATGTCTTTTTCTTACTCTGTTTCTCGTGATATCTTTCTCATGGTCTCTCACTCCCTTTTTGCCTTCCATCTTTGATTTTCCCTTTTCTATTTCTTGTTTCTTTCTTTGCTTTTCTTATTCCGTCCTGTGTGTGGATATTCACAGTCAAGGTGCATTTTAAAAAAAAAAAAAAAAAAGACTTGATGTATTTGAGTGTGTTGTCGTACAGAGGACAGAGGACGTCTACCTGAGCTCTTTCTCTCTTTTTATTCCCCTCACTAATCTTTGTCCCTTTTATCCCCTGAACAGCAGAAAATGTACCCGAGATTGTGCTTCATATATGTGACCTTTGACCTTCGATTGCTTTTGCACAAATGAACAGAAAGCTAAACCCACTTGATAACACACATCGTTTCCTTACACATCATTTCTCATCCCTGACTGAGTGGCTTATTACGGACACACTATACCCTCAAATCCTGATCTGAAATCAATCCATGAGGAAAAAAAAAAGTGGAAGTAAAATGCACTGTGTGTGTGTGTGTGTGTGTGTGTGTGTGTGTGGAATTGCTGGTGTTTGTAGTAACTGATTAGTAATGTTAGCTAGCAGGATCACTTTGTGCTAATAAAACATTCATTTCATCCTTTGTAAAAAAAAAACAAAAAAAAAAAAAAAAAACACATCTTAACACAAGTATTTCCATTAGGGCGGTCTAAACAAATTTGGAAACTATATGAAAGAAAAAAAAAAATCCACATTAAATGTTTTAAGATCTGTAGTCACCTGATGCCATGCGCCATGTGTTTTACTTCATTATTAATTTTCTAATTAAATATAAATAAATCCTAAACATGAAATTAGACCACGTGTATGTGGGTAATTTTAAACTAATTAATTGAAATGGTGTTCTATTGGCTGTCCTGTGCACTACGTAGGTTCTACCACACGTTATGTTGTACCCTAAGTAGTGTGTCTATACAGTGAAGCCAGTTAAGGTTTATCCTTATTATTTTTGTGTGAAGAGGAGTTAGATGATTTATGTTTATGTGGCTCTCAGATGGTATGAGGGTGAGCCAAATGAAAATCTTATTATTTTAAGTTTTGCATTGTTTATTGTAAATAGGTGCCACAAACGTGTAATATTTTTCTACATAATCTCCATATTGTTCAATTCCAGTTTAAATTAAATTTGATTCAATTCTAATTTATATCACACGTCTAAGATTTTCATTTGACTCGTGGTATTATTATATTATTATTATTATTATATATACCTCAATTTCAGCAGGACAAAAAAAGCTATTGCGGGTGAATACAAAAATTTAAATATATTGTATGTTAATATTGTGCTGTTATTTTATTCGCTTTTAAACACATATAATGAAGAACTGCGGCTAATATTGATGTATAATTTAAAAAAAAAAAAACGCAATTAATATTTTAGTTTAAAATTCTTTAAGTGATAAATGTGAAGATGTTTTCTATCAGGGTTTGACAACTCTGTCCTAGTGTTTGTTTTATCAGAGATTAATGGTGTTGGTCACAATTTTTTTTAATTAAAAAAATATATATATAAGTTCATGCACAAGTGTATGTAAAACCTGGACTTTTTACAGCAACAAAACCTTTGTTCTACAGTATTTAATGTATGTGGATATATTAAGATCTGGGTTAATATTGGATCAAATTGTACTATTGGGAGTCTGAGCTGTACTGAAGGATCTCTTTCTTCCAGCACACACACACACACACACACGTCTCCTTTCAACACAATGTACTATTAGCAACACACACTACTGAACATGCATGCGTGCATACTCTTATTCTGGCTCTGTAATTCAATGGTCTTAAAATTAGTTCTCTCCCCTACAGCATTGATGAGGCTTGTATTACTGACACACACACAGACACAGGGTGTATTTACACAGCTGCTCTAATGAGTGACTGACGCTTTCTCTTTACAACTGCCAATAGTCTGTTTGGCTCTACATAGTGTGTGTGTGTGTGTGTGTGTGTGTGTGTGCATGTTCTTTTTAAGATGAAATTGTTTTCTTCTTCACAAATGGTTACTTCCTTTCTTAATAGTATGTCTGAATAATAACCTATATTACGTCCGGTGAAAACTCAGGATACTGATCAGGCTTATAATTCCAGAGATACTCACAAACCCCACACATCACTTTATACAAGTTGTTACAGTAATGCACAAAGGTCCAGTGTATGGCAAGCGTATGGCAACTTTATGCCATAAAGAAATTACACTGAAATTGAAATTTGTTTGTTTAAATGCCATTTCTTTCAAAGTTTGATTTCTAACAGGTGAGTGGTATGTATAGATCACCCAAACTGGTTTATTTTTTATTTTATTTATCTATCTACTGGGGGGGCACATTGGATTAGTGGTTAATGCATTTGCCTCACACCTCCGGGGTGTTTGCATGTTCTCCCTGTGCTTCGGGGGTTTCCTCCAGGTACTCCTGTTTCCTCCCCCAGTCCAAAGATACGCGTTGTAGGCTGATTGGCATTTCCAAACTGTCTGTAGTGTGTGAATGAGGTCTGAGTGTGTGTGTGAGATTCAGGCTCCTCTGGATGGATGGATATCTATCTACTTATTTATCTGAATCTGCCACAGTTTGAGCACATTGTTATTGGTATTAATTTATTTTTTTATTTTGTTAGCTGGTTTATATTGAATATTTTATAATGGAGACTTATAGAACTGTGGTTCGGGGTTTTATTTTATATTATTTTTTATTTATTTATTTTTTTAGTTTTACAGTGCTTGTGGAATTTCATTAACAAAACTGGGAGAAGAGTGTACAGAGTGTACTATATGTCTGTATGAGGTCTTTAAAATCAAATCACCACCCATGAGAACATCCTGGGTGGACCACAGGAGGTCTGTGTGTGTGTGTGCGCATTTGTGTGTGTGAGATGACAACCCAAGAGAACATTCTGGGCTATGTGCGTGTCAGTGACGTGGGAATCCGGCTCCGCGGTGGTGAACTTTTCACCTTCAATGTTGGACAGTCGCTGCACTGTGACATTAAGTACTGTTGATTGATGCCCTATACACACACACATAGTCTCTCCTCAAACAAGAGCATGTGTGTATGGGAGAAACGGTTGACACAGAAAATAAGACCCAATATTTGTGAGAGAGCATGTTATTTAAGTAAGAAGGTTGTGTGTCTTTGTAGGAGATCTTACTGCTTTACACTTTGTCTGCCTCTTCTGTGTGTGTTTTGCGCGTATTGATTCCCTCTCCCCATCTTTTTACTGCTGATATAATGGCTGGCTAGGTGCATGATGGGACACATGATGACTGTATTACTCATATTCCCTTATTTACAGGTTGCCTTGTCCTATGGCAACAGCACATGATGGTAAAATCTCTTAATGTGATGACTCTTCAAGCCAAAACAAGCTTGAGATGTTAATATTTATAGTCATTAAAGCAAAATTATATATTTATATATCTGTTCCATGAACATGTACTTTTATTTAAGCTCTCCAGATCAAACGGTAAAGGCCAGCATTTCCAGAAATTCAGCAAGAAGCTGCAGGTTGTCAATAATCTTTCATGAGAGAGTGGCAAAACCATCAGAACATAACCTAAGACTTTTACATTAGATTAAGAAGGTTTAAATATGTTTCCTGATTCCTATAAAAACCTATTCCTCAGTACTTCCCTATGGTTTGCCTCCTTCAGCTTATCAAATCAATGCTACATGCGACAGATGCTGTGTTTGGTTACAGTGTGGAGGAGCTGAAACTACAGCCAGCCCTACAGGGTGAATGTCAGGTTGAGTGAGCTTTATATACATCTGAGTGGCCGAAGATGGATCCATTCATCTAAAACGTCCAGCTCGGTTAACGTCACTCCTGACATAACATGCACACTAACCTAATCAAGGCTGGAAACACATCCGTACGCATAACACTACCTGCAAACTGAACCTAGCTGAGTGGGAGCTAAAAAGAAACTTCTCCAGCATTGCCAGGAAAACACACACACACGCACGCAGACACAGACAACTTATCACTAGGCTCTTTTTTGTTAAGGCATGATCACCATTTATGTGTTCTTCTGAAAACACGGTTCAATTTGATATTTAGTGTTTAGACTTCTGTGAAGCTCGAAACATCTGACAATTCCCATTCCAGAGACCGGATCACATGGTGCGCTCGCATCCGAGTTCACTGGAACCAAAATTGTGACCACTGTATTCTTGTGGGCCATAGATGGGTTATCGGTTAACCTCAGCTGGATTGGAAAACAGCTTTCCCATTTTGCCAAGTGTATCAAACTTTTAGTGGATCCTAAAAAAAAAAAAGTTGAGGGAAGTTTAAACCATCCTACACACACGCAAAATTACAGTCAGACACATGGCCTAGGCCTTTATCTCACATTACACACAACATGTAGGTTTATGTGACTGTGTAAACAGAACAAATATTTTATGACCATGGTCTATTACACATTAGGTAATTAGGACCATGGTGTATTACACATTAGGTAGAACTGAGAATGATTAATTTTCCATTTTTAAAGGTGATCTAGTTAATAAAGCTCTCCCACTAACCACCGCGATTGCAATTTTTGCCAACTTATTTAACGTCTATTACTTTAACTGCATTTTTTCCGTCTTTTAAAATCCTTGGTACACACCCAGACAAGTAGACTGTGTTTGGAGTCAGAAGTACTTGATATAAATTGGTATACTTATGTTAATCTTATGGTTACTGTCAAAATCCTTTGTTTCTACAAGCTGTGTGAGGCAATGAAACTGATATAACTGAGTTTTGGGAGAGCATGAGGAGCAGGCTGTATTTTTAGCTGATTGCTGTTTGTGGCCGATTTCTCCGACAGGCAGCTGTTCTCTCTCTGCCTACTTATTGTATGATCCAGGCTGAAGTGTGCTGAGACTAAATCTCATTTTTATGCACTTTATTGCTTTTTACGTGGATGGTGGCAGGGGGCCTCAGATCTGCTGCTGGAATGGAGAGAAAGATTGGGGGCAAAGGGAGGCAGAAAGCAGCTGGAGCACTGATTGAGTTCTTTTGGCTGTGATTGACATCGATGGTGGAGCTGTGGTCGTGGCTGTTTATATGGTAAACTATGGTAAACTTTTATGGCGGAGGCAATGGTGTCTATGGGGATGAGATTTGCAGTGTACTCTGCAATAGAAGCCAAAGCCTCTTTGACATTGAAAGTCTGAGAAAAGTACTGAGAAATGGCTCAGTGCAAAGCATAAAGTCAGTACAAACGCTGGGTCTGGAAAGCTAGTTTGTCTTTCCTAGTGATGTATCAGCTTCTGTTCACACAAGCCCTCTCAATAATTAAAGAAAATTGCTTGTGTACTAATTGCATCTATGGAGTGCATCAAAATGAGTCCAAAACTGCTGTTTGCATTGAAAATACCAGCACCAACACTAATTAGGTTCATCAGTCACTTCAAGCCTGTAGCAGCCGCGTGAGTAGGAATGAGTATATGGAACAAAAAGGTTTGATGCCAAGCAGCCCTTGCTGAAGATTCAGTCCTGATCCTGATCTAGTTTCTCCTACCTGGGCGGAGTCAAAAGTCCAGGAGGTAGAGACAACTCTGTGTGTTTCAAGCTGGATAAGTGTGTTTCGTGTTGTACAGTGTTGTTTGGGTTAACGTTAGGCCAGAATTTCTAGCCTCATCCCTTTCTGTAAGTACTAATTCTGCAATCCATTGTATTCAGAAAGTTCAATTTGATTTTCCCAAGTTCTGATCTCAACACATTCTGGCACTTTGGCATGGAAGATATGTATGCCGAGAGCAATTCGTATTTTGTTTGTTTGGTTAGTGTCTGAATTTTATGAACATATAACGAAGATCTACATGAATTATTTCTGTGCAGTTAGCAATGAGAAATGATAAGACATTCATCTTTGCTCATAAATCTTTTATCTCATTAGTAAAATTGAGCTGAAATCAACAGAATTGTGACAAATCTAAAGCTGTTAAAACACCCTTTCACAAAACAAAAGCTGTATATCAAGTAAAATCTGTTTACTGTTGAATGTGTGCCGCCATATTGATGTGACATTAGGTATATTTATCAGAGAATGGATGTTGCCTGAGACCCCGACTGGGAATTTCGAGTTGAATGACTGTTCCATTTTTCTTGCACTTTCCTGTGTCACAGGTTGGGTTTTTCCAAGTTTTTTTCCGAGTACAATGGATTGCAGAATAAATGTGCACTTGGACCCTTTATCACGGTTGCTGAATTTCTCATACCTGCATACTGTTGAGTTATGCAATGACGTCTGAATTGAGTCCTTCTCACTGTACTGTCACAGTATACTCCGTCTTCTCCATGATTCTGTAGCAATATTTTTACCACTCCGGCTCTTGAAGGTTTTTTTTTTTTGTATATTTCATAGTTTGCCAGTCATTTTCTGACGGTAAATGTCACCTGTCGATTAGACTCCTCTTTAGAAAGCGACTGAGATTTGTCTCTGTCTCTTGTTGTGAAGGTACAAACCTGATTTTAAGTGACTGGCAAGAGGGAGCTTAAGACGCCCTGTAATGGACAAACTAAATGTCACTGCGATAAGGAGATGGCGCATCCTTCTCCTGTCCTTTTCACAGAGACGTGAAGTGCTTAGGAGTGCTGATAGCAGGAGCTCTAATATTCCACCTACACCTCTCTGTCTTTCTTTCCCTCCTCCTCCTCCTCCTCCTTCTTCTTCCCTCGTTTGCTCCGCCGGCCGTATGCAGATGAACGCTCAACTCTTTTGCCGACAAGCAACAATGAGGGTGCTAAAAACGGACCGGCGGCTAAAGGAGCTCTCCAACCTCCGGACATAAATGAGAGGGGGTGTTTTTTTTTTTTAATATCCCTGTCTCCATAACGACCCCTGCTTTTGTGTGACGCTCAGTGAAAAGAGTTCTCTCCTGTCACAAAGCGGAGCGCCAACATGAAAATTCAAATAGCGGGCAATGAGACCTGCGTTCCTGCCTTTGAATTGGTTTCGAGCTCAAATGTGGAGCTCTTCTTCTCTGGGAACAAGGCTCCTGGTGAATGGACATTTGAGAAAAATCTAATCACAGGGTATAATATGAGATGCGTTTTTGTTTTTTTCTCAAAACATCAAATGTAATTATAGGGGCTTGGGTCCATTCAGCATCCTGGATTACTTGAACAATTTCCAAAATAATATTTTACATATATGAAATGCATCAGTTTGTATTTTTTTAATGCGTGTTTGTCTATTCATGTTGTGTGTCTGCGAACACACTCACTATAAATACTGTATGTGTGTGTGTAATCCCTTGTGTGTTTGTGGAGAGCAGGATGTGATGGAGGAGAGGAGCATGTGATTGAATTAAGCACCAAAAAGGAAAGGGCAGCGATGACATCAGTCAATGTGGCACGTCTGACTTGGACCAGACACCTGAAATGATGAATAATAATCCACTTCCTGCTTGTGCAGTTTGACTTCCTGTTCATGGTTAGCACCAAGGTTTATTTAGTTACTGCAGAGGATGAAAACCGGGTGTCTGTCTTTCCTGCCAATTATCTAATTTACAATATTAAAGCTCAACATTAAGTGGGTTTACATGCACACTAATAATCTAATTATTATTATCAGGCTGTTATCTGATTGTTCATGCGGTCATGTAAACGGCATACTTCAATTTTATAATGAATTAAACTTGTTAGGGGATTTAATACCCTTCAATAGACTCATCTTTTTTTAGATTAGTAATCTGGTTAATCACTGCATGTACCTTTTAATGTGATATTTTTTGTTTTTTCAGCATAAAGAGTATAAACTTAATTCAATACAACACCCATATTTCTTTCTAAGCAGTTCCATTTCCCCAGATATTACCAATAAAACAAATCATTTTGTTTTTGACGCAGCAGAAAGTTGCATCATGTCCATTTTTAGTAGGTTTATTGGTAGGTTGTAAAATCAACTGTGAATGTTTGTATGTTAAGCATTTAGAAAAAAGTCTTAGGATTGACAAACACATGTAGACACAGAGGTTTCTCATTATCAGATTATTTAAGTGGGAAAACTGGGATTGCCAGAATCAGATTTTTGCCAATGTAAACATGCACTGTGTTTCCATTGTACCTTCAAGGAGAAATGGAAAGCAATGGTGAACAAAAGTATTTATTTCTCTATTGATTCCCTTCTTTTCTGTGTGAATGTCAAAGGTTAAGAAACTGCTTAGATGGGTGGCAAAAGGGTGATTAAGTGTGTGTGTGTGTGTGTGTGCATGAACATATGTACAACATAGCTTTTAACATGCACTCTGCTTTAGGAACAATGTGTTTCTCTCTTCTGATTTCTGCTTTTTGTATTTTTGTTTCGCTTCAATCTTAGTTTTTTCCTCCCTTCTTATTAAGGGAATAATACATAATATATTGTTTTGTGTGTGGTTTTGTTCATGTAGCGTCTTTGGGTATGTGTCTCTTGAGGTTTTGTGTGTGTGTGTGTGTGTGTGTGTGTGTGTGTGTGTGTGTGTGTTTGTGTATGCCCCCGGGGGACTGCTACCCTATACCCAAACACTAATCTCTTTGACATGTGCCAGATGATTAGATTAAGTCCAGCGCACTGAGAGAGTACGAGAGCTGTTTGCTGGCCTGCACTGCCCTACTACATTCATCCAATGAACCTGACCACGTGAGTGTGTGTGAGTGTGTGTGAGTGTGCGCGCTTGTGTATTTTCTGGAAAGTCTCCAGACTGTACTTAAACCTATCCAACTTACTCTCTAGAATAAATCACTGGCTATGTTTAATGCACATCAGTATTCCCATATAAATCAGAATTTGTCAATATTCTAATTAGCATTGTGTCATGTAAACGTCGCAATCCGATTGCCCGATTCAGATTAAGACAATATTCTGATTCCCCAAATTCCGATTCCCACCCCTGGAATATGTTTTAATCGGAAATTTGTTGCATATAAACACCTTATTCAGAAAATCCACTGAAAGGAGATGCGCGTGCTCAGTCCGCAAGGAATTGTGGGTGCCAACAGATGTTTAGCTGTAGGCTAGGTATTTAGGAATGGTAACTCGGGCATACTTACAACAACCATGTGTACAGGAATATTCCAATGTCTGTACGCATATAAACATCATATTTGGAATCTGGCTGCAACCCGAATATAGACCTTAAACGGATTTTGATGTGCATGTAAATGTAGCAACTGTCATAATTAGCGATTGCTAATTTGCTTTGTTTATTTATTTTAATACTCAGTACCCCCTGAAGTGCGGTTACGTGTTGCTCTAAAATCTGTTGGGTTTTTTTGGTAATGTAGTTAATCTTTTCATGCAGTACATATCACAATTTCTGTGCTTTGTGAGATGAAGTACAAGCCAGTGCGCTGCTCTTTTGTCTCTGTGTGTCGGTGTGGTTTCTCATCAACACTCGAACAAGTGAGCAAGGCGTGCGTGTTCCTGCAATCGATTTTAAACTGGTTAGCTTGTCTCTTTAGCTCAGACCTCAGATAAACCTGGCAAATAAAGGAATAAATGGACAGATTTGGAGGCAGAGCGAACAGAACAGGAGAATTGCGGGCAAGAAGCCATGGAGAGCGCTTTCATTCTATTACAGCTGAATAGAAATGTTAAATCTGAAAGGGAATATTATCTACTTTTTGTTTTTCTCATTTGCTAGCTCTTTGCCGTTTGGACATTTCTAGAATTCTCAAATTTAATTGATCAGTAGGTCTTGATTAATTTTCTATAACAGCACATCTGACAGTAGTTGTGGATGCAGGACGAATCACAGGTTTATATGAATACGCTTGTTCTAATGATTTCTTTAGTAACAGTTCATACACAGGGACTTGTATGACGGATGCTTTGCATAATCTAAGGCTAATAAAAACAGATATTTTCTTTTTTATAACCTTCAAGAGGAAAAAAAAGACAGGCTTATGAGTTAATAGCTGTTGTAATGTAAGTGATAACATGAACTAACTTGTTTTGCGGATGTTCCACAACATTAAGGGAAACTATTAATGGATAAAAAGTATGACATGTTGTTCTTTAATAAATGAAAATTTGGAATCGTTGACAAATTGTTGTGGTATAAAAGGAATAAAACACTTTGGGATGTGCTGTTAAAGAGAAAAAAAAATCAACTTTGGGGTGGTAACAATAACCCTGCTTTACATTGGACTGCATCACACCACCCTGTCATTGATTATTTTCCTATAACTGCACTTGTTCTTTAATAAATGAAAGATTTTAAGTGTTGGCAAATTGCTTCACTTCTTGTTGGAACCATCCTGCTGTTAATTATTTTCCTATAACAGCATGAACCAAGTATTTTCTTTCTTCTATCAAATACTATGCAACTTCATAAGTCACCAGTGTTAGCAAAATGAACTAGTGAATATTTTGCCCTTTGTTTTCTTCTCTGCTATATTATAAATCAAGTGTCCCATTTAGAGCTTTTAAAAAAAGTGGAACATGAAATAAATTACCAGATTGTCAGTTTTGTCCTTTTAAAGTACTCATGCCTGAACATTTAGAACATCAGTCAGGTTTTCTCTCATCTGATTTATCTTTTTTTTAAAATGTACAAGCTACTAGTTTCAGACAAGACTTAATGGGCTTTGTAATTTTCCGACATAGAAAACATATTTGAGGATAATCCGTTTCCCCAAACTGCTATTTGTTTAGTCAGGCGGATTGGTGCTCGTTATCTAACACTCATTTTCACCCTTGTTTACACTGATCAAGAGGTGGATTTGCTCTAATGTTGACACTCGTTTATCAGATGATGGGCTGTTTTTGTGTTTTTGACTTTATCAAAACTGTCATGTGGAAACAATCTAATCTGTCCTCCACGATGCTCACACACACACTGTCATTGTACCAGGTTTTGTATTTGTGTGTTTTTCTCCTGGGTTTGTGTGTGTGTGTGTGTGTGTTTTTTTTTTTTATTGATTGAGATTATCACTCTATCCCAAAATGAACACTCACATATGCTAATCTCTGTGTGAGAGAGAAGAGAGATAGAGAGAGGAAAAGAGCAACAGGTGTACACACAAGACAACTGTCGTCCTCATACAATGGCTTCAATGGCTGTCTGTCACCATGCAAAGTAGAGCGTGGGCTTTATGCAGAAACACACCTCACACGTCGGCCGCCGTGCACACAGCTGGCACGGATGCTGGCAAAAACACATTCCGTGACGTTTGTATATTCGTAGGCTTGGAGCTCACACGAGTGGGCACTGTGTATGTGAGAGAGGATGGCTGATGTTGGATGGCTTGCTTGGGCTCTCTCTGAGGTAATTTGTCAGTCACCTCACTCTACCTGTCTATCTGAGTGCACAAAGACAATTGATGCTTCTGCGTTCGGGTTAGAGGCAATGTTAGTCCACCCAAGCATGCACTGTGTGTGTTGTATTGTAGTTGTGTGTGAAAGAGAGAGAGAGGAAGTAGACATTAATGTTTCTGAAGAGTGGAAAGGCAGATGAACAATGTGGTTTTACTTCCATGTTAAAGTGTGTGTGTGAATGTGTTTGACCAAATGTCATTTGGCTGGTCCACATGATGTTTGTATCTTAGTGGGGACCAAATGTCCCCACAAGTATAGGAGAGTTTTGACCTTGTGGGGATATTTGCCTTGTCTTCAAAGGAAAACTGCTTTTTATTTAAAGAGAATTAAAAGATTTCCTTGTGGTTACTGAGGTTAAGATTAAATTTAAGATTAGATTTAGGTGTAGATTTAGGTGTATGCCAATGGAAGGTCCTCACAAGAATTGTAAGACAAACGTGTGTGTTTGTTTGTGTGTGTGTGTGCATATGATAACACTACTTGCTTGTCAGAGACCATTTCAGCATCTATCCCATATTTCCAGAATTTCTAAAAAACAATCCCTTAATTCCGAAGAGTTTAAGTGTGTGTGTGTGTGTGTGCACGTGTGCACCCAACTCTGTCACCAGGATTTTTCATATTGGTAAAATCACATGACCAAGGTCAATATTCTGAATTTTCTTATCAATATATTGTTTTGTCATGCGTAGCAAGTGCTGTGCGTGCGTGCGTGCATGTGTGTGGTGAAGCATAAATTGACACATCGGTCACATTATCATGAACAAGCCAGAGCAATGTCAACATCCGTTTACCTGTGCTACACACACACACACACACATGTATGTGCGCGCACACACACAGTCCAGCCACGTTTGTGGTTGTGTGATTATCCTGTAGCTGCTCAATCTCCAAAATCATCCATAATTGCTGCTCAGTGTCTTGGGTTTGTTCTTGCGTCAGGAAAATATCTGTCAAATCAAGTGTGTGTATGTGTGTGTTTGTGTGTGTGTGTGTGTGTTCTGGGGAAAAAAAAGTTATTGTTTTCATTTCTGTTTTTCCACATGTTCTGAGGTGTTCATGGGATTCTCTTTGGCTTATAAGTGTGCATGAAGCTTTAGTTGGTTTTATATTGGTACTGCGGTGCTCTGCTTTATTTGTCAGCAGATATCCTGATGGTGGTGTCAAAGACAACTTTTAAAGAAGTCTTTTCAGTTTGAGTAAAGTGTAGACACACCAAGCCCTGGCCACTGAATCCCTCATTTAGGCAAAATGACTTTCAAATAGACTGTCCTCAGTCCTCTAAAACAAAGCTCCAGAATTGGACTGGCAGATGACTGCTTGACGGGTCAGATTGACACACTGTGGGGTGCATTATGCACTAAATTGCTGTGTATGGGAAAAACAAAAGGGCATGTTGTGCCATTGTACCATGTTCACACACCTGGCTTTGATCTAGTAGTTGTGATTGAATAAAGCTCGCTGTAGATTGGTAAAGGCAGTCTCAGATGAAAGTGCTGCATGGATTACAGCTTTTCGATCCCACTTTTTCTTGACTACATGAGAAACAAAGAGTTTGCTGTAGTACGGCCAGCCACCATCTAAAAAAAAATTTTATTCTTTCATTTTTCTTTATTACCTGAATCTTTTTAATCAAAATTTTATCAAATGTGAGCTTCCAGATCATCTGACAGGCATTATTGGGCTTTTTTTGTGAGTAATTGCATGAGAATGATGCAGTTCAACATGAGAGGTGATCTCTTTCACTGAGCAGAGGAACAAGTAGAAAAATTCAGCTGCTATCCATAGATTGTATTCTGCTTTGACCAAAGTAATAAATGTGAATGTCTACTCACTGGGAAAATACAATAACCTGGACAATCTTTGTATACACTTGTATATCACCATTAAGAGGGAAAAAAAAGTGTGGAGAAACATTAGGTCCTCAAGCATTAAACAACGTTCCTCCAGGACCATGGTGCTACATAAAACAACACAGAACTACAAGAGACTACACATTTCTACATAACGTGCACGTGTAAACATGTGCAAACAGTACAATGACTACCAAAACAGGACATTAGGCACAGTAAAAGACAGCGCCTCGCCAACTAGTACACAGTTCTAGTAAGAAAGTGAATCGGATATAACAGTAGTGCAAAAGAATAACAATATAGTAAGTTGCTGTAAATGTAAACGTAACATACTGTGACTTGAGTACAAGATAAGCTTACACTATACTATACTTATACTATATATGGACATAATTTACCAGAAACTCAGGGTGAAGGACCACTCCAAAGACAGAAAGTTCTTACCGATGTAAATTAATATGTTGGACAACAACCAAACCACCGTTTTTTTTTTGTTTTGTTTTTTTTTAAAGGAGCATTTTACATAAAAGTAAGTAAAAGGGTTTTAAATGTTTTCTGTTCCAATGGGAATTTTTGTTAAGCCAATGCAACTTTGCATAGCTTTCACTGAAAATGTCATTTTCAGGGTGTGAGTTAAGCATTACTGAAGGGTATCTTGAGGCAGAGGTTCATGGGCTCTAGAACTGAAACACACAAATGTAACAAAATTTAATATCCCACTGCTTAAATATATAGTACATACATGTCACTTACATTTTAGTAGTGACACGTAGTGCAACCAGTAGCGTTTGTTGGTTTTTGCATCTGTTGTGTTTGGAAAATCTAAGATTCAGGAAGGTTCTTTCAGTCTTTCATCAGAGGCAGGCCGTTCTTCTCACTGCTTGCCAGCGTGCATAGATTGCCTGGTTTTTCATTCCCTGTTTAACTCGATCAGTGCCCTTCTCAAGATTATAACAAATGACAGCAACAAAATTACAGTCATCCATCTCCAAGCAGGCATCAAGGAAGCGTTTTTATACACACCCACCAAAGGTAGAGGAACGAACATGCAGCGAAAGTAAGAGATAGGAGAATCAGACAAAAATATTTTTAAAATGTGAGGGTTTATTATAGATTCAGTTTTTAGTTTTTTTCTAGATAAAGTGTATACAAATTATGGAAGCACCATATGTAGATGGCACTCTCTTAGTTATTACTTGGCACAAGTTGGATGTCTTTGTGTTTTTTTTGTTTTTTTTTTCTTTTCTCAAATAGATAATCTTTCCCAACTGCTAAATTGTCCACACATGCATTTCCACTTGTACTGCAGCATGGTAGGAGTTTGGCATCAGTGTATGTGGGACTTCGGAAACCCAGAGCAGGTTAGCAGGAGTATGTGCAGGTGCACCATGGGCTCTCTGACAAACAAGGTACCTAAAGCCCACACAGAAGGATTAGCTGTAATTGTAGAGCTCTTTCTGTAACTCCTGCCTTCATTGTTTTATTGCCATGATAGGTTTAGTATGTGGTGGAAAAGACTACTTTATGTTGAGTGGCGATTGCCTTTCACAGTTTGGATCCTCCCACTGTAATTATTATTCAGTATTTGCTGTTTCAAAGAAAGAAACTTGTCCACCCGCCCGTGGGTTTGTAACTACTGGGGCTGTCATGTAGGTCTACTGTGATGTCTTAAAACAAAAACTGTCATCTTGTATTCAAGCAGTAGGCAGAAAGCACTTCCAAGTTTAGTTTTGTATTCAGTTCACAATTTAAACATGCATTGAATTAGATTCTTGTTTGGTGTGATTTCACAAATTCTCAGAATTCCTCAATTTCATGTTGGGCATATCTGTATGATGACACATCAGCAAGTGTAAATATAAACATACATATTTTAATAATGATTTCTAGTTAATTTTGTCATCTTCATTGTTTATATAAGCGATAACGATGTTCTTTTCAGGGTCCAAGCACTACTTTGCAATTAGTGCAGATGCCTGCAAACTGAGTATGTAGAGTATATCTATTGAGATACCATTCGGATTTCTTTCATGGCCATTTCTTTGCAGCAACCAGATACAGAATGCAAATTTTCAATTTGCCTTTGGAAGCGGTTGTTGAGACACAGTTATGTGAATGTATCAGCGCAACGAAGGTGTTAAATTAGATCAAATTTAGGATGTCTCCTCAAAGTTTCACATCGACTATTCATTCCATGATTTAGATATTGCATTCAAAAATCTTGTTCTTGTTCTTGATTGGTTAAAGTGTAAAATTTCATTGTCAGCCAGTTTGGCCCATGAGCTTTTGTTGTTCAGTTTTTTCTGGCAAAGGAATGTACGGCTGAAGCAGATTTATCGATCAGGCTCAAATCCATGGCTAATTTTGGTGTCATACAACAGTGTATTGAATCAGACACAGGTGTTTAATAAATATGTTTAGAAAGAATTATAATTATTGTACTAACTCTTCCCTGCACACTTTCTGTGTTCTAGACCGAGGTTATTAAGGGTCCAAATGGTAGTGTGGGAATGACATTCCGACATGTCCCAGCAACTGAAGGTGATGTGGTGCATGTAAGCATCGAGACGGTGACTCCCAACTCCCCCGCTGCCCAGGCTGATCTGCAGAAAGGAGATCGCTTAATTGCGATTGGAGGTTGGTGTCATTAATGTCAGAATTTGTGCTTAAAAAAAGCTCTAAGTGCCAGATCATTGTAAAATTAACTTTTATTGTTTTCAGTCCTTATAAATTGGATCCTTACTGAGTGCAATCAGGAACCATTGATGTAAAGATTGTCCAAATTTTCTAATGAATTACATTATATTTCTCTTTCCATGTTTGTATAGGAGTCAAAGTGACGTCCTCTGTCCAAGTGCCAAAGCTGCTAAAACAAGCTGGAGATCGAGTGGTTGTCCTGTACGAGAGACCAGTCAGACACCAGGTGCCTACCATGGGCTTGGGATCCCTCCAAGATACCCTGGGTCCCCTGGAAGAACCTGCATACCCTGTGGCTGGGGGTTATGAGGAGGACCCAGCCCACATTACCACCATGGACATAACTGATGGCAAAGACAATGACTCAGAGTTTGAGGAGCTGATAGTGGAGTCCAAATCAGCTGGAGCTCCAGTCATTGCAGAAGCTAAAGAGGATACTTTACTCTCTGTAAACCAAAGCCCTAAAAAGACTGTGGCCAATCTGGCCTCCAAGCCCCTGGGTACCATCTCACCAATTCTCAATCGCAAGCTCAACTTGGCTGGCCTTCAGTCGCCGCTAAAACCGCAACCTAAAGATTCACCAAAGCCCTCACTGCTCAAGAGTGCAGAATCATCTGAACCACCACAGAGGCCAACAGTGCCCCCTCCTCCTCCACCTGTGCGCCCGCCTGTCCCTCCTAGGCCCCATATAAAAGTGACATCCCCTTCCACATCCTGTGAATCCCAAAACATGGAAGGCAGTGACTCTATAGTGGAGAAAACCCCAGAAAAATCTCCACCAGCTGCAAGCAATGGAGAGAAACCTGCATCTGAAAGAAGTCCCACAAAACTTCCTGAGCCAAAGCCTATAAACAAACCTGTAGACTCCACTGATGAGCTCCCAACAAACCTGATCACCAGTAAGCAAGATTTGATCAAAGACAAAATTGTTGAGAATGCCTCTAGCCTAAAAGACAATATGGATGACCAGGGTCTCTGGGAGTCATCTGAGGCTATGTTCCGCAACAGATATGGGCGCTGGAGCAAGTCCTCAGTTGTCTTTGATGTGGAAAGCAACCATAAATACCTTAATGTAGCACTCTGGTGCAAGGATCCCTTTAAGCTAGGTAGTCTCTTATGCTTGGGCCATGTTAGCTTGCATTTGGAGCATATAGCCCTGGAATGCTTGTGCATTTCATCTACAGAATACCAGAGCACCTTCCGTTTGTGTGCCCCAGAACCGAGGGCCAGCGTCAGCCGTACTGCACTTCGTAGTCTTAGCACGCACAAGGGCTTCAATGAGAAGCTGTGCTATGGAGACATAACTCTAAACTTCACCTACCTGGGAGAGGGAGACTCAGACCTGTCCAGTGGCGTTATTGAGAGGGAGGGGAGTTTACAAGAAGAAGAGCTAAAGGAACGTGAGAGAGAAAGAGATCATGTGCCGGCACTAACCCGGGATGATCTAAATTACAGCTCCATGCAGCTTGAGGTTCGACACAACTTTCAGGACACACAGTTTCAGAATCCCACTTGGTGCGACTACTGCAAAAAGAAGGTTTGGACCAAGGCTGCATCGCAGTGCATCACTTGTGCCTACGTCTGCCACAAGAAGTGCCAGGAGAAATGTCTTGCTGAGCATCCTTTTTGTTTGGCGATTGCCGATCGGCGAGGTGCAGACCCTGAAGCAAAGTCCACCATCAACCGGGCAACCACTGGTCTCACACGGCACATCATCAACACCAGCTCCCGTCTGCTCAACCTGAGGCAGGTTCCCAAAGCCAGACTAGCAGAACAGGCAGCAGAGGTTGGTCCTGGAGTGGTAGAACCTTCCCCAAAACACACACCCAACACCTCAGACAATGAGAGCAGCGACACCGAGACGTACACTGGGGCTAGTCCTTCCAAACAACCACCAGCCAGTGGAGGCACAAAGCTGGCACGCAAAGAGGGAGGGTTAGATGACAGCGTGTTTATTGCAGTGAAGGAGATTGGGCGGGACCTGTACCGTGGCCTCCCTACAGATGAGCGATCGCAAAAGCTGGAACTGATGCTGGATAAGCTTCAGCAGGAGATTGACCAAGAGCTGGAGCACAACAACTCACTGATGTCTGAAGAGAGGGAAACAACTGATGCACGCCGCAAAGCCCTGATCACTTCAGCTCTGGCCAAGTCAGGTGAACGGCTTCAAGCTTTGACTCTGCTAATGATCCACTACCGCGCTGGCATAGAGGACCTAGAGTCCTTGGAGAGCACCTCACCATCCGAACTGCACGGCTTTCCAAAGTCAAAAGTGGAGGTTCTGGAGGAGGACCTGATGGGGGCAGAAGTGTATGACAGTGACGTTTGTAGCCCAGTGGATGTACAGAGTCTAAATGACATTAGTGAGGAACAGATCTGTGTGGAAGCGTTACCACGTTAGAGAAAGGAAATGCAAAACAAAACTGAGACTTGCAGCATTTTATTGTGGGGTTTCTGGGGACTGTATGTGACTGTCTGGCACTGGATCGATTATGAATGTGAGGTTTGCAAAATAAGTTATTTTACAAGATGCCCAGAAATTTATGAAAATTCTCTCATTTGGGGGATTTTTTTGAGGTTGTTGTCAGTTTACTTTTTTTCTTATTTGCCTTTTTTCTTAACTTGTCTCAACTTTGGTCCTAATCCAGTCAATACAGTGCATCAATGCAATGTTTCAAATATTAAACTTTTAGGTCAGTATTGGAATTTATCCGTATTGATGTAGACCAAGCTTTCCTGCCTTGGCTGAAAGGGGAAGCACCTCTTTGTGTAGTAAGACAACATGATGGGCTTTGCAAGGGGAGACTCCATTTGTAGCATCAGTGTTACTGGTAATATTTAAGGTTGAAGAATTCCAAGATGGCCTGCTTTCTTGTGAGCTTTGCAGCTTTTGCTTTTGACTGTCTGCTTCCAACCAGTAGGATTTAGCCAAGTACTAGAATGTAAGCCTTCATATTGGTTCCATGTGGAGCTCCACCCCCACCCCCCAGGTTGTGTATTTTCTTTCTCCAATTTTCATGTCCTCTAAATGTGAGCACTTTTTACTGTACTAAATTTATTTTTTGAATTATTCTAAATATTTGAGTCCTTTGTTTATCTGCCATTTCCTTTTAACGTGTCTGTGTTAAATTACGAGGGATTTATTATAGGTAAAAATAGGTAATGATACCTGTTTTGGGGACCATGGCTTTTTTTTTTTTGCTCAGTTTTGTTCCTCAAGTTTGCTGAATTCTAATGCCAAACAAATGTGACAAATCACCATTGTTTTATTTTGTGTTATATTGGATATTGTGTTATAATATCTAGTAATAATATATTTTGATGAAATTTTTTTTTTTCTTTGTGTCTTTTGAGAATGTCCCTACAATAGTTGATTTGCACCTTCAAAAATATGAACATGATGGTAGACTTTTTCACAAAAATCATTTGAAACTAACCAAATGATATGATATGGCATTTTTTCATTTGGTTTTATTTGAAAGCTTAGCTACTTTTACATTTACAATTTCAAGGCTTAATTTCCTTCAGAGCTGTCTGTTATGTTGCTTATTGGGCACGAATTCAGTTGGTGAGCATCCAGTTTTTCATTTTGCCTTTTGATGTTAGAGATCTGTAGAAAATGTTTGCAGTTCATTTAAAGCATTACTTTGGTCTGCAATTCAACATTGGTAGACTAAGGATTCAGAAAAAAAAAACACTGAATTAATCACACTGAAACACTTAACAGCAGATTCTTTACTTTGTATCCTACACTAAAATTCTGTACAATATGTCCTGGTTGTTACTGCTGGTTAAGCATCAGTATACTCCTCAGGCCAGTGATGTCTCATTCTTGCCTCAAAAAAATAACATAGAAAGTGTAGCTATGTTACACTACAGAAAATAAGAATGGTTAAAAAAAAAGTTGTGCACATCATCTATTGGAAAAACCTCCAGATTAATTACTTATTAAGTAGCTTTATGCCAAGGGCACTTGAACACTTTTTTCCCCACTTGTTGAACTGATGTGTATGGTGGCCTGGGAAAACCCTTCGCAAAATAAAAATAAATAAATAAAAACATTTCTGCATCATTTTGGTGAAATATATTTATGGTTTCTTAAAGTTGTAAAGTATGTTGGGTAGAAAACCCAGTTTTGGCCAAAACCAGATTTTTTTTTCCCTCTCTTGTTTTTTGCCTGTTTTACAGAACTCCACAGTAACATCTGATGGGTTTTCTCAAACCGCCAAACATATGATGCATGAACTGATGCAGTCCTCAGAGGCGAAGAAGTTCTTCAGATGAGTGAAGAAATTTATTTCACTTAAATGTTCAAAATGACCTGGAGGATTGAAAACCTTTCTGGATATAATTTTAAATACACAAATGAAGCACACAAGGACTGATGGGAAAGTGTGTGTGTAGGGATTAGTAGTTACACTTGTGGAATGAGGAGGGCAGTCCCATTACCCTTTCAGCCATTTTTACCCTTTCTGCTGTAGGCTTTTGCTCAATATTTTCATAGGTCAATCACAGTATCAGTGAAAACAGGAGAGAATTTTGTGCTGTTTTCATTCTCTCTCTCTTTCTCATTCAACATTCAGTGCACACACTAATGTGCCCTGTTTTAGCCCGGGGCTAAAGCGTCACTGGAAAACGTTCCTGGAAGCTTTGTCGTTCTTGTTTTTGTTCGTGTCTCGTAGCTGGCTGTAACAATGACCTAATGCTTCTCACACACCAGAGGCTCTATCTCTCAAGTTCTCTTTAGGTGTTCCTCACAGTGATGATTGTGTTTGGCTAAGCTAATTGTAGTGAAACATTTTTGCAAGAGCTGTCGTCCTCATCAGAAGCTGAGTCATGTTTCTTAAGCAGCCAGTTTTAATCAGATTTCTTGTTCATGCCTGTTTCTTCAAACCTGATTTGTGTGTACATAAGCTTCCGGATGCTTCTGGCAGCGAATATGGGTTCAGTATGAAATTTAAAAGATTGGATTTGATATGCAGAGCAGGAAAAAAAAACCTGATTTAAACTTCCTGCGTAAACATAGCCTTGGCGCTATTGTAAATAGCCTGAACAAAGATGGTCGCTGCAAACTCAAGTCTAGCTCAACCCTCTCTGATAATGCACAGTACACTGGTTGATTTTCGTTATTATTGTTGTCGTCTTTGCTTCCAGTAAAAAAAACAAAAAAGGTTTTATGTTTTAAATGTGGTTTTAAGGACAGCTGCTGAAGTACTGCACAGCTTTGTATCGTGATGCAGGAACTTTACACACTGACATATCATATTTGCTTATGCATTGAGATACAAAATAAATTATTTAAAAAAGTTAGTTTGCTTCTTATGTCCTGTTCCTTATATAAATTACATATGAATCATATGGACAAAATTGGCAGCGTGGTTAGCAGTCAGTAATTAGCATTAGCATAATAACGAATGCTGGATTCTGTCAATTATTATAATGCTAATTGGATACTAACCATGTTACCAGTTTTGATAAATGATTCTTTAACACTGTTATACTTGGTTCAGTCACCTACATGAAACTAGACTAGATTTATTCAGTCCTGGTCATGGAAGCCTGTCTGTCAATTACTGAAAGGTGTACTAGCCAATTAGCATGATAAGGAACGCTAACAGCCTCCAAGCTTTCATTATACGCTAGCCACAAAATGATTTTAACACAGTATTCATGGTGAATTCGGAATGGTCAGAAGTTGTTCATTAATTTACTGCAAATGTTCATATCAATGCACTCGTTCTAATACATTGCGGTATAGTTAATATAGTGAGGCTTTCTGTATAGAAGACATTTATTGAATATTTGTGGAGGGAGTCTCCAGTGTCAGTCTTTCTTGGTAACAGGACTTCAAGTGAGAGAAAAGAAAGGCTGGTGAGCAAACGACAACTGTTTCTAGCTGCTATAACGTAAGCGACAACAGGAACTAACTTGTGGATGTTCTACATCATCAGTGTAACTCTAAAAGGTTAAGTAGTATAATGTGTCATACATTAATCGAATTTAAAATTATAATCATCAGCAATTTCCTGTGGAATAAGAGGAATAAAACTCTGGGACATGCTGTTTTGAAAAATAATGAACCTCCACTTCGCATCAGGTTGCATCACACCACCAGGCCACTGATTGTTTTCCTATAACAGCACACCCTGTGATGTTTTATTCCTTATATGAGATTTTCATTCCAGACATGTATCAATACAAATAATGCAATGTTCATTGAAAAATTCATGGTTTGTTTGTTTTCCATCATGCCAATCTTTGAGCAAGTGAAAATCATATGTAACGATCACTATTGACTAGATTTAAATGCAAGTTAAGTCATTCTCGAATGCTGTAAGTGTTCACTGAAAACAAAATCAACACCCGTATTGATCTGTGAGCAGATGGCAACCTGTGCAGTTATTGAGCTCTAAATGAGATTGGCGTGTCGATCAACCATCGGAAACGCAACTCTTCCAGCCTCGGGCCTGTTTACTAAAGAAAAACTTGCTGTTTATTTTAAAATCAATATAACTCATTAGTACATGAATAAATTGTAATCCCAGAGCACTGAACACATCGGACATGTTAATGCGTGCATTTTGAAGATGCTCATCCCATCATTAAAGAGCATCAGGTGAACACACTACATCCATTCTTTTTAACACATAGTGCACTAGCTCATGCACTATAAAGGCAACAGAGAACCAATAAGGATCGTAAGAATTGCAGTCTACTCAAACACACTCGCACAAATTTACTCAATATTCAACATTTATTTATTTTTGGCTGTAGTCCCAACAACTACATACATACACCCTATAGTGTTACAGTCTTATGATTTGAATCCTGACTACAGGACCTTCTACAGGATACAAAACTGTCCTCTCATGGCCTTGAGGAGATACCTTACACACACGCGCACACACACATACAGAAGACACATGAATAAAGGCACACACTGACATTGGCACGTACGCACGTGATCTCAACCACGCAACACATCTCAGAACAAGAAAATAAATTACACAAGAGTTTTAGTGGAACTCTGATACTGTATGTCTGTGAACAAAACAAACTTCTTCACTATAATCACCAGAGTTCAACAAGGCAGTGGTTTCTTTTCTATGTATGACCTAAAATCGATAAAGCTGTAAACTTGAACTTTTTTTTCTTCAACAAGTGCAAGTTGTAACTAGGATAGATTGAGTGAACAGTTTGTTGAAACTCAGTATGTAGCTTACATGTGGCATGTTTGCCTGCAAATATATTACTGCTCAAATGTGCGAAACATTACTAATTTTTAATGCTGATTCAGTAAGATGTCAGTAAGGTTATAGATATTGTACTGATTACCTGGGCAAGACAGGAAAAAATATGATCACCTGAAATAAACTGTACCCAGGAAATCCTAGTACCTTCTATGTTGTATATTTCCTGGTGTGTGGCGTACACTTGGATCCTTATCCTGCACATGCATGCCCAATTCCCTTAAATTACACCTACAGATCCGTTAAAGAGTTCTTTGCTAGAATATTTAGCCCTATTGTTTGTGCTAGTAAATCCCAGGTCTGCTGGGAAATTAGCAAAGTGGCTTTGAGCAGATTGAGTAGACTCTCATGGATATTTTTGCTTCTGTCTGGATTAGATCACTATATTGATCTTGATAGTTTGATAGCTCTGTGTGGCATAGCCAGCTGATCCTGGTTGATATTTTTTTTTATGAAGTGAAAAATCTGAATGGAAACATATACATAGCTAATGTGAAAATGGAGAATAATTCTTAAATAGATTTTGGATAGAAAAAAATCTGAAATTTGCTGGAAATTATACATAACATTTCAGATGGAAGTGTCCTAGGGCCAGCTCAATTTATGACATGTCTGTGTGATCATATTTATATAAATATAAAAGGCAAAAAAAAAAAAAAAAGAAATCACTACAAAGGTAGCCCCAGTGCTACCTTTTCGGGAATCAGTTAGAATAATGTTCTACAGTATGATTTAACTGCGTTTTGCATTAGCTTGAATTGGCTGTGTGTATGGTGGACCTGCACGCACACAGCTTTAACACTGCACGCTTCATAACACTACAGATCTGATTAAGAGATGTTAGATGTGCTATTTAAGGCGTAACCATATCACAGATTCTGCTTTTCCAGACCTCCTGCTTTACAGTTCCTTCCATCACAAAAACAAAAAGCAAACATGAAATAATGGAACGGTTAAAGTTTAGAAGATGAGAATTTAAAATGATCTGTGATATGGCTTTTATGACAATATATAAACCTCAATATAAGGTGCCTATTTGCAAAAACAACAACAACAAAAAAAACAGCCATTTTAAAGAAAACAACAGACATTTTAAAGAAAAAAGAAAAAATAGCATGACTAACAGTAGACATCTTTAATAATCATTTTCACATGTGCTTACTAAAATATAGATATATACTATATACACTTTAGAAATTAGAATATAATCTAATTAAACTGAGGCACTATAACAAGATCCTCTACAGCAGTGTGTTTATTGTTGGACTGAACTAAAAGGGAGTAAATGATCTCTCATTACTGCATACTAGATGTCAACATAATACATCATTTATTGGACATGACGGAATTCACACCTCAAGGAAGGACATGTTTACAAACACAGCTCGTATTCATAATGAGGAACCACATTGTGCCTTTTTGTGTCATTTTATAATCTAATCTTTAAGATTTACTGAGTAAATCTCTATTTGTTGTTATTGTTACACGATAATAAATAATACGACATCGACATCTTAAATCATAGCTCGCTCACTTATAAGGCCTGAACAGACAGGAACATGTAACGAGCCCACAAACAAGTTCAGCTTGGAGGCAACACTGAATGTAAACATCACATGAACTTTAGTTTAACTACAGAGATTTCTTTTTTTGTCTCTCTCTCTCTCTCCACGCTTTACTCAGTTTATGCTCACGTTTCAGCATTTTGTATTAGAAAATGAAATCTGATGGGTTGTCTTTGTAGAAGTCACCCCTCGTTATATAAAGGAAACTTTTTAAGGCCATTTCGAGGTAAAATATGATTCGTTTTAGCCGCACCGCAAATGAACTCTATTTCCTCATTCAACTTCCCCTCCCACAAAAAAAATAAAATAAAAAATGAACCACTTTGTGCTGTGTAGCTACGTTGTATCCATATAGTGCATTGTTCAACATGTGACTCCTGTTGGAGATTTTCAAAAGAGCCTCTTCATCTTTGAGTTTTTAAGTATTAAGCAGTTTTGTATGTTGGCAGAGCACAGGTGACCTTCAATTTCATGTTTTAAAGCCACAATCAGGGATTTACAACAAAATAACAAAGTGTCTCAGTTAATGAAGGAAAGAAATGTAAAATATCAGTTGAGAAAATGAGAAAATAACAGTTGTATTTGCAATGTGGTGTATTTTAAATAAGTTACCTTTGTAAACTGAAGAACATAAATGTTTGATGTAAATAAATATGCTAATCTAATATTATACAATATAATTGTACAAGATCATAATGTTCAAAAACGGCTAAAGAAGATAATTTGATGGTAATGTGACATTTTAATGAATTAGGGGTGGGAAAAAATCCTGATATGAGAACCGTACAACATAATATTGAGGTTTTTGGTATACCAACAACTATACACTGCAGCAGCAGTACAATGATTTAAATTAGTTGCGTAAACTGATTCATCAAAACAATGTGGAAATATTGTTTTCTCTGATTTTTTGCCTGATATGTTTGTTCTTTAAAAACTAAGCATCTTTCTTTATCTTTCTAACATAGCCCCCGATATCTCAGCATACTGAATATCGTCCCACCCCTAATATAAACAAAAGTGTCTTGTCGTATCCTTGCTGGTGGCTTTAAAGACCCTGTTTCCGAATGAATGGCCCCACTGAGCGTGTAGCTAAGGCTGTTGGTTTGATTCGACGTGCCACTTTCACCCTAATTTTAAAGGACAATGACAACGGCTTTGGTTTCAGCAGAACAAACAACGCTTAATGTTAGGGACGTTTCCTCACAAAATCAGCCACATGGTTCTGTTAAAAGTCCCTATTCTCCCTTTTAATACAGCAAAATAAACTCTAGAAGGGCACATACACAGCTAGGGGTCATGGGGTCAAAGGTCTAGGTCTGAGAGAGGATAAAGGCGTCTACTCTGGACTGTCCAAGTCCATGTCGTCTCCCATCTGATAGCTGGAGCCCTGGGTGGAGTAGGAACGTGTCCTCATCGAACAATTGACATCCATCAGGATGGCCTGTGAGAGAGACAAAAAAAGGAGGGGGAGCAAAACCAGTCGTTTATGTGATAATTATATAAATTTTTATATGGAGACGTTTTAGAAGTCTTCATTGTCTCAGATCTTACAAAAACACACCAGCAGTAACGTTATTTAATATTCATTCATTATATAAAGTACTGTTCAAATGTCTTAGTCACATCTAAAGAAATTCTGTTAAGCGAAGATGCATTTAAAAATAAAGTGAAATGAAAAGTTTCTACGTATCAAAGTAACTACTGAACTGAGCTTTAAACAGTAAAATGACCACTTTAAAAATCTAATGAAATCAAATTTGCATTTAAAACTGCATATCCCAGACAGCCTCGATAATGTTTTTATCAGATCTGTTATTTAATATGATCCAATTCAATTCAATTCAATTCAAATTTAACAGTGGACATTGTCACAAAGCAGCTTTACAGAAATAAATAGATTCAGATTAAGTTAAACCAAAATAAACTGTAAATATGTGAATTTATCCCTAATAAGCAAGCCAGAGGCAATGGTGGCAAGGAAAACTCCCTCAGATGATATGAGGAAGAAACCTCGAGAGGGACCAGACTCAAAAGGGAAACCATCCTCATTTGGGTGCTAAAGGATAGTGCACTTATAAATAAATCCCTTCTATAACTGTGTACTATATGGACAAATAGTGCAATTATGCAACCAGTAAATTCAACACAGTTTTCACAAGAAGTCCAGTTTGTTAAACCTAACCACTGTCCACTGATACAGTCCTGAGTATGAAGCTGCTGCAGTCCCAAGCCATTACAGTACAACTCCCCATATGAGATCTCCAAACCAACTCCATGGCCTTCAAGTGGCACCATCCCCAGCAAATTTGTCCTTTCATATATGAGAACTAGTTTTTCAAAGGAACAAATTTAGTGTTATCTGCTTCCACTGTGGTCAATTTTATTATAAACCTTCGGGAAAATAACCAAAACTACTTTTACTCTTTTGCTTCAGTGTTGGAAAGTTTGATAAAACTACATGAGAACAAACCTGTTAAGACATTCTGTCCTATCTGATTTATCCTACCACTTTTATTGTTGCACTTTTTAATTTGTGTAATATACTCACACATTGTAATCATCTATTCATGAAATTCAAAAAGCCCCCTTAGATTTCCATTATAAGTGAGCTTCTTGTAAACGAGTTTTCAGATTTTTTTTCTCAATACAGAGAAACATTAAAAAAAATAATTGTCTGTGGGAATCACACATCCATTATAGATGAAGAAGATAGAGATTAGGTTAAAAAAATGGAATATTCCTGTAATTATACATGCCAAAATAAGGCATGTATAATTTTTTTTTTTTAATTTCCAATTTTTTAAGGTTTCTGCTCCAGTAGACAAGGCTGTTTGGTCGTGTGTAAATGTGTGTATGGTTGTGAGTGTGTGGTGGTAAATACTCTTCAGAGCCAATGTAGAGCTCTTGTTGAGAAAGAACACACGACATGAAGCTTTGATCACGGCGTGTATTTGAGAGCAAATGCGTGAGTCCGTTCCAATCAGCATCACTCTTTGATCTTTGCTGAAGGGCATTCTGGGCAATCTTTTCCCTTGTATCTATTGTGCAACATAATTTTCCATTTTCATCATATCCGATCATGTCAGAGGCATGAAATCAGACACTGGAACAGTAAGTTTCTGACATTTTGAAAGATTTGATTATTAAGATTTTATTTATTGATCAATAAATTTATGGTTAATTTTATTATGGTGGTTATAGCAAAACAAGCAAACAAACAAAAAAACCCAAAACAATATGTATAAACGTTGTGTCCTTAGACCTTATAAACCCTGAAGTTCATTAAGCACGTCACAGTAAAAGGTCAAACCTTGTAAGAACTCAGAATTCGGTCTCATGGAGCGCTGCCCTTCTCATTACCCATCAGCTTTTAGCTTTTAGTCAAATCTGAGTCCAGTACATTAATTTCTAGTTTTTTTTTTCAAAATTCTTAACAGATATCTTGTTCTCACACCATGTGCTTTAATTGTTTAAAACTATCATATTTAATTCAAATGGTAAAACATTGTACAATAGCATTCTTTTCTGTGCTCTCTTGAATGAATATAGATAGCAAACATAGCTACATTTAGGTAAACTATCTGCAAATAGGCTATTTGAAATAGCTAACATTAGGTAAGCTATTATGTGATTAAAACCATTAGCCAGGTTTTCTAGCAACTAACAAACATATTGTTTCAAACTAGCCAAAGTGACTATAGCATTACAAATATCTATTGTTCAAATCAGTAGCCAATATTGCTGGCAAGCTAGCTAACATTAAGCTAACTTTTCTAGTATTCAATACCATTAGCTGGATTTTCTTAGCAAAGTAGCTTACATGATATTGTTTAGAACAGCAACCACAGTTACTAGCAAGCCAGTTAGCTAACATTAGGCAAGTATTAATGCATTTAAAACCATTATCCAGATTTGCTAGCAAACTAGCTAACATTATATTGTTAAAACCAGAAGCCACAGCATGTCACCGCAGCACACTAGCAGGGTTGACACGGTCACGGTTTTTAGGCCACATTAGGTTAGTTTTTATTAACAAGGCAAGGTGGAAAAAGCAGGTCCATGGGCAGCATTGTTAGGCTAGTTTAAATAAAGTCCAAAGAAAGACAGAAAATCAAGAGAGCACAAGGGAAAAGAAGGACTCATGCATTTTCAAGTCAGGTGAGTAAAACAATAACTTTTTTTTTTTTTTTTTTGCATTTTTTTCAACCAATTAATGAACAAATTTAAACTACAGTATATTGTCACTGTTCTGTCATATACCGCCAATATTATTGGTCTGGTTTCAGGTGTTTGTGCCATTTTTAAGATGTAGGTAAGCTGGCAAACCTGCAACCTGCTTAACATTAAGCAAGCTACTATGTTTTAAAACCAATAGCCAATTTCACTAGCAAGCTAGCTAACATTAGGCAAACTGTTATTTAATTAAAACCATTATCCAGATTTGTCGGCAAACTAACATTAGCTTTTTAAAACCATACCAAGCTAGCTAATGTTAGGCAAACTATTGTATTTTGTAAACCAGTAACCAATGTTGCTAGCAACATTGGTTACTGGTTTACAAATGTTGCTAGCAAGCTAGCTAACATCAGGATAACTGTTCTGTAATTCCAATTATTATCTGCTAGCAGGTTTTGTGAAATAATATATTATGTAATTCTGTAAAGCTAGATTTATTGGGAAGCTAGTTAAAAAAAAATCTTTTCACTAGTAAAATGTTAGTCATCATGCTCCCACAGAGATGGTTTGATGTGATAAGAGGGTGACATGGCTAGTCAGGATGTGCAATGCCACTAATTAATTTGGGTGCAAAGAGTTTACATTTCTGTTCTCATCCTGGGTACAAATATCTGCTGTCATAACAGATGTGTTCTTTTGTTGATCAACTTAACAGATTCTGTAGGATATTAAAACTAGGTGTGAGGTAGAATTTTGCTTAAAGCGTACTGGTTGCTAATTCCTTCACCAATATTCAGTTCTCTCTATATGCAAAAAGATGTTTAACCATATTTTCCATATGTACACATTTGAAGCCATATATAGAGTACATACTTTGCACAACCATATTCTTTTTTTTTGTAGTATAAATAATCTTTCAGGTCTATTATTTTACTGTAAAAATGTCCATTCTGCTGCAATGTGCATGGCTGTAACATAGTTAAAAAAAAAAAAAAAAAATCTGTTTTCAATTATTTGCACATTATAATGCATTAAAAGCCATGTGTCATGTTCTAACACATAGAATCCCATTTAAGACCATCAGTTGTTTAGATAGTTCTTTTTACCTTACATTTTTTAAAGACCTGTATAGCAATGTGAATTGTTCATGTATCAGCTAGGCGTCTCAGGTTAATGGTCAATGTGTTTGTGTGTTTGAGTTTTGATCTTCCCAATCTACTCAATTTGTAATCCTTAATATTTGTTCATAATTTACAAGGTTTACAATCAATAATAACTGTAGAGTAACCAGTGTATTAACAAAGCACAATAACAGGCATGACTGACCATTTTCTCCTCGTTGGCTGGAGGGTTGCGGAGGAAGAAACAAAGTGGAGCGAACAGGATATCCACCACGCCGATGATGGTCATGAGCCACGGGAACCCAATACTGCGTGCGATAGCTCCACCAGCTGATGGGCCTGCACCATAAAACACACTTGATTATTTTCTTGTATTAACATACCCTAAAGTGTTTTATTCCTCTTATACCACAGCAATTGGCCAGTGCTGACAATTTTATATTTATTAAAGAACAGGGGAATTATATTTTTCTCCATTTATCGTTATTTTATGTTGTAGAACGTCAGCTTCCTCACCAGCCTCGCGTTTTCCCTCTCTTGAAGTTAATAAGACAAAAAGGCAGCTTGTCACTTTACCAAGAAGCCGCAAAGCTAACAGCTGACAGTTACAAATCCCTGACACTGGAGACTCCTTCCTAAATCGCAGAAACTCACAGAAAACTTTACTATATCAACGATTAAATACGTTAATGTGGAGCTTCTGCTGTACCATGAATTAGCTATTACAATAGAAATGATATAAAAATAATATATTAGAATGAACACAGTAATGTAAACCTGTTATGTATAGTTGTGTCTAAAGTTTTCCTACTGTTTTTAGGCAAACTCGGCTTCTCACCAAACGCAAAGCCCATGCAGAAGGCCACGTCAGCAATGGCGTACACACTTCCGTAAACAGAGACGTGTCTCAGATCCACCAAATAGCCCATGATTGGCATCATAGAGGAGTCCACCATGCCTAACACACACAGACACACACGGGAAGAATAGCATTCAATCAGCTTGTGTTCAGACTATAACACCTTACCTAACAAATTTGACAAATTCAAATCTAGAAGGAACAAGTTTAAAGTTTCATACTCCTTGTTTTAATTTCCTTAGTCACTAATCACAAACACTGTTGCACTGAGCTGAGACAAACCTGTTGCCGCTGGCAACTCGTGATCTTCTGCATGTAGTCATTTAACCATTATTAACATTTATAATAAGAATTTTTGTATGTACTCTGTCATATGTCATTGTATAGACTTAGTTCAATTAAACATATGAGACTGGTTTACTGGACACAAATTTATACCTTGAATTTAAAAAATGTTTGGAAAATAATCAGCGACATGGTTTTGTGATGTGGCCTAAGATAAACCAGAGTTAGTACAGAGTTAACATCCCGGAGTTTATTATTTTCCAACAACATCATGTATTGAAGTGTTTTATTCCTCTTATATCAAGATTATTTGTCAATAGTAAACATTTTTTATTTATTAACAAATGGCAACTTTCTAAGTTAAACTCCTGAATGTGTTCCCATGTTACAGCTTTACCTCTGACTGTTACAAAGCGTTGATACTGAAATCTCCTTCCAAAAATGCTAAATAACATCTCCTCACAGAAAACGTCAAGTCAACAATTTCTAATGTTTTTAAAATTTTGAGTTTTTCGATCTATGGTATTCTTCGTCCATGACCTAATGAACCAGTATCAGGATGTATTTATTGATCGAGACTTCAGAGCACTTCTGTAAGTTGCTCTGGATAAAGGCGTCTGCCAAATGTGTTTGTTCACTGCTCTGTGTGTGCACTTGGATGGGTTAAATGCAGAGCACAAATTCTGAGTAAGGGTCACCATACTTGGCCACAAGTCACTTCACTTTAAAAAAAAAAAAAAGTAAATGTAAAATCCATTTATGTGGAACATCTACTATAAAAGTCCCCATGTAAGTTGTTACAACAGAAAAGTTAACGTGTTTAGAACAAGCACATTAATATAAACCTGTGATTTGTCTTGCGGCTGGAACTACTTATGTACAGAGCTGCAATTATAGAAAATGAAACAACGTCTTGCTCACCAATCGCAAAACCAACCCCAAAGTTTGGCAATATGAGTCCATAGATGTCTTTTGCAAAAGGCACCTGTGAAGTGACAAATACACAACGAAGCTCAAATAAAGAACCTGAAAACAGATTTATCCATCATAATAGCATCCTAGAGTGACACAATCAGGGAGAGAGAGAGAGAGAGAGGCGATGGGATGCGATGGGATTTTCTGTCCTCCATAACTCCTACGTTTGTGTTGTTTTTCCCAGGCCTGTTTAAACCGCTGTTCCTGACACCGCACGCGCACACACACATTTACACAGTGGCTAATCCAATAAACTATTTTAATGGAAAGGCCTGACGTCTTATCTGACAGGAAGTGGCCCGTGCAGAGAGAGGGCCAGAGAGTTGGAACGTGTTTATGGACCCATTCCTTCTCTCTCTGTTCTCAAACCTTGCTGCCTGTTTCTCCATTAATGACAGAATAATGTTTGTTTTGAGGTCAATTAAAATTAATGTCAGTTTCTTGCCTTGAAGATGTATCTTAGACAGGAAAACCTCAGAAGTGAAAATATACATTAGGTCAAGGTTTTTTTTTTCTTCTATTCTTGTGGTTGCTTAGGAAATTCCAATGTAATCTACCTTCCTAACCCTTAACAGTTGAATAGAAATGTATGTGTGTTACTCAGGGTTCAAACCCATGGGCACCAAAGAATTAGGAAAACATTCTGCTTATGTCTATTAAAACTTAGAGATATAATTTTTCTTTTCTAGGCTCGATACTATTTCCAAAAAAGGTTAAAAAAACAAATGGTTGTTATCCTAAATGATGTGTTCTCCTACTTACACAGATAATGCTGATCCCAACCAGCAGCATTCCTATGAGAGAGCACAGCCATCTAGAGAAGAAAAGAGAAGTAAGGAGAATAAAGAACATGATCGAATTAAATAAAGTTAGAAAGAAAACAAGAACCAGAAATGAAATGCAAGGAAAAGATTGAAGAAGAGACACAAACAGAAAGAGAAAAAGAGGAAGTAATGGTGACATAGGATAAGATATAAAACCAATGATTAGTGAAAATGCAGCCAAAGATAATAGCTTCCACTGAAAAGCCTGTGTTGTGTTTAGCCTGAGGGGGCTAAACCTTTAACACACACACAAAGAAAGGACATAGCTGTGGAAACAGTGACAGAATGCCAGAAGGCAAACTAAGAGAGACTCCTCATTTTTCCAGGCATTTTGCAGCATTTACCCATACTGTACACTGGGGCATCTAAAGGGTTTTAAAAAGTCACATGCAATGGAGATCACAATGTGTACATCACAGCAGGATGAGGGTCAAGTGAAAACTACAAATTTTTTAGTTTTAATTACTTTTAAATCTTTTCAAATATTAACTATATTATATGAAGAACACTAGCAGTAGGGCTACACCATCACATAAACAATGTAAGGTGAAAACTGTTTCACTTTTAGTACTGTTTTTTTTTATTACATACACTATATGGCCAAAAGTATGTGGACACCTGACCATCACACCCATATGTGGTTCTTCCCCAAACTATTGCTACAAAGCTGGAAGCATACAAATGTCTAGAATGTCTTTGTATGCTGCAGCATTACAGTTTCTCTTCACTGGAACTCAGAGGCCCAAACCTGTTCCAGCATGACGATGCCCCTGTTCACAAAGTGAGCTCCATGAAGACATGGTTTGTTAAGGTTGAAGTGGAAGAAATCGAGTGTCCTGCACAGAGCCCTGACCTCAACCCCACTGAACACCTTTGGGATGAACTGGAACACCGACTGCACCCCAGACCTCCTCACATCCCAACATCAGTGCCTGATCTCACTAATGTTCTTGTGGCTGAATGAACACAAATCCCCACAGCTACGCTTCAAAATCTAGTGGAAAGCCTTCCCAGAAGAGTGGAGCTTATTATAAATCTAAATCTAAATCTGGAATGGGATGTTCAACAAGCAAATCATTGTGAGGACCAAGCTTCAACAAGCTTTTGGTCATATAGTTTTTGTTGCTATTTAGCACTATTTTACATTTCTTGTTCTTGTCTTCATACAACATTGATTTTTTTTTAATTTTATTTAAGCCTCTCTAAAAAATACCAAATTCTAGTCACTATACATGCTCACTACATAGAGTATAACAAGATGGTGTCATAGAATGCCAATTGAGATTTACTCACAGAAAAATAAAATATTGCTTTTAGGACACATATTTGTCAGTTTAAAAAAATATTTATTTAGATAATTAATGCATAATTTAAAAAAATATTTTAAAAAAGAGCATCTTAAGACATGTCACTGTTTCTTACATGCAGTGAAATGAAGGTCATTTAGCCAAAACGTTTATGAATAGCATGTTTCCAAAGACTTATATACTGTGTGTGGCATATGTATGTTTTAAATATGTGACTAAAGATCCAACATGGAATCTTGAACATAACGAATTGGATGTTTTACCAACAAATAAATAAATGTGGAAATACAAATAGTATTTAAACACTAAAAAGCTAAACTTTACAACTCTGATGTAATTAAAAAGTGATATTTTTAAAAATACACTATAATTGCAAATTCAGATTTACTTCCAGTGTTCCACAGTAATCTTTCAGTACGATACCACTTATATGTAAAATACAAACCAAAATGTGACTTAGGGTATCTTTACCCAAAAAACAATGTCAATACAGATTTGCACTGTTCCTTGGTCTTTATTAAAAAACAAATACCGAAAAAGCTGAGGCAAAACTCATTTCAGCTGCTGAATGGCTGCGGAAACAGATAGCAGAGCGCAGAAGATAAGACGAGAAGAGAAAGATTCATTTCCTCCATACCTCCCCATTTTGTTAGCCAGAACAGCAAAGATATTTGTCCCGATCAGGTAAGAGATGCTGGCTGGCAAAAAGGCGACTCCTGGGAGGGAGAGAGAAAGAGAGAGAGAGAGAGATGAGTGATCAGTACAGTGACAGACAGACATACAGAGCAGGATAAAGAGAAACAGAGAGGAAGAGAGTTGTGATAAGACGGTGCTTTATCAGTCTGATCTCAGACCTGTTGGCCGTCTCTCAGGCGCAGTAATGAAGCTGCTCTCTCTCTCCCACTCTCTCGTTCTCTCTCTTGTTCTATCTCTCTCTCGCTCTCTCTCTCTCTCTCTCTCGCTCCCTGCTCTCTGCTAGTGGCACTCCAATATCCTGCTACGCTTCTGATACCCCACAACCCTATAAACAACCACCACCCATTCTCTCTGCCACCCCCCCTCTCCCCGTCTCTCACTGTATCTCTTCCTAATATCAGGGACACACACTCACATTATCAACACAACCTCACGGTAACAAACCTTCCACAGAGCTAACAGAACAGCACACACACAATTTTAAAAAGTGGTTTGTGACGTTTCAGTCTTTGACTGTGTTTGCCAGTTTATGGTTCTCCTACTGCAAAATCATTTACAGTATCTTGGGCTGGATAACCAGCTGATGACATGAAACCGTTTTGTAGTAATCAGAAATTGAAATATGAGTATTAACACTCGTACAAGAAATATATTTCTATAAAGTAAAATAAAAAGCCTACTGCTTTTTCACTATTAATGCACAGCTTGTCTATTAAAACTTGTCACCATATTAATGTAAGCACTAGACGTGTAATATGACTACTAAAATAAATTATTTAGAAATAAATACTATCTAGTAAAATAAAATTATACTTAAAAGCTAATAAAATTCATATAAAAATTATTCTGTGTAAAATAACAAAAATGAATCTGTCATAGCAGAATAGAAAAACATTATAGAAAAAAAATCTATTAATACTTAAAACAATACTAGTATATTATAAATTAGCTCCTAAAATAAAAATAATATAAAACTAAAATTAAGTTTCATTAAATTTACGCTTACATTTCAGAGTGAAATGGAAAATAATATGTTAACAACAACCAACGCTAAAAACACAAAATATATTTTAAAATAAAAAATGAATTAAAACAAGGAAATAAAAACTTACATGAAAAAGAATTAACACTAATTTTAACATTAATAGTAATACTGAAATAAACTTTACTTTAAGAAGAGTAAACTTATTATAATATATAGGTGTTAAATATTACATTAAGCTGCATAATCTTCCATGAAAATGAATTAAATAAACATAATTTCATGGTTAACATTAATACAGAAACAAATGAAAAACACAAAAGTAATAATAAAATATATAAATGTATATATTATTAAACTAAATTAAGAACTGAAAAATGTTATAACATCATAAAATTATATATAAGTATTTGTATTTGTCCATAAGTCCATAAGTATATGGACAGTGACCCAATTTTCGTAATTTTGCCTCTGTACATGTGCACACTTTCAGCTTTTATTCAAGAGGTTTAATATAAATAGTGCATTAACCATTTAGGAACTATAGCCATTTTTTACATTGTCCCTCCATTTCCACAGGCTCAAAAGTAATTGGACAAACTAACATAATTGTAAATAGGACAAATATTTTTAATACTTGCATTGTCCGAAACGCATGGACATCACCAAATGCTGGGTTTCCTCAAGCGCTGTCAGTTTTGCAGCATTTGACTGAATCTGAGCAGAAAGTTTAGCTCTATACACTTTAGACTTCATCCTGCTACTTCTATCATCAGTCACATCAATAAACACCAGTGAGCCTGTTCCATTGGTAGCCATACATGCCCATGCCATAACACTTCCTCCACATGTATGACAGATAATGTGGTTTGCTTTGGATCATGAGCCCTTCCTTTCCTTCTCCATACTCTTCTCTTCCCATCATTCTGGTACAAGTTAATCTCGCATCAGAACTGGTTAGGCTAATCTGGCCTTTCTGTTCTTGAGTGTTACCAGTGGTTTGCATCTTGAGGTAAACCATCTGTATTTACATTCATGAAGGTGTCTCTTGATTGTAGACTTTGACAATGATATGCCTACCTCCTCCAGAGTATTCGTGACTTGGCTAGGTGTTGTGAAGAGGTTTTCTTCACCAAGGAAAAAATTCTGTGATCATCCACTTTAGTCATCTTCTTTAGGTCTTTTTTTTTGTTGCTGAGCTCACCAGTGCATTCCTTCTTTTTAAGAATCTACCAAATTTTCTGCTATCTTTTTGATGGGTCTGTTTTGTTTTTTTCAGCTTAATAATGGTCTCCTTCACTTGCATGGACACAATCTTTATTGAGAGTTGTTGTGCATATCGAGAGTTCCCATGAATAGCTACCGAATGCAAATTCAACACTTGGAATCAACTCCAGATCTTTTATCCCCTTAATTTGTCATGAAATAATGAGGAAACAGGCCATACCTGGCCATGAAACTGATTTTCAGTCAATTGTCCAGTTACTTTTGAGACTGTGAAAATGTACAAATGAACAAATCCATTGTGGTGGTGTACAGAGGCAAAATTACAAAAATTGTGCCACTGTCCAAATACTTATGGAGGTAACTATATATATATATATATATTCATTCTCTGTGGTCTTTTCTGTCTGTGTGTTTTATATCTTCCGTTCTTTATTGCACATATTCCCTCTTGTTTTTCTCACACACAGATCATCCCTCCAGAATTGTTTATTTGTGTGTGTGTGTGTGTGTGTGTTTGCTCTCTACCTAGCTGCCATTTTCTGGCACACATAGTTTCCATCATCCAGATTGGCAGGGAGGGCTCCAGCATTGCGATGGCCATGTTAGCGAAGCAAATAGACCCTGAAAGGCACACACACACGCGCACACACACATACACAGTGTGAGACACTTATCTTCTGAAGACACATCCTTCTTTTGTCTTCCTGCCCTCCTCCCTTCCTCCTCCCTTCTCCTTTATTTCTTTCGCCACACATAATACCCAGTATTAGTCGGCCCTCGGCTCGCGAGAGCTGCAATTCAAGTGGAGGAGAGAGCATGTGACAGATGTGTTTCTCTTCCACTTCACACTCTTTCTCTCTCTCTTGCCTTCTCCCAATCCCTCTGTCTCTGTCCCTCTCAAATGCACACCGTCATACACTTATCCAACCATCATCCTTCAGTCACTCAGTGATGACCCGTTTTATCATGCATCACCCCCCACTCATACACACTCACACACGCACTCTCACACACACTCCACTGCAGTAATATCCTACTTCGACCTTTTACATCTATTCAGCCCTCACAATAAAGGTTGTGTTAAACCACATGACTGAGATATAGACTTGTAATGCGGGATTGTTACAATCCCTAATGCAACATACACATACACCTTGTTCAGTAAGGTTGCATAGGAACACCCGCAAATTTGATGTACAAATAAACAGGCGTCTGATTCATGAAACTGTCATACAACATCAAAACGAGTGGTGAAGTGAGAGCTAATGGTGAATCAGCTTCAGCTGCGTGGACACAAGCTCCCGCCCACTAGTTCCTTACTGACGTATCACATGCATAAAACACACCCCAATTCACCCATATATACATCTAATTTACATAAAACTCGCCCCAATTTACTCTCATATGCATCTATTTTATATAAAACACACCCCAACTTATGCAGGTGTTGTGTTGTATAAGGAAAATAGCAAACAACAAAGCAACAAAGCAAACAGAGAGGGGAAAAAATATATATTTCAGTGACTTAAAGGTGCTTTTGTCGAGTTTGCTACAAAAAAGATGGCTATGAAAGTTGCTCTATTTTTTTTTATAAAGTTGTTTAATGCTGAAAAATGAGGTCAAAAAATGAACTGCTTTCCAACCTCATCTGCAGGTAATGATGTGAATTTATAGCCAGGTTTTTATTCATTGCAGAACTCGACTAGCTCGGACATAAATGAATTCAGTCTTAATCCTTTACTTATAAATATAGCTGAGCCAAGTTTCCATCGGAACGAATCATTATTTCACATACATACATAAAATGCTGAACGAAATGAACAAACTAAATTAATCAAACACTAAAATGCAGACTAGCTAAATTATTACAATCACAAATGGTGTGTTTTAGTGTAAATAAGAAATGATGTAATAATTTTTAAAATGCTCAGTATTATCCCAGCATCTTCGAATTATTGTTGAGTTGTTATTATTTATGTTAATATTTTCCTGACCTGCTGCAATGAGGATATAAGGATCTCTCATGAGGGTCATCAGTGATGTGCCCTTTTGACTCTGAAAATGAAAAAAAAAAGACATCTCAAACAATTATAAATAAAAATATTATACGGATTTGTATGATCTACTGTAAATCAAATATCACTGAACATTAAGACAAATCTTTCTGACCTAAGGCAATGACACAGTATCAATTTTGCAGAAATTGCTTTACAAAACGTTCTGATCCAAGATGAATAATCAGCAATGAAATAATTGTTCATAAACTGGCTATTTATGCAATTTGATTCCTGTTTCTCCATTCTCATTAATTTTTATTGCAAGTTTCATTATGTAGCTAACGCTCTTTGGAAATGCCACAGTGACAACATCACCTGGTGACCGGAGATAATTACCCAGCGTGCCCTTATTACACCGGCCACCCTTTATTACACACGCCGCTTATCTATGGACACGCGCCATCACAAATTACACTCTGTCATTGTCTGCCACATGCTGTGACAGTTCACACCACGCTAAAGAAGGCCAAAAGAGATTGCACTAATGGATGAGCCAAGAGTCTGCTGTGTCCTCCTTCTTTTGTCCATCTCAGATCGTGATCTAGTCAAAAGGGGCATCTGTTGTGTCATGGTGTACTCGAATGTGGGAGGTCAGTCAGTATAAACAGTGAAAATCGATGGCTTGAACATATTGGTGGAAATCCTGATAGGCCGCCACTCATTCTTGACGCTTCATATTTTCGTTATGCAGTGCAAGCCAAGGTGCCTCAAGACCATAACTCTTTTATATAGTACATGGATTGCATTGCGCCTCATATGGATAAAAGCATCTGCCAAAAAAATATATAAGATATAAAGGTACAATTCCTCCCATACTTTCCAGTTGTCATTGTAATAATAATAATAATAAAAAGAAGAAGAAGAGATTTCTGGCTTCTTGTAAGTCAAAATCATTGATCATTGAACAATCACAAGGCCAAGATCCCCAGTGGTCTTAAAGACAGTTCATCCTCCTCTAGTGTTTATGCAGCTCATGGACAAGTGTATTAAAGAGAGAACTGGAGGACATGGGAGCCTGTGTAACAGTTAGAGATAACAAATGCCCAGCGGACACTGCTCTAATCTCTTGGTTTAAAACTTTGCATTTCTCTTTGTTTATAGTTATTGATACCAATCAGTGAAAATTAATCTCTGGCTGATCTCGATTACCCATTATAAGCCCCAAAAATAAAAAATAATGCAACTAAAATACTATCCCTATAAAATACAAATATACAACACAAATAATAGAAAACATGACATTTAGCCTATATACAAATACCTAACACAATTCTAAATGAATCACAAACACCAATATAACCACAATGCCAAATTAACCAATGCCAATACCAAGCACACGAGGTTTAAAATGACCCCTAGACCCCCTAGACAGGATATAACATCTAAATCCTTGTGTATGTGACCTCATAACCTCTTTTTGAATCATGTACCATTACATCCATTGACTTTAAACATGACTTTATCCAAACACTAATAATACTAATACTAATACTACTACTAATAATAAATGTTCATTACTCACCTCTGGTTCCACTTTAGAAGGTTGAAGCACAAACAACTGCAGAGCTGATTGTAAAAAACAAATTACATAATATCTAATCATATGAAGAAACACAATTCTGCTCTGAGCACCTAGTAATAATATAATAATAATAATAAACTTTATTTTATATAGCGCTTTTAAAGTAGCATCTCAAAGCGCTTTACATAAATTGAGATACAGTGAAATACAAATTAAAAACAATTAAAACAAATTAAAGCTGCTGTTAGCATGTTAAGAAGGGTATTTTTATGTTCTAATTAGTGCTCCATACAAACAATGTTTTTTGGGGGAAATTGGAATAAAAGAATACAGGGTTAGTCTGGGAGTGATATTTTTTCAGGTAGGCCTTTTGTGACATCTATATATTTAAATATAAACAGTTAATATATGATGTAAAAATCATTGACTCCAACTTGATGCCGGTAGACTGCTAAATGTTAAATAATAATAATGCTTGGTAGATTATATCAATTTATAATGTGTAAAATATTAAACATCAATAATCAGGACAATAGTTGCTAATTAACAATAAATGAGAACCATCTTTAATTGAGTTTTAACTCACCTCCATCCAGCACTGCTAGAACAGCCAGGACCAGGAAAGGAGCCGTTTTTCCCACAAACTCATACATCACGCTGCCAAATGGTGGGCCAACTGTCTCACACACACACACACACACACACAATTTTATTCTTAATCTTATTAATTCATCTTATGAGACACATCCAAAATACTGTTAAACATGACAGGAAGTTCTGATTCCCTTTGTACACACACATACACACACTCACACACATCTCACTATAAATTGTACAGACCAAGTACTCCCATAGCAAGTCCTCCCAGTGCTATGCCGATTGCATTTCCTCTCTCTTCATCATCTGTATACACACTTGCCAGCATTCCCATACCTACACACACACACAGCAGCAGCAGTCACATATAGTTAGGTTAGAATACAGAGAGTTTGTGCATAGTCTCACAATGCAAATTTTGGTCATAACACTTGCATCTTGGAGACATATGTGTGGTTAATCAAATTGCTCACAAGACACATAAAATTCTATTGCTTTGACAAATTCAGGTCTTTTCAGCATTGCTAATCAGGTAAAAATATGGGACCCATACTGTATACTATAAAGTTTCATGCAGCATTATTGAATGTTATTTCGATGCTGTATCAAGTCCTAGTGAAGGCCTGTATCTGTATTTTTATCTGTATGTTCTCACTATAAGAATTTTAATTACTGTAAAGCATGCATAATTTAAATATATTATTAACCAGAAAGTGATTGTAGGTGATTTATGAAGCCTTTTTACATTTAAGATTAGACAGTCCTTTATAAAATTTACAAAGACAGTTTATGCAGCATATATGGAGGTTTTAAATGGTCATGTACCTGCCACAGAGGAGCAAGAAGAGCCGACTCCCTGCAAGGATCTGGCCAGAAGTAGCAGCACGTAGCTCGACGAGAAGGCAAACACTAAACGATGATTATAATTCAGACAGATATAAGGTATCACTTCAGGAGCTTTACCCTGAGCGTAGTTTGTGTGTGTATTGTATAGACTGGTGACAAATTAAAGGAAAAACAACATAAAGTGTGTTAGTAAGGTGTTAGGACAGCATGAGCCACTAGAAAAACTTCACTGAGCCTTGGCATCTATTTTACAAGTCTCTGAATATGAGAACTGTCTAACTTCACTCCAAAATCTCCCAAAGGTGTTCAATTGGGTTACGATTTTGTGAGTGTGAAGGCTATAACATGATTTACATCATTTTTATCCTCATTAAACCATTTAGTGAGCCCTTGTGCCCTGTGGATGGGAACGGAGTCATCCTGGAACAGACCACACCCATCAGGATAGAAACATTTGGTCAGAGGATAAAGGTGATCAGTCAGAAGTGCAGTACTGATTTACAGCGGATACAAACCGTGCCAAGAAATACAAAAACATCCCCCACAGTATAACAGAGCCACTGTTTCTTCCTTTAATTTGTCACCCATCTGTGTGCTGGTAATGTATTTATACTGCATATGCAATTTTCAGTGCTCTTTATCAGATGACATGTATGATATTACTTGAGCTTTTAGGTTATTATATTTATATTTACAAGTTTTAATAACACAATTGGTCATTTAAATGTTAAAGACGGCGAGAGATCAATTCGGTGAAGAATTGTTAGCCACTTACTGATAGTTGAGAGGAACATAATGCAGAATCCGGCGAACATTGGGATCTGGTAGCCTATTCTGCAAAAGCAGGAGGCATTACAGTGTTTATGTGAGTGTTCGTAATAATGTTCATATCAGCAAGATTCAGCAGCTTAACAGTGTAACAACAGTAGACACATCTAGACAGGTTGTATTCAAAAGCATTTTGCAATGTACAAAACCCTAGATTAATAACACTCAGAATGGATATCAGTGTGGCTGGAGAGCTGATATTATGTGTTTCAACCATCTGACTCACAGCAAATGATATTTAAGTCACTAAGTCCTGTTTATATCTCCATTGTGGAAAATAGACTCTAGTTAACACAATCATTCAACCTCAAATGCTGCCTAAAATCTGAGTGCCTGTACCCCTAAGCTGTGTACTCGAATATATTTTTATGGTGTTAAGCTGAACTTAATTCTAAGTACAACTAAATCACTGTGTAAATGATTCTAATGATTTTGAATATTTAGTTTTGAGATGTTTTGAGACTAGACTACACATGAAAGCACTACCCTGGGTTAGCATTAGCATTAGACAGGTCTGTTTTTGAGCTCTGTCGTATCATATATAATTTATAATGTTGATACAGGTAGAGAAACAGATAAACAAGATATTATAGCACTACAACTGTTATAGCCTTTTTGCCTGACTGTTTCCATTATAATTCCCTTGGGACATATGAAGCTTATTGGATGTGTAAAGGACCCTGACTGTTTACCTGCAAAAGTTTCTAAAAGATAAATGGGTTATTTTACCAAAATAGGGGGGGGGGGGGGGGGGGGGGGGGGGGGGGGGGGGGGGGGGGGGGGGGGGGGGGGGGGGGGGGGGGGGGG
>CM075012.1:4808082-4866357 GCA_037576675.1 Pangasius sanitwongsei
AAAATGTCCCATTCTTTAGGAAGTAGCGTTTCCATTGCCTGATACTGCTAATCATTCTTAAAATGCATTTTGGGCCATTTTTAAATACAAGTGATTCAAGTGGTAGCCAAAAGCTTTAAGCATAGATAAAAGAACAACGTTTAACAGCCAATATCATCACACTATCATAGTGCGGGTGAGGATTGGTGTAATATGCTTTCTGCATCTGTTTCATGATTATGATTATAATAATTATTGCTCACATCTCTGTCATTTAATCAGCAAGCAAAAGGCCTATTTATAAACAGTCTATGCTTTTTAACCTTTAATTAACTGCTGTTTATATCTGAATGACCAAACAGGTATTTATTGCCTAAATCTAGGAACAAATCATAGATTAGGCTCTGTAAATATAAACCAGCTGATTAACTGTGACACTCATCAGAAAAGACATGTCTCTGGAGGGCTGAAACCTGTGTGTGTGTGTGTGTGTGTGTGTGCTTCACTGTCTCGCCCACTACCCAGATCGTTAATGAGATTAACATGTGACTAAATAGTTTATCACGGACTAAATAGTTTAACCCCAGACCAAAGCGTTTATCTCCATGTTTCAGGTGTGAAAGCAGACATTTAGGTTTACTCACCCACCACCGTCAACAGCATGTTATCCAATAGCAAAGCAATAAAAACGATGAGCAGGATCAACCTCCTGGACTGTCTCTCTTCCCTCAGCCATGTCAGTAAACTGAAATCTCTAAGAGCATCAAGTAGTCCCATCGCAATGACATCCAAAAGAGAGGACAGGGAGATGCGTCCTGTGGTGAAGAAAGACGTGGTTAGGAACCTCCTGGGTCCCTATGGATACATCTGTGATAAATAGTAGGCTACAATAATAATAATAATAATAATAATAATAATAATAATAATAATAAGTCTGAGAAAAAGAAGAAGAAGAAGACTGGATGCATTCTATTTTGGTGTATTTTGGTCTCAGATGGGGGTAGACTTGTAAAAAGTGAGAATTAAAGCAAGCATTTGCTAAAATAGATTCATTTAAGAAAGCCGATCCAATAATCAGACTCAAATCTAATCTAAACATTGTGATCCTACAACATGATACTACTACTACTACTACTACTACTAATAAAAATCATCATGATCATCATCAACAACATCAACAACAACAACAACAACAATAATAATAATAATAATAATAATAATAATAATAATAATAATAATTGTAAGCAGACTTGCCAAAAAGTAAGAACTAAACCGGCTATTTTGTGAAAATATGTTAATTCAGGAAAGCCAACCCAATAATCAGACGCCAATCTAATCTACTCATAATCATGTTAAAACATACAAATAAAAATAAAAATAATAATAATAATAATAACGATATATTAAAGCTCTAAGGAGCAGCCTTGTCTTTAAACCGCACGTGCTCGGTGCTTTATCGTCAGGTCAGTCTGCAGTCTCATCTCACCTCAAATGCACATGTAGCCCACAGTCGGTGCGGTGTTCGGCGTTGAGGAAGAGCGGGAGGGAAAAGCGCGCTGCACGCGGAGCGGTTCACTCACCCGACTGCCGCTGCTGTGGCCGCTCGTGACGTCACGCCACAGAAACGCGGGTGTGCGCGCGGGCACCGGAACGGACGAATCTGCGCGCGTGCGAGTATATAACAAGGGCAGTGAAACGTTAACATGCATAACATGCATGCATCGGCGCTCATTAGATATCTGCGCGAAAGAAAGTCAATAAAAAAATAAACCTTCTTGATATACAAGATGAATTCAGATACGTTCCACGTCTCGCCAAAATAAAACAAAATGCCATGAAACACGTGATGCATTCCTGAAATCCTCACTGCTGACTATCTACAATGTTTATATCATATTCTAAAGGAGCTTGACACCATTTTGTCACAGCAGACTGAGAAACCATGTTTAATGACACGTTTGATCATCTGAATCTTGAAAATGATAATATTATAAACGTACATGATGATTTGAACTAATATGCCTCTGTTGTTACAGTAGTGCCTTATGTCTGTATATATCTCAGTTATATCTGTGCATATATATATATGGAAGTACTTTGCATAAAATGGCTGTAATTCCTAAATGGTAAATGCCATAATTTTGTAGAACCTCTTGAAATAAAGCTGAAAGTCTACACTTCGATCACATCTTGATTGTTTTATTTCAAATCCATTGTAGTGGTGTATAAAGGCAAAATCACAAAATCTGTCATTGTCCAAATACTTCCGGACCTGACTGTATATATGTTATATCTGTATCTCAGTTATACCTGTACATATCTCAGTTGTATGTGTGTGTGTGTGTATGATGTTATATGAATTCAATCATGTTGTCATGATGTTACATGCATTTCTGCATGATGTTACATAAATCATTATACTGTGCATGAATTTCTCCAAAGCAGCTCCACTAAGGGTTTAGTAACATAACTTTAGATTCACTTATCAGGCAACAAAGCAAGTTACAGTATAGGCTACTGCTCCAATGGACCTAATTCACCCTCCTTCATTTTTATCTCTATGCAGTTGTAACGGTGTTACAGGATGCTTAGAGTAATCCAGCTGTTAGCCTATAATCTGGTAAGTAAACTAAAATAAAAACAACTTTGTTGAACAATCCTGTTCCAATATTAGATGTGATCAGGTGTGAAACTAGGGGGAGCTCTGGTTTATGTGAACAGCAGTTCAGCAGCTATAATTTAATGAAAATGTAAATCATGGTAATGCATGTAAGGCATGGTATAAACACTGACAATGCTGATGTAATGCAGTGTAATAGCCTGCTTTCTAGCAAAAGATTTCTTTTATTTAATTTGAAATGAAATCTTTTTCATAAAACGACATTCATTCAAGTGTTATTTTGTTAGGTGAAAGGCTTTACTATATTAGAAACCCCCCCCAAAAAAAGATGTTTTAAAAGCATATTGAAATAACCATTTGTTTTTTTTTGTGGGGGGTCAGTGGGGTAGGGAAAGCTGATTGTGGTTTTACAATAACGCCATCTAGTGTCTTAATTGTACATTTGAGTTAATTAACACCTGTGGTCTTGGAGAACCCCCTGTCGGCCCATTTGAGTACCTTCCCTGCTCTAACACACCACTTCAACACAGGAAGGACTGTTAATTAGCTGATTAGTGTGTGAATTAGCAGAATTTACATTTTACCAATTATCAGTTTACAGTGAATTTACATTTTACCAGTACTAAAAATTATCCTCAACATTTTATGTGCTCGGGTCAAACATTTAAAAGGGTTTAAGAGTCATATTTATATAATGAGCCATATGAATCTTATCATATTTTCCCTCTACAGTATATCTCATTTCATCTATTTTACCTCATATTTAGAGCTATTTAAACATGCTGTTTTCTTTTTATTCTTCTTTCTTTAGTTTTATTATCATTGTTTTTATTACTTTTCTTTTATTTAAATATTATTATTATTTACTACTGCTACTACTACTGATACTACTGATAATAACAACAACAGCAGCAATAATAATTATATCAATACTACTGCCACTACTACTATTCTCTTCTTCTTCTTCTTCTGCTTATTATTATTATTATTATTATTATTACCCATCTGCGCACACACACATCTGCTAACAGGCAAAAAAGGTATACTAAACATTATATATATATCAATGGGCCAAAGTAATGGACAAAACATTAGGGGTAAAATAAATACATCCGAGTGTTTTCCTCTCCAGCTCTTTTAATCGAGGCCTGGTTAAAATGATATTTTACTCAAAAAATGGCTTGCAAAAATTCTATTTCGTAAAAAAAGACTACTTAAAGGCACAAACTGTAAATAATGATTAAAATAACACATTTCCAATCCATCCACTCCTCCTCCTAAAATGGTTCAGTCCAGATAAACTGAACCGGTAGCGTTGTTCGACCACACCTGCATACTACCGTACTAAATAGTATGTCTAAATAGTGCGCACACTACACCTGGTAGCTAAGGAAACGTGTAGTGGCGTACTATTTAGTGTAGTAGTATGCAGTATGGGACTTTACCTTGTTCTCCAATAGAGGGCATTGGAGAGGTCACGAATTGGGTGTCATGTCAGGCCATAAACAAGTCTGGAAGTTTAGAAAAAACTCAAATGAAGGAGACCAGGAACAGTTTATACCTTCATGAGAATGGTGAGTTTAAGCATGTTTAAAATCTAAAGGTGCTAATTTTGAGTCTGGCATGTCAGTAAAATCCACTGGAAGACAAACTCTTATTTAAAAAAAAAAAAAAAAAAAAAAATTAAAAAATTTCTAGTAACTTATCAGTTTAGAAACAAGTTTCTTATTCATTACGACACAGTACTTCATCATGAAATTGTTGTATTAACATTATTATATATATCATAGACAATTAAATATTTTAATCAAACAAAAGGGAGATGCCAAAGCAATATTCTTTCATGGAGCCCAAAATGTCTGTCTTCACCTATAACTGAAGCTATGTCAGGAATAAAACATGACACACTAACACAAATAGCTCCATGGATCTTGGTACTAGAACCTGTTCATAAGCAGCTCATAAGGACCTGGGTGGCTTGGAATAAAACAACAACAACAAAAACAACAACAAAACAACTTTAATACTAATTCATTTAGAAAGAGCATTCATACAACTCAGAGTTTATCTGCATGTTTTAGGCTCTTCCACTGCATTACTTTGGTATCATGAGTTGGTTCTATGCTGGTATTCCTAATATTGCTAAAGAAGAGTACTTAATAAATTTGAATATCACAAGTAGGGGTTGTTAAGTAAGAAATAAAACAAGACAGGGCCTACTGTTATAGGAAAATAATCAGCGGTGGGGTGGAGTGATGTGGCACAGCATGACATGGAGTTTTCCCCCCCAGTAATAGCGCATCCTCATGTGTTTTATTCCTCTTACGCATCATCAGTTTGCCAAGAATTACGATTTTTATGTCCATGAAACCTGTTCCTGTTATCACTTCTGTTAATAAAACAAAAAATGCTTGTCACAAGAAGCCGTACAGAGAAACGATAAAGCCTTCCACCCTGAAGAGTAAGAAACCTTGTGTCAGAAACCTTAAACCTTGTGTTAGAAACTTAAACGAACAGTTTTACATTCGACGGTTTCAAAGTGCTGACACTGGAGGCTCCTTTCAAAAATGCATCACTTTATTTTTTAAATAACAACATTTTATTTATTAAATAACAACATGCTTTTTAAAATGTGTTTTTTATTGTTAGGCTTAGATAGTGTGGAGCAATCGCCATACAAGTCCCTGAGTAAGTTGTTACTATAGAAATGATAACGTATTAGAAAAAGTGCATTAATATAATAATAGAAAATTAGAGAAAACGAATCAGCACCAATAACATTTGAGAGTTCAACATGCTATGGTATATTAATTTATAAATGTGACCCTGTGTAATTACTTGAGCACTGTAATATTACATTTTAATCTATGAATATGTAATTGATGCAGGTACATTACGTATAATTCACAAGCCATTTATTATAATTTTTTTTGCATATTCAGCAGAGCTAGGTAAATCCCCCTCCCCTGGAGCCTCGTGTATGAAACTTTGCTCTGATTCTGCACTAAAATGTGGCAAATGCAACGACCTGCTTCAAGGGTGAAAAACAGGATGTGATTTGTGTTTCTGTTTTTGTGTTTCAAAATGTATGCTGGGTGCAAAAGATAATGCTTATTTTGCCAATCCATCAGCGGTTGGTTAAAAAAAGCTCACCTGAGTTGCATATTCTTTTCTTTACAACTGTGGTTTATGGTGTTTTTCAACTCTAGAACATTTCTAGGCGTAGCCCGTGCTTACAGGAAATCAAATGTGTTAACTGGCAAGCAAGAGTCAGTCTCAACATCTCAGTGTGTAGGCTGACAACAACATGTGCTAGGAATAAAGATTTTTGTAGCTGAGCTGACTTATCCGGTTGTCATTATTACTGCACAAAGCTTAGAACGTGCATACACGTAAAGAAATCGTATTTATAAAGCCATGTGTAGGTAAGGATACATCCCAGTCATCAGGAAATTGATGTGCTAGCCGCTCATCTCGCCTTCCCTCCACCCAGAAATAATGTCTTTTTGGAATATTCAACTAGCTCTAGACACCCATTTATTTTCACTTCCATGTTAAGACAAAATGAAAAGTCAAATTCAGCGATTGTCAAAAATGGTGAGAAATGTTTTATTTGGTGGTTTGATGTCTAGCATTAGTAATAAACACAAACAGATGAAGAATCATGTAAGGAAATATATGCTTTTTTTTTTTTTTTTTTTTTAAATTATGTATGATTTATAATTGTAATTTATAGTACATTTAAATATCTGTTTATATAGCTAAATGGCAGAGATTTTTATCACCTCACAGCTCCAGGGTCCGAGGTTCGAGATCGAGCTTGAGTTCTGTGTGTTCTCACTGTGTCAGTGTAGGTTTCCTCTCCCTTCCCCTGCACCTTGCAGATAGTTTCCACTTACTGTCCTGGTGGTAGATGATGTACGTAGATGTGTACTAAAAAGAATATTGTACACCAGAGGTTCCCAGACTAGGGCTTGTGACTTCATGTGGCATCACTTGATTTACAAATAGGGTCAGAAAGGAAACTCACAATCTCCTCTTTTGTTTTATTCATTTATTTTTACAAATTAATATTACAAATATCACTCTAACTAAAACGACCGATTTTGTTTGCTACTGTTTTGAAATGTTACTTGAAACAAGCCACATATAAATGAAGACTCTTCATGCTATTTTACTGTTTTTAATATCCAGACACACTCTACTAGAGTAGGAGTTTAGCAATAAAATGGACAAACTTCTCTGTCCTCCTACATCCACTTTTCCGACTACATCAAGTGACTCAGTGGAACAAGAAGAGAAGAGAAAGAAAAATGAACATGGATATATGTCAAAACATTTGTTGAATATGGACTTACAAGTATAAATCTGGAATAAAAAAAAAAGTAGGGTGGTCAAGGTTGGGGTAATAATTCATAATTTGTAATGACTGGGGTCATTTGCACAGAAAGTTTGGGAACTTTTGGTGTACATCATCGACGACTTCTACTCGTTAAGGATTTCTGATAACACAAAGTGAAAGATATAATAAAGGGCAATGTTGACCCTCTGCTGCCCTCTAAGCAACAGAAAAACAAACAAAAAACACTTTCTTCTCATTTCATTTTTGACAATTACATTTTTAACATTCATTCACAAGTAGCCATCTCAGTCGGATAAACACACAGAATTTATTTGGTCACATGAAGCAGAATACACGCAATCCGATGCTAGTGAAACAATAACAGAATACCTTTCATTTTCGGTTGTGTCATGTGATTTAGCAAAAGTAAGCCGTTTGTAGGAAAAGAACAGCCCACATCAAACGCACTGTCTATTCTCAACTCTCTCATATATCCAAAGCTGCGGTGTACATCATGCTCTGGATTAACCAAATCTCCCATTTCAAATTTGTATTTTTTTTTTTTTTTTTACACAACATGGGTTTTTTATGAAATTCAATATTATATCATCAAATTGTAATTCTTTATGATTCTGTTAGCTGGCCTAGAAAGAGCTGCGTCTGTTGCAAATTAAAATTGTAACCTCTGTATATGTGGAATATTATTAATCAAGCCTCTATCACTGATATAGACCAGGTTTCAGCATATTTGTTTCAGCATACAAGAGGAGAAGTATTTCTCAACTTTTGACTGAATTTCAAGATGTACAGCCCATGGCAGTTATGACAGCACTACCTTATTGTGTAGGTTTGCTTGAAATACAAAGGCAAATATGTAATAATACTGTACAATAATGCTTTTTTTGTTTTATTTGAGTACACCTTTTAGATGCTTTTTTTTTTTCTTTTTCTGTGGGTATCTGGATATATGAGTTACCAAACTGTAACACATAGTGCATACACTCACGTTGCACGCTTTTGCCAAGCTTTGCGCATTCTGCACTGCTAATCATCACGCTGTCAGGTCTGATCACCAGTAAATCATTTTTATTCATTTGGCAGATGCAACGTGACCTCGAGGTCTGATAACATGCAATGTAGCCATAGAGGGACTTGCTCAAGGATCCAGTCCTGATATATGAACTTGCAATTTTTTTTTGATTAGTACGCTGTTAAAAAAAGAAAAGAAAAGAAAAGCACAGTTCTCAGGGTCCCAACAATGGAAATGAAAATAATCAGGCACTTTACAACGTTTGTGTTTGGTCTAAAACACTGTTGTTCATGATCACCTCATGATCATGAGCCCTTTTGGTGCTGCTCCACAACTTCATGACTGCAAGAGCAAGAATAAGGCAAAAGATTATGGTGTTCATTCATTCTCTGAACTTCTGTGACCATCCACATAAATAGCAAATACTAATTGAATATAACTGAATTGTTTTATCTGTAACCAATTAGTATTTGCTATTTATGTGGAAGTGAGGTGATGTAGAGAGTTGTGTTTATGCTAAGACAGAATAGGTTGGTATCATGTTTGAACTATAATGAGTTCTGGCTCTACTCTGGCGAATTCTGAATATCAACAAGCCCTTTTGGTGCTGCTCCACAACTTCATGACCTTGAAAACAGCAACAGAGAGAAAGGGAAAAATTAGCTTGGGACCAAACAAAATAACATAAACGCTGTCAGGACTGCAAAACAGTCCAATTTGGTCTCTTTCACCACACTGGCAGATCTGGTATGCAGCTCCCCATTATACTCCAACAATCTCCAGTATTCCATATGGAGAAATGTGAAAAGCTGAAACGGAACCCACTCGCATGCATCATAAATACTTATAATTCATCCACTGTCCATCCCATCTATCTACAACTTTCCGTGGAGCTTGTGGAAGCCCAAGCACTGGAAAAAGTAAAGGAACCTTAATGGAATCTTTAGTGAATCACATCTGTCTACTTTACGTATGGATCCTCCAGTTTCAGCATGTTGCCCTCTTCATTTGCCCTGAACCTTGTACTTGCCCTTCTTTCCCACACCAAGGCAGCTAAGACAGCCGATGCAACGGTGGTAACAGCTGATGATGCGTGACTGGCCCAGTTTGAAGGCCATGCTCATGATGGCCATGCCTGTGATGATGAAGAGGAAGGTCAGCATGAAAAACTTGGGGTGCTTGGGCACAATGTCGCCAAAGCCAATGGTCGTAAGCGTTATGAAGCAGAAGTAGAAAGCATCGAACCAGTTTAAGTCCTTCTCCCACAGTGGTAGGATCAGTGCCCAGCTCAGTATATAAGCAAAGACAACAAGCAGGATTAGCATGAATGGCACATTCAAACCGTCCATCTCTTGGCCGATGGTATTAAAGTCCCACATCTTGAAGCCCAAAGGCACAGGTGGCATCTGATTGAGCTCGGGGCAAGAGCATGTGCGCGTCAGAGGTCCATTCTGACCAAACTTCTCCCGTGCGATGATGCTCTCAAAAATTGCAACATTTTTGAGAAACTGAGTGGACTTTTGCTTAACAGATGACTGGGTGAGCATCACCTCGCGGATGTCCAGTGGTTTACCCACTGCTATGTCTTGACTGGAAGTATAGATGCTGTTGGGGATTGTGCTACTTTTCCGGCTTCTGCAGAGGCTCCACAGCTGAGAGAGAAGACGTTTGTAGGAAGCATGCAATCTTTGGTAAGCATTGGAGACGAGCATTGCCAGAATGTCACCAACATCTGAAATGACTAGCAGCATGAGTGGAATTCCCAGCATGGCATAGATGATGCATGCTGCCCTTCCAGTCCCAGTCACTGGGTAGATCTCACCATAGCCTGAGACAGAAAGAGGCTGATGGTTATTATAGAAAAATGTTATGTACGGTACTTTGCAAAAGTCTTATGCACATGCAAAGAAATGTTGTAAAGCAAAGATGCCTTCAGAAATAATGAAATTAAACATTTCTACATAAAATAAAATACTATAAAGAGCAGTAAACAGTAATAAACTAAACAAAGTCAATAATCTGGTGTTTTGTTTTTTTTAAATCAGCAGTCTCAAGAAATTTGATGGTACATTTTACTAAACATCTTAAAGAATCTGCAACAGTTCATTTGAAGACTTCATACTTTTTTTATGCAAAACCCAGCAGCCTTCTTTATGTTTTTTTTTGTCTTTTCTTGTAACGTGTAATTTTTTGTTGGAAAAGTAATGTTGGAAAAAATGTTTTTGTACTGACTCAGTAATGCAGAAGTCATAAGATAAACATCTATAACAAAATTTGTTCCAAAAATGGTGCCTAAGATTTATGTACAGTATTGCAGGTTACTCCTCAGAGGGTTTATATCTGCCTATTAACCAATTTTTAAGAAAACATTTTTTTAAATATTTGCCTGAGGTAGAAAAGCTGGTGTATCAAGAAAAAGAAGCTATGGTTATGTTATGGTTATCCAATCTCCCCAGCTGTTTACTGCTGTCATGTCAAATTCACTTAGAGCTTTCACACAGAGAAAGAGGATGTACATTATGGAGGAAGCACTCAAAGAACCACAATTTTAAGGCTGAAACAGGGAGTATTGATCCTTTCATTACAGTGCTTTAAGGGAATAAAATAAAATAAAATGCCAGTACTCCTCTTTTAGGTATGCTGACATGTGTTGCTGGTTTTAAAGTCATTAGTGCATGAGTGATTGAGGTATAAAACTTCAGTTCTGCAGGCCAAGACCTGGTTTGTTAAGTGTTTAATGCAACTTATTTGTTGAAAATTGACCCTGAAACAGTAATGTAGAGAGGTACTAATACTGATCCTGATTTTCTACGGCATCCCTGTAAAAAATATAGCCTTAGATTACACTAAACAAACAGCGCAACTCTTACAGTACATCCATTAAAGAAGGTTTTCTTCTCCATTGAGTTTTGATAACAAGGAAGTAGTTTGCACTGAAGTTTGTGACCTTGATATTAACCTCTGTGGTTGTGTCTGTACGACTGAAGAGCTAATGAATGAACAAGAGAGAGTTACTGGCTTTTAGATGTGCTCTTCTCCTCCTTCTGAGGGTTCTGTCGCTCGCAAACGAAACTGTTATGAGCTCTTAGTGACATTTTCGCCTGCCAATGCTACAAGATCAGATAGCAGATTCGTAATAGACTGGGAATAATGCTGTATGGTGCTATTCCCTCAGGACTGTGATGACAGCATTCCCAGTTCTAAAGTGCTCCCTTCAACAGCTACAACTGTATATAGACTCTGATTATTACTAAGTGTAGGTGTCAGATGTTAAATGAGATGGAAAGGCTCCTGGTTCATGGTCTATGCCCCCAGTTTTATTTACAGTAGCATACAGTTCTTTTTAAATGTAATATATTCTTTTGAGATAACTATTATATTGATAATAAGTCATTAGTATTTTTATGGAAATTGTATCATTCACACAGCTTCAAGGTCCCTGATTCAATCCTGAGCTTGTGTTAGTGTCTGTGTGGAGTCTATGTGATGATCCATTTGTTGACTGCCGGAAGCCTTGCATGCTTTTGACTTTGACTTTGGATTTATCTGCTTTGCCAGGACACCAAAGGTTTGCATCCAAACCTTTGTCCTATCATACAAAGTTCAATCAGAGCAATCAGAAAGAACAGTTACAGCAAGACAGGTGTGTATTACAGCATTACATCACTGGCGTCCCATCCAGGGTGTATTCCCACCTCACACCCACTGTTCCCGGGACAGGTTCCAGAGCCACTGCGACCCTGACCTGGTTAAGCAGTTACTCAGTGAGTGAATAATGGCTTTTCTCCTACCCCTCCTCCAATGATCACTTAAAGATTATTATGATTGTTGACAAAAGCTACCCTTAATGGACATCTGCAGCACATGGCTAATGGATGAGGACATAACATCTTGAGACTGAGCCAACTCAACCAGTGCACTTTCTCTGTCTTAAGATCAAAACCACAGCAACTGCATTATGTCTATTAGTCATATTGGTAAAATGTTTAAGAAGGATTTCTTGTTTGATGTCATTAGATTTCTTCATTCTCGGAAAATTTTCCTAAAAGCATCATAGTGTACAATGCATTTTAACCATGTTTAAACTTTTTTTTGCTAAACTGTGTGCTACAATGGTGTGTGTGTGTGTGTGTGTGTGTGGATAAACTCCTCATAATGTGGATATGTCATGGAGAAGTGGCCAATCAATAAGGTACAGCTTATTGTTGTAGATATACAATTATTGGCTGTAGTCCACTTGTGGCTTTAAACATTGTATAGTGTTCCTTTTCTGCGGATGGATGTAGAAAAGGAAGTTTGTACAAATCTATCACATCTGCATCTAATATTCAGATGGTGTTGATGATTTGGATCAGGTGTGTTAGATTATAGCAGAAATAGCACCATAGCTGAGTCTTTGTTGGCTGAAGCCTTGAAGACATACCTTTAAAATGATGCCCATCATGGGACACAGAGAAACAAACAGACCCAATGAGAGGCAAAGAAATGTAGATCAAGAGGCACACACAGAAAAGCAGAGAGAAAAAGCAGACAGATATTACTGTTGATGCCATTGGAATGTATGAGGATTTGCCCTGTGCTAATGAGCACAAGCTTAAGCTTTATGACTGAGTTGAAATGTTATCAATGAACATCTGGATCTAAAGACAGTGTGACCTCCAAAAGGTTTACACAGACATTATGAAAGAAAATTAGCTGTTTAAAAATGGTCACTAGCTTGCTAGTGCAATAACACAGTTCTATTGTAAGACCTTATAAATGATAAATCCTGTTTTATAAATCATCTGGGACTATTTTTTTCTTCTGTGCTCATTTGAACACTGTGGGTAGTAGAGTGTGGTACGTTTTGTCTGTAAATGCAAAAAGAACTGAACGAGTTAATTTCACTGATGTGGCAGATGACTAACCACACACCTTTTTTTGTAGCCCTTTGAGAAGCACATGAGATTAACATTTCTACTCTCAACTAACTGCTTTAAACAAAACTTTTTAACCAATTAAAAAAAAAAAAACTCTGTATTTTGATTTTCAGACCAGTCTAGACCTCATTGAAATTGTGTTACAGGAAACAGCTGCATGGAGGTACAAAGAGAGCCAGTCAGATCACAGTCAGATTCTGAATCTTGTGGCCAGAAAAGTGTATGTAAGATATCAGACTCTGTGGCCCATCGCCAGAGCATCTGAGGCTGAGATCATGTCTGCATAGACTAACTAACTTTAAAATCAGTTTCTCCAAATTAACCAGGAGGCTTTGGACTGCCAGTTTCCCTCACATGAGACTCAACGAATACACAGCATATATACAGTCATGAGAAAAAGAAAGTACACCCTCCTTCAATTCTATGTTTTTATTTATCAGGGCCAAAAGCACATTTGTGTGGTTCTCTATAAACGAACAAATAACTTCAGGTGACAACAAAAAGCACAACAGATTTCAGATTGTAGTAAAATTAAACCAACATTCAGAAACCAGGTGGGAAATAATAAGTACACCCTTCCTACTTCCAGAATTATTAAGAGAGTAATTAGCAGCTAGGTGTTACTAACTAAATGCACAACATTAGTTAAACATCAAGAAGTGTGACTATCTCTGTCTACCCTATAAAAGCAGAACTTTAGGCAGTTTGGTGTTCTGGAGCACTCAGGTGTGTGTCTACATCATGCCAATAAGAAAGGACATCAGCCATGACCTCAGAGAAGCAGTTGATGGTGCTCATCAATCTGGGAAGAGCTTTCATGGAAGTGTGGCTAGGAAAAAGCTTCTTTTTTCCAAAAAGAAAATGGTGCACAACTTAGGTTTGCAAAATTGCATCTGAACAAACCGCAAAAAGTTCTGGAACAATATCCTTTGGACTGATGAGACCAAGGTTGAGATGTTTGGACATTATGCACAGCTCCATGTTTGGCGAAAGGCAAACACTCTGTCACCACAAACACCTCATACCAGCTGTCAAGCCTGGTGGTGGAGGGGTGATGATTTGGGCTTGTTTTGTAGCCACAGGACCTGGGAAACTTGCAGTCATTGAGATAATGATGAACTCCACTTTATACCAGAATATTTCTGAGACAAATATGAGGCCACCTGTCTAGCAGCTTAGGCTGGGGTGAAAGTGGGTCATAAACAAAGACAGTGATCCCAAGCACACCAGCAATTCAACATCTGAATGGCTAAAAGAATAAAAAAATCAAGGCGTTGGAATGGCCAAGTCAAAGTCCAGACCTCAACCCCATTGAGATGCTGTGGGAGGATCTTAAGTGAGCTGTGCATAAACGAATGCCCTCAAACATCAATGAACTGAAGCAATGCTGTAAAGAATAGTGGGCCATAATTTCTCCAAAATGATGTGAGAGACTGATAAACTCCTACAGAAAACGTTTACTTCAAGTTATTTTTGCTAAAGGTGGTTCTACATCTTACTGAATTATAGGGTGTACTTATTTTTTACACCTGGTTTCTGAATGTTGGTTTACTTTTTGGAAAGAAATGACTACATATTGAAATCTCGTGTGCTTTTTTGTTGTCTGTTTATAGAAGTTGGTGAGGACCACACAATTGTTATTTAGGCCCTGATAATTAAAAACATAGAATTGAAGGAGGGTGTACTTTCTTTGTCCCATGACTGTACTTAATTCTTCTTAAGAAATGTTTCTTATTAATTGTTAGAAAACACCCTGCAATGGACTGGCATTTCATCCAGGGTGTGTTCCCACCTCTCTCCCGACGTTACTTCTGATCCACCCTGACTCTGACAAGAATTAAGTACTTGCTTAAAATGAATGAATGAATGAATGTTGAGAAACAATATGTGAACAAAACATTTACAGAGTTACAATATTCACATGATTACACCCTGCATGAGCATTTCTATGAGAATAAAGTGAGCTGCATATGTATAGGCAAAACACACTCTTTCGCTTATGTGAGCTCGTGGATGCTCCCGATTGGCTACACTTGCTCGGGTAGAAAGTTATTCCATCCCTTCCACTCGAACTCCTGGCCCTGAATGACTGTGGCATCATCAGAAATTGGAAACTGATCCCTTTTCTATTGTATCACTCAGGCAACCTTTGAAGCAATTCCGTTTCATTTGTTAAATACTTTTATCAATATAATTATAATTTTATGTTAATCTGTTTGTCTGAAAATATTAATGTGTTGTTTTTCTGCTGCTTTCATACGGTTGGCCTGGTTACAGCTTAGGGTCTGTGTGCTCATGATAGGCAATTATAACCAAAGTACACAATATATTGTGCAAATAAATCTCACCATTTCACCATTAGAGAGAGAGAGAGAGAGAGAGACATCGCTTCTTTTCTCTCTTTTCTCCAAATGATTCATCATTGCATTTTAGTTAAATCTGTGCTGCATTTATTCCACAATGAAACCTAATAACTGTCCAATTACAAAACCCTCAGTAGGATTTGGGGCATGGATGAGAAACTAATCAGAGATAATCCCTCAAGCTTCAATCAATCAGACATAAGTTTTGTGGACAAACACAAAACAAAGATGAAATAAACACTCAGCTTTATAAGTTGTAGAAGAAGGCAAGATGATTCTGCTGTTGCCTCCATGAGCGATATTTGAGGTGCCCTCAAAGGAATTAGGAGCCTTTTGCAACAAATCCGCTAACTTCTCCTAAACATTTTTTTTCTTGTAATTTTGCAAAAGACTGTTCTTTTCAAGATGGACAAACTTGAGTGGGATTTTCATGCCAGGAATCAGGTAATGATTAAAAGTCTGTCTGTAAAGTGCCATAATATCGGCGACACCACTATGTGTGATTATACACTTAAAATCTTTTTTTATTGGAGTACAAATTCTGCACTGTTTATGATCTTACACACAGAGCGGTGTCTTTGTTCTCATTTTTCCTTTTTAAAACAAACAAAAGTTTGAAAAAAATGCTTTGTTAAGGATGGTGGATCAGCACTTTTGCGGTGGCCCATTTTACTTGATCACAGAAGGGTTGTATTGGAGCAGGACATCTGACAGTTATAGAATAATAGTATAATAATTGACACAAGAATGGCTTAATAAAACAGCACAAGTTTGAAAGCTCATGAAAGAGAAAGTGTCAAAGAAGTCACAAAGAACATGGCAAAGAATGGCTGAATACAGGAAAAAAAAACCAGTGACACACAGAGAATTAGAGTGTTCCCTCACCCACAGTGGTGAAGACGGTGCAGCAGAAGAAGAGCGAGCCATAAAAGTTCCAATTTTTATGACTCTGAGACCACGCGGCTTGGTAGTCCGTTTTGATCTTCTGCTCTATAGCACCCACGAGAACCTCCTCAGACTCATCTGAACAACCAACACAAGCTCAGTGTCATAAAAAACATGCTTTTAACACTCCCAATTCATCATTTTTTAATTTGATAAAAACGTACTACACAGCAAAGCTTTTAGAATAAAGGGATGATTAAACTTAAGGTCTAGAAGTGATCACAGTAACAACATTGCAACAGCAGTATGATCAACTTTCCCTGAAGCTGCTGGATAAACACTCCCTTAGTCTGCTCTTTAGAAATTATAATCAGTGATCTTATATAGTAGACTATTATGGGGTTCTGTTTGGAGGAAAAATGAATGACATGCATTATTATTATTATTATTATTATTATTATTATTATTATTATTATTGTAACTAATGAATTACATAAATAATTTCAAAACATCACAAACAGAAAACAAAACATCTTAATTACTTGACTTAAGTGACATAATAAAGTGGTATTCCGCGTTCATACCGGAGCGATTGCGCACGGTCGCGACGACTTGGCGCACGAAATTGCGGTACTCGTCCGTGTCGTTTCTCGGTTTTCCCTCGATCCCCTGGAAGAGGAAGGCACCGAGCACGGCGTAGGCGATGAGAGAGAGGATGAGCACGACGTGAGGAAAAAGCGCCCACATGCATTTCACCGCTGTCCGTCTGGCCGCCGGGCGCGCGCGCCCCTCTTCCACAGCCACGGACATCTTCTCGCGCTCAGCGGCTCCGTCCTCTACATGTTATGCGTGACAGCGTCCCGACGACTGACTTGTGGCGGGTTGCCAGATTGCTCGAATACGTTTGAGACTCACCCGAAGGCATAAAAGCATTATACCAAAGTCTTTTGCTATCAAGCAGACAAAATGTGCTGCAAGTAGGCGTCGCAAATGTGCGCCTCCTCTCCAGGCAATTATTCTTCTGAACTGATAATCGGGCATGTTATTCGATTCTTACGTAATGCACATTATGGATGATATATTTTTACTTTAACTGCATTTTAAGTGCTGTGTATCCAGTGCACAATCCAAATGCAAAAAGCCATAATCTTCCAGTTGGTAGTAATGACACCCAATGACACTATATCTGTGCTTTAGATACTGTGCTCGTATCTTTAGGCATGATAGGAAGGGTTCTTTCAAAAAAAATTACATTTGACTTCTGAATTCTGTCTGTGACCTCAGTTCCGCAACCTCAGCTACATCACTCCAGTTCGTAATCTCAGTCTCAGCCTCAGATGAGCACAGGACCCATGCAGTTATTATTTTTGTTTGGACCGGACTGTAATATATTTTATAATGAATTCAGTTGGGTCTATTTTTGCAAAATATAAACAGGCATAATTTAAACCACCACAACTCAGGCCAAAAGTTTGTGGACACCTGACCAAGCACCCATATGTGCTTTTTGAACATCTCATTCCATTTAATCCCTTTGCTGTTAAAATAATATCCACTCTTATGGGAAGGCTTTCCGCTAGACTTGCAGGACACTCGAGTTCTTCCACTCCAATCTTGACAAACAATGTCTTCATGGAGCTCGCTTTGTGCACAGGGGCATTGTCATACTGGAACAGGTCTGGGCCTCTTATTTCCAGTGAAGGGAAATCATAAAACTACAGCATACAAAGACATCCTATTCAGCTGTGTGCTTCCAACTTTGTGGCAACAGTTTGGGGAAGGAACACATATGGGTGTGATGGTCAGGTGTCCACATACTTTTGACCATATAGTGTACATTCCCTCTGTATCCCTGAACATATATTATTTGAATGTTGGTCCATTCTTAGAATAACAATGATGCTATCAGAGTGGCATCTTTGTGGGTAATGTGCTGGTATGAGACAAAACACAGCAGTTTTCCTGGGATTTTTAAGCACTGTGTGTTTTACTATTATTGTTAATCAGCTTTGTGTGTAGGAGTGACAGTGTAGTGTGTAGGAGTGACAGTGAGGTGATTAATCCACCACTTGATAAATGTGTACCATCAGTATATCCACTACCATGTCAGTGTCTTTGCTTTGCCAGGAAAAATCTACTACCCAAATAATATCTTGGCAGTGGTGGTTTTACAGTGGTCCCTTTCCATTTATGGATGTAGTAGATGGAGCTTGCATACTGTGCAGAAACACATGTAGGCTAAAATCATTAACTGTATACGTGCAAAGTGCACCTTTATGCCAGGAGCACCTGATAAAAAGCCAATGCAAACTTTCCTATGCCTGTTCACAATAAAATCACCCATCCAAACAGCTGAACAATCTCATTCCATTTCCACGTGGCATGTGTGCACACACAACTTCTTTATATATTTATAGCCGAGCTGCTGAATACAAGCTGTTCAGGCAACAACTGTTGACCTGTTAGAGTCAGAGTGACCAGACTGGTTTGTACAGCTCTACTCTATTCAGAGTGTTGTTCACCATAACTGAGATGCATGTTAGATATTATAGTAAAGTAAATCTAAAACAATTGCCAAAAAAACCAAACAAACACACAAGCAGTGAAATGAATCTAAGTGTGCAGTGGAATTTCTGAACTTTTGGGGCCTTTATGTAAAACCCCCTTTAAAAAAATCCCCAGCTACAAACCAGGGAGCTTGAGGGCTAACACCTGCCTCCTCTGAGAATCATGAAGCTAGCCAATCTGCTCATGCAGTGTACCACACTTGGAGAAAAGCGCTATCTGTCCTGTTCTGCATACATGAGCTCACAAATGGCCATGATTGGCTAGTGTCATTGTGATTGACAGGGGGGAGACAGTGTGTCATCCCTTCCACCCAGAGAGCACAGTCAGTTTCGCTCTCTTGGACTCCTGGATGGCTGTGGCATTGTTGAAATTTGAACTCATGATCTCCAGACAACAGGGCGAACACCTTTCTACTGCACCAATTGTGAGTCTGCAAAAACTTTCTTTTACCACCTCAACCAACACAAGCAATATGGAGGATGTTGCATATTTAAAAACATTTCTCCATTACATTATTACCGCTGTATTGTAAACAGAATGATTAAAAAGTTTTGTTCATAGCCTATTAAAATTTCATAGGGTTTCATTAGCATTCAACAATAAATCTAAGGGTACTTTTTTAAGGTCTGTAAGGTAAACCCTACTACCAAAGCTGAAACTAAAATATATAAAAAATTAAATAAAGCTAAAAAAAAAAAATAACTACATGAAAATTAAAATTTGTTATAACCTTGGGTAAGTCATTTCAAGTGCCACAAGTTAGAGTTTCCAGGCTAGACAGCCACTTTACCACCTAAAACTATAACTTTGCCACATTATATCTGTCAGCACAAGGGCATTTTATCATCACCAAAGTGATTAAAATAGCCGAAATGCACTAATCTGGCCTTACAAATAGGTGTGGACTTTGTCCTGAACCATCAATGTGGCCCCAAACAGAAAAAAAAAAAATCTGAATGACTGTTGGTTTCCACATTTTCCTCCTTTTTACACTGTGAAGAAAAACCCAATGTCCTCCACTGGAAATCTGGTCCATTGTTGATCTTTAAGTGCCATAACTGTGTGAAAGTGTTTTGTGCCATGAATTGTGGACCAAACGTGCTGTTGTCAAATAGAGAGTTCATTCGAAACCTCAGCTAATGCAAAGCAGCATGGGTCATTAGCCGTGCCCACTGCCCTTTCCGGCCATTACATATTTATGCAGATAGACACCAGTAATTGGCTTTATGGTTTTGAACTCAACGGTTGTTCAAAATATATACAAAACTGATAACAATGTTATTAACAATGCATATCCAGTATTCAAACAATTCTAGACCTGCTTTTAGTGTATGTGCTCGTTCAGATAAGACAGATGGCAAGCATCTTTAGTTAGCTCACACAATCCAACCAAAAAGAAGCCCAATTTGGTGTGATACTGCATGATCTGGCAACATTGGTATGGTCCTGCTGCTGACTGATTCATTGGACACCACTTTTGCCCATCATCAGTAGGTCTGCAAGCCACAGAGTCATATACTTGTGGGACCTGTGTGTGTTTTGTTTGTAGCTACGTGATGGTGCCACAAGAGTATACTGACCAGATGGGCCATTAGTTTGGGACCATAAACACTAACCAGCAGGGCTCCAAATTGTATTGCTATAGAATATGTATTGTGATTTTGGCATTAATGATATATGCATATACTGTATATGCCTTCTAAATAGTCCAATGTGAGTTTGTATTGATCATGGTAATCATGCAATCCAACAAACCCCATCATTTTGGTCAAAATCAAATAGCTATCAGTTCCAAGACTACCAGAGAGCCACTGTTGGACAATTGAAGACCCTTAATCCTCAATACACAGCTGTTTGAATTGTATTCTGTCTCACTTTTGGTAGTGGAAACACACTCAAAAGTTCAGTCCAGACTTCTTTATTCCTGGCCACAGACTCCAGCACCTCCTTAGGGATCCTCACAGATTCCCAAGCCAACTGTGATTTAGCCCCTCTAGCAGGTCCTAGGTCTGCCCCAGGGATATACTTTTAAGATAACTGAACCAGTTCACAACTGCCTTGTCTGAAATCAGAAGTGCAGCAGCTTCAATTTTGAGCTCCTCACTCTACCACTGAGAATAAACTCTTCTACCCAGTGGAGGAACCACATTTCTGCTGTTTGTTCCCATTTCTGCTGTTCCTTTCTTTAGTTGTTGCATGTAAGTCATCACCACAGGTGAAGATAGTGATGTAACATAACCAAAAACAAAGCTCTTGCTTCCCTACCATTTGTCATACTTGTCAATTTGTTATTTAATATATTTCCAGTACATATATTTCCACTTCAAAATTTATACACATAATGTATTTAGACTTTGTACCTATAAATATGTACAAAAAAGTATGTATCCATGAGCATAAACAAAGATATTTTAAAAAACAATTGATATGGAAAAAAGTATTCAGACACCACAAATTACCAACTTTGGTACTTTACTGCAATGCCATTATTGGCATTACAGCTTTGGAACATCTATGGTAAGAGGTAATTAGCTTTTTGCAGCATTGTGGTTCAATTTTGGTCCATTCCTCTTGGCAAATTGCCTTCAATTCCCCAAGGTTGGCAAATGAGATTAAATTCTACTTTACTATGTCCTGGTACATTGCTCCATTCATGGTTCCTTGGATGACGTGTAATGCCCCAGTAGCATTTGCAGAGAAGCAGCCCCATATCATGATGCTCCCACCTCTGTGCTTCACTGTGGGTATGGTGTTCTTGGGATCATATCCACAACCCTTCTTTCTACAAACATGACCAGCTGAATTATTGCCAAAGCATTCTGTTTTTATTTTGTTTTACATAATAGCAAGATGAAACAAATACTAGCATATCACCTTGGGAAAAACAGCAATGGCTACAATCAGCAGAAAGTGGAAGATTCTGCCAAATGCCTGGTGTATGCGAGCATTTTGGATTCCATGTTAGTCTACAAGTCGTGGACTGAAAACGTGAGAGTAGAATATCGATCTTTTGTGTCAGTCGGGGGAATTAGTTTGCAAAACCAAAGCAACACACTCACAGCAAAGTCTCTCTTTGCATTCAGACAGGATTTCCTGTCTGAATCAAGAATCAGCTCAAGTCATGAGTCAAAAGTCGTTTATTTGTCATTTGCACACTGGGTACACTGGGCTTTGAAATGCTTGTGACAAGGCTCAGATTTAGACATTGACAGTACAAACACTTAGACATGAACAAACACATATTTGGACATGAGTGGTTGAGATGATGCCGTACTGTAATAAGGTAAATGAGGTAAATGAAACAGTGGTGTACAATGGCAGATTAAAGTGACATGTGCTGTTAAATTATTTCAATGGCAGACGTGCCAATGAGGTGCTATTAAATAAGGCAGAACAGTAAATATGAGTACAATAAACAGTGCATAATAAATCTGAATAGTAAATATCTAAGTGACCGGAAGTGGCAGTAGTAAAGTGTCGCAGTGCTACATGAAGGACTAGTGGCTGTTAAGTAGTCGGATCAGGCAAAAGTGCAGCGTCATTATAAATTTTAAATGATTATACCTTTATAATTATGGAAGTATTTTCTAGACTATATTAAAAACTAATTGCAAATTGTAAATAAAGCATCAGCAAAATCGTGTGTTCAGCACATTTTCCGTTCTTGGCTGTTGACCACAAGGCGCTGTAAAATGCGATTGACTGGGACTTACATCACTTCTAAATACAAACACGCTCCATAGTATACTCCCACCCCCAACATTGATTGATTGACAGGTTTCTGTGCAAGGCATCAGAAATGCAAATGCAAAGGGAGGTGATTCCGTTTGAATTTTGGCAGGCTCCATACGCGACGCTAAGGAAGTGAACTAGCAAACGGGGTAATTGCTATTGCTATTTCGATATGTCAGGGCCATAACTCGTAAGACATGGGAAATGCTATTGCCAGTGAACTTTGCTTTTCCATTTGAAATTTGGCAGACATTGTACATTCGTGTAAGCAAAAATGAAAAACGATAATACACGATTTGCATTTTCATTTGAATTATGTCACAGTTTATGTGTCCACAAATAGAAAACGCAATTGCAAATACAGTTTGCAATTAGTTTTGAAAATAGTCCAGAAAATACTTCCATATATAATGCTGAATCTTTTGCTACCTTGAAAATGGAAACCTAAGGCACATATTTAGCCAATGCTTATTTTTGCTGTATTAAAAAAATCTATAGTATTGTATTATATTTTGTATTTTGTGTATTGTTACATCCAGAGTTACTGATACTACTGTAAAGTTGATTATTTTCCTATAACAGCATGTCCCAAAGTGTGTTTCCCTTCTTATGCTACAGCAATTTGGCAACAATTACAAATTTTCATTTATTAATTAATGACACCTTATACATTTTAACTGTTTATAGACTGCAAAACTGCTTGTCAAGTTCACACAATCCATTTGTCAAGCTCACTCTCTTTTTCATGTTGCTCCTGTTTTCATGGACAGGATATCAAAGAAGGCTAGAGGTAACATCTCTGTTATTTGATGGTGCTATCTGCTTGGCATCATCCAAAGCGGCCCTCTGACTCGCACTTGAACTATTCCCTGCAGAGTATGAGTCAGCCAGCTAGAAAATACTGCGGTTCCAAGGAAATAGCTGTCTCATGGAAAGGACTGTGATTTTATATAACGTGCCTCTGGTGGAGGAGTTTAAAACCTTCAGATCTTATTCACAAGTGATATATAAAAAAAGGAGCAAGATTGACTTGTAAGATGTTTTAGATCAAATTTCCTGCCAAATGTATTAATGTCATTCGTTGAAATACATCTTCATAATGGTCTGTGGTAGGGGACCTTTCACTAAACACCAGCAGACTCCCTAAACACACAAAGCCCAAACTAGGAGAGGCGTTTTACGATGCTGTTTCTGCTACTTTGCCACTTCACAGACCACTTTCTAATTTTGGCTAATAGAACACTCTCCTAGTCAAAGCTGATTTGTTGTGTCGACGGGATCTTCGCCTGCTTAGTGTCCAGAGTGTAAATATTTATGTGAAAGCCCTCCGAGGCATTCGCATCATGCCTTTTGGAACAAGGGTGATGTCATCACATTCGGCTTGGGACAAATAAGGGAACCTTTTAAGCTAAAGAATCACTAAAGAACTATATTTTGTTTATACAAAGTTTGTGGTGTTTGGCTTGTGTAGAAAGGTCTACTCCGTGTGCGGTATATATCACAGTGATTCCCAGTCCTGCTCCTGGAGTCATCCTGCTCATATTATTGTTTTCCCTTTACTAGTACACCTGACTCACTTCTACAGTACACTCCATATGGTACATGTCTTGTGTGTATATATATAGAACGTAAACTGCAGTAGACTGAGCGGTAAACGTACAGCATAAATCTGAAATGAAGCGCATGCTGACACAAAGTTTGGTCTGAAATGACATTTATTTATTTATGATGGGTTAATGTAGACCAGTGTTTAGAGGAGCCCCACTTACTTAGCTATAAAAAGTAAATATATTTTCAGTGGAGAATGCTAAAATGACTAGTACAGGTTTTATCAAAATGTTTTTTTTTTTTTTTAGACACAAGGCATTATGTCAGCTGTGCAAGCTGATGAAGGACATAATGTCTTATGAAGCTTTAAGAGATTAAAACAGTTGCTATTCAAAGATGTTTACAGCATAACATGCATACTGTTTAAAGATACGTTTACAAATGGCTTTACAAGGCAATTAAAACTGGCTGAAATACAATGAGATGAAAGGAAAGAAAAAATATATGATGGAATAAGTAAGAAAACCTCCCTGAAGTTGATTATTTACCCAGAACAGCACATCTCAAATTGGTTTATTCCTCTAATACCACAACAGCTTGCCAACATTAATTGAGTTATTTATTAATGAACAACACATTTTATATATTTTTTATCTTTGTATAGTCGTATTTAATCTTGTGGAACATCCATGAAACAAGCTAGTTCCTGTTGTCACTTTAATACCTGATAATTACCTTCGCCACCCTCTCTTTTTTCCTCTCACTTGAAGTTAATAAGACAAAAAATGCAGCTTTTCATGTCATCAACGAACCCACAAAGTGCATACAAATCTTTGTCTGACAAACATACAAATCTTTGTCTGAGTTGTTACTATAAGTTGCTATATTAAGCAGCACCTTCTGACCAATTTAGCAATATAGAATTTAGCATGGTATAAAGCAGATTTTTAAATTCGATCAAAGCTAATCTAAACTCTAAACTCAGTTACAAAAAAGGATGGTTTAATATAATAAAAATGTAATTAAATGCGAAATTAAACAAACAAGCTTTGAGATTATTTGTGGTTAGAGTTTGCAGCTATAGGACTAAAAACCCGGTACAGAAACACTTTACTTGCACCCTGAGTGTTTCAAGTTAATTTAATAAATGAAGCTGGATATAGGCAGAAGTGGATATAAAAGAGGTCTAATACTTCACAGCAGGAAGCTGTAGGGAGTGTAGTGGAGAGCTCTTTCTGTACTTCCTTATCATGCCCTCTTAGTAACAGTTCCAATGAATTTGATTTAAACAAGATAACACAAAGCGAGTGATGTAAATAATGGCCATCCTTAAATCTTAGAGTTAAAAGTTATAAAAATTACTAAACATGCAGTTAAAATGTAGCTGATTAGCAAAAATCAAACAACATGCAATTGTTTTTACGGTGGTACGCTTTTACTTTTCTTCATTAGAAGCTTTCTTAGTAAGCCCTTTTCTGTTCAGAGCTTTCTCTAGCGCACACACAATGATCTCCTTGTTGTTGGAGACATTATAGGAAGTGAGTTCCACCAATTTCTGGAAGTCCTCCGACGCATATGTGAGATTTGATGTGACGTATGGAGAGGATCCAGTGCTCACATCAACATCTCCGGCCTTTAACTCCTCCTTTCCCTGTCTCTTCACTCCTGCAGAGTAAACATACACATCAGTATCAGCTCCTGTTCTTTTCATTTGGATTAAAATTTCTAGCATCTTTTACACTGTATTATCCAAGTTCACTTCAGACTGTCCTCGCATACCATAGCAATTTGCCAATGATTATAATTGCTTAATTTAGTAATAGCAACACATCATACTTTTTATCCGTTTATAGTTGTGTTTAATGTTGTGGAACATCCATGAGACGAGTTAGTTCCTGTTATCACTTCCATTGTAGCAGCTATAAGCAGTTGTTACCACTAGCCTCTCTTATTCTCTCTCAAAAAAAAATAAAAATTAAAAAAATACAATAAAAAATGCAGTTTGTCATATAATCCAGAAGCGGGGAGTCTTTCCAATAGTGGAAAATTTCATGACTGTTACAAATCACTGGAGATAAATGTAAATAAACATCTCTTTATAAAAAGCTATGTTTTTTAAATAACAACACATTTAAAAAAAAAAAAAACATGTTTATTATTCTCTTCCTCTTCAGTTTCTATTGACTATGGAGTTCCTCAGGGCTCCATTTTGGGGCCTATTCTGTTTTCACTATTTTTGCTGCCTTTAGGTCTTATTTTTTAAAAAACACAGTGTGTCTTATCAATCTTTATGCTGATAATATTCAGATTTATTTACCTATTAGATCTGGAAGACCAACTTCTCACTCATCTTTGTTATTATGTCTTGAGGAGGTGAAGTGCTAGTTAGAGCAAAATCGCCTCCAGCTAAATGCGGCTAAATCATTTTTGGGCCAAATAAGGTTGACAGTGATATAAAAGATGTTTTAGGTCCATGGACAACACATGTGCAGTCCCAAATACGGAATCTGGGTGTAATTTTTGCCTCAGCTCTAACGTTTGTTCATCAGATTAAATGTGTGGTGAAAAGTTGCTTCTTCCAGTTGAGGACTATTGCAAAAATGAAATCTTTTTTGTCTGTTGCTGAACTTGAGATAGTGATCTCCTCCCGTTTGGACTACTGTAATGCATTTTATTTGCGAGTAAGTCAGTCTCTTTTTTCAAAATTGCAAGTGGTCCAGAATGCAGCCGCGAGGCTCCTTACTAGCACAAAGAAAAGGGAGCATATTACTCCAGTTTTGGAAAAGCTGCATTGGCTTCCTGTTAAATATCGGATTCAGTATAAGGTGTTGCTGTATGTTTTTAAAGCTGTCTATGATATGGTTCCAGAATAAATTACGGATCTGATTCATATGAACTCTGGTAGACCTCAAAGAACACTCAAATGCTTACTGCTTTCAGTTCCGACAACTCACCTGAAAACTAAAGGGGATCGGGCATTTTTCGGTTGCTTGCCCAAGACTGTGGAATACCCTTCCACTTGACATCAGATCTGCACCCTCATTTGACGTTTTTAAATCTCGCTTGAAAACATATGTGTTTCCTATGGCTTTTAATTGTTGATTTTTGGAAGATGTAAATTGTTTTAATTTTTTCTTCAAGGTTATTTTTTATTTTTCTGTTTGTTGATTTTTGTTTTAGTATCCTTGTATTTTTTTGTGCTGCTGTACAGTCCTTTGGTCTACTTTGTAGTGGAAAGGGCTCTATAAATAAAGTAGACTTGAGACTTGATTATTAGGCTTAGACTATATGGAGCGTCTGCAATAAATGTCCTGTTGAAGTAGTTCTAATACATTGATGTCTTTATATGCTAGTACATTCATATTCTGCTACGTCTCATGGTATGCGTCAGATGTTTAAACGGTCAGTTTTGCACACTTTTAAGCCATCTGCATTCATCCGGATGCTGATACTGTTGTTGTTTTTCTAATTATTGTGTCCTATGTTGTTATTCATACTATTGTGTATTCATTAATTTGTCCTGCAGTTGTCATTCTATTGACAGTATGTGTTTTATATGTGTATGGACTTATTTGTGCCCAAGTTTCCATATTTAAACGTATAAAATGACTGCGTTTTATACATTTATATAGATAATTTCAGGCTAAGTCTGAATCACAAGCTACAGTAAGAGTTTTATGTGGCTTGGTTTATTTGTTCATTTACAGACTGCATAAAGCACTTTATGCATATCTAACAAACCTTTGAGAATTAAAACTCTTTAAAGCCACAGAGCTTTGTGGTTCTCTAATATAAAATAAAAGATGATGCCAAAGCACTTCCCACTCCCTAAATAATGTAGGTGAGTGAATGATTTGAGTTTACCAGGTGCTTTATACTCTTTGAAGGAGATGTTGACCAGCGGGAAGTGGATCACTATGGGAGCGTCGGGATTCTCCTCATCCTCAAACACATACACTTCCCTTGGGGGCTTATCTTCAAACTTGCTGGAGTCTATGTTTGGGAAAGGCAGTTGGCGGTCAGCACAGTACTCCTGAGTCTCCTTAATGATCTGGCACATATGAAAGTAGACAAAAATATGCACCAGAGACACACAGCACACACAAAAATACATGTTTAATTCAGTTGCCTAACTGAAGGGACAAGAAATGAAAAGACACAGCATGTATCAATAAAAAACTGCTATTTCAAAGTAAACTAAATAAACTAAAATCATTCATTCATTCATTCATCTTCAATAACTGCTTTATCCTGGCAAATCTATCCCAGGAACACTGGGTGTGAGGAGGGAATACACCCTCAATAGGATGTTGGTACATCGCAGGGAACCATACACTCAGACAGTCACACACACCTTCACACCTAGAGGCAATTTAGAGTCACCAATGTTTTTGGAAGGTGGAAGGAAACCGGAGAACCTCAAGGACACAAGGAGAACATGTACGGAAAGAACAGAATCAAACCGGGGAGGCCTGAACTGTGAGGCAGCAACTCTACATGCTCACAGTCATGGGCTACGTGTTTTTTTTTTTTTTTTCTCTGCAACAGAATGAGCAAAATATGTCAAATATGACTGAATACACTGAATGTCTGCTCATTTATCTCACCTTTAGATGGTCCATAGTCCAGGAGCAGCTGAGGGACAGAATGATATCAACGTGACGGTGTGGCCGGAGCACAGGAGGGAAGGCGGCGTTAATGTCAAATCCAGCATCTACCAAGCCAAGGGTGGAGTCCGTGGGGGTCAAATTGTTTGGAAACACATCCGGGTGTGTCTCTGCAAACAGCACACAATCAGAACAGAAATTATAATTCCTTGGCCAGAAAAAGTACATTTGCTTTTTTAGACAGATAATGATCCTTGATGTATGTGTCATACTAATCACAGACTGTTATTTGCTCATCATGACACACACACACACACACACACACACAAATCATCTGTTCATTTGGCAGTGGAACAAAAATGACATTAAGCTGATTGCTAGCCCATCATTGAAAGGGCAAATGTTTACATGACTGCAATGTGAAGGCCACATGCTTCTAATTGTGCAGATGATTATTACGGCAGTGCTTCCCCATGCTGTGTACTATATAACCTTTTTCTTTCAACTTAATAGCTAAATATCAAAGTCCTACATCAATTTATTCAGGCATGCTCAGGAAAAAATAGTTTGCACATGAATATACAGAACTTTGTATTTGTACTTAACTCAAATATAGCCAATCTTTCAAGATATGATACATGTTGGTATTCTTACAGACCTGCTCTAACTAATGTTAAATTGTTACATAATGTTAAACAGACTTGACTGTGTAGTGTCTAACATTGTATGATATTAATATTATGTTATATCACTAAGGAAAATAAAACACATAGCTGGAGCCTGTAGATGCAGCCGTTTTAAAGCCATTTTAATAAAAAGAAAGCCGAATTAATTTGGTTTGTATATTTAAAATGTTAAGCATGAACTTGTTTATGAACTTTTTAAAATACAAATGGTAATAATAACCCAAACAGTGTCATTCAAGGCATCATGCCATTCACATGATGATAACTGATGGCCATAGGCATGTAATTATATTCAGTATTTTTATATCACAACATATAGAAACTAAGATTTTATCAAAGTTTTATCAAGGTTTATTAAATTAATCAGGATATTGTTTTTTTTTTTTTTTGTTTTTTTTTTTAAATCGACATTACTGAGTCATTATTAATCAGCCATCATTTCCAAACATAAGACACATGAAGCTCATCACGTGAAATCTGTGCTAAATAAGAAAACTTGGGGTAAAATTCCCAAAAAGATTATTTCAGGAGCACAAACCTTGAACAAACTTGGCACAAACTGTGAATGTCACAATGTTGAATAACTGTGTATCTGCAAAGATGCAAATGCAAAAATGGATAGGTAAAATTTGATGTCTTCACTAGTCTCCTGTCTTCAGTTGAAACCAGTGGAAGTGATACATTGAAGTCGGAAGGTCAGACTGCCCAGTGTACAGACGTGGGAGGACTAATGCTGTTCAGTCGGGTGTGTTCAGAATGATCACTCCTCATCATAAATTCAATTTCCTCCGTTGAGAAATGTTTATGAGCCAATATTCATTCCAAGAAACAAACAACACACTATATTATACAAAATATACACTATATAACACACTTACTGTACAAAATGGGATATTCAAACGAAACAAGGACAGAGAAAAAAAAAGAAAGAAGCAAAAGAAAGATGAACTGACAATATAAAAATTGCATAAATGACCACGAGTATAGGTATAGTAAAAATGTAAATAAATCAATAATAAATGACCTTTAGAGGTGTTGAAGGTGGAGCTTTCACTGTACATGTTGTGCAGGAAGAAGCCTCGCAGGAAGTTGTACACTTTGTAAATGATGGGACGACCATGCAGGAAGTTGCTCAGTGTCGAACTCTTTGAACCGAGACGTAAGGTATCCAACGTTGACTGCTTATTATCTGTCTCTGCGTGCCAGAACACACATTACTGAGGATTAGTTACTATTTGATTTCATCACTTGTGCTAAAAAGATACATTCAGTTTGCATTACTTGATACATATAATGAAATAAACAGTCCTAATGCATTGAAGTACGGGGTCATATTCAACTTCTGTATAAATACATATATTCTGTTGGCTTAAATGAGCTCTGTTCATCTTATACATTATACATTATGTCTATGGTGATCTAAAAAAACAATGACATGAGATTTGATTTATTCCTTTTTTCACTGTTTACAATATTTTGGCTAATTTTAGACAGGCTTTTGGCATTATCTCATCTTCCCTTAAAAGAAAACATGCAATGTTGCACAGGAAGCACAGGAAAAAGAACAGACTGGGTGAGAGAAATGAGCTCAGTAATACAGTCTTACCAATGCTACACACATCCTCCCCCAACCATGAAGTCCAGGACGGCACCGCTCCAGTGACATGTTTCCAGAGCTGCATCAGGTTAGCAGAGAAGACACTGCTCCACATGCCTGTGCATGCAGTTTGTTAGATTAGTATTAGTTAGACAGTATGACACATAATGTGGGAATTTGTGAGGTGTAGTGATGCAACACTGACCCAAAAGGAAGGAGACCCGTGTCTCTGGTAGTTTCTTAACCAGATGACCAAGGTAGTACTCGCTCCCAAAATATTCTGTAGGCACAAAGCCTCCATATTTGGGGAATCCCACCTCAAATGGAGTAAACTCACACCACTCTGTTAAAAAACAAGGAGTAAAAAACTAACTGACTAAACCTGTTAGGTATATGCCTGTGGGCCCAAATCTTTACTATACTTCAGCCAGCAGAGTTCAGATCACGGCAGGTTGAACTATAAGTCTCAGGTTTAATGTGAGGTCTTTACCAGCCACCAAGAAGCCACCAGTGTCCTTCTTCATGTTGACAGCTGTGTAGATTGGGAGAGGGTTCTGGCCCTCGGAGACTGCCTCCTGCTGCTCAGACAGTGTAGCTGTGTGTTTCTGAAGCAAAGATAGTAAATATTAAGTGTTAAACATTTCAGTATTCAGATAAACTAGAATTTCTAGAAGAATAAGAACTAGATGTGGGTGGAATCAACCTTAGATTGTAGATATATTTCTGTTATAGTACTGTGGGCATGAGTGTTGCATTTGACACTCCTGTCCAAGACATTTTAATGGACAGGCTGAAAAACACAGATGTGTTTTGGCCTGGCTTAGATCTTATTTGTTACCAGTGCTTTAAAGTTTTTCATAGCTTTAAAAAAGTGCAATACAGTGTCCCACACGGTTCTGTTTTTGGCCCCTTGATGTTCTCCATTTAAAACTAATTAAAACCTAAAAATATCCATACAACTTGAACAGCAATATGAATCACAATTTACTTTCCTTATCAACAGGGAACCAGACCTTTCCATAAATGGCATTTTCTATCATGAGCCCCCACATGTCGATTGGAGAGACAGGGTGACCGTCCTTCTGTTTCTGCCGCAGCTCAGAATAGTAATACTTCAATCGACTGGGACCAAACAGACTTTTGGTACTCTTAGAGAGTTCCTTCTTCACGGATACAATTGCCTCATCCAGGTCTTTCTTTGACCAAAGTGGGTCATTGTAGAGATACGCATTAGCCCTGATGCAGAGAAAGAGAGTAGTTTAGTTCCATACATTTGTTTCTATGTTAGTTTTGAATGTAGGCTCAAGAAACCCAAAGGGAATATACCAGAAAAAAGACAACCAAAAAAAAAGGGCAAAAATGTGTGTGTGTGTGTGTGCGTGTGTGTTCCAGTGTTACCTTGATTGTTCACGTTTTCTTTTTCTGAGTTTTTGAAAATTTGATTCAGTTTTGTAAAAATACTTTAGATGGCAACATATGTACAGAAAAATCTCCCAGTGAGAATTGGTCTTTAGTATTATATGAGAAAGTCTCTCGTGCAGATCTCATGCAAATCTATACCTGTATGTTTTTGTGAGCACTCATATTAAAGAGCAAAGTAAATATAAAATGTGGAATCTGTGTAAGTGACTGTGATATATTTACTACCCACCAGGTGGAGCCAGACAAAGAGGTGATGTAGCTGATGGCATCCAGCAAGCCAAGACGCTGCAGTCCCCTCAGAAAGCCGTATGTGCCCGTCATGGCCCTCGAGCCGCCTCCTGAACACACCACAGCCACTGTTGGCACCTAAACATGAACAATCCCACATACACACACCCTCTGTCAGTAAACGACCCTGTACAGAAACATGCTGGTAGGTGGAGTGGCTACGTGAAGCTAGGTGAATTAAAGAGTGACTTTTTTTCTCTCTCTTTTTCAGATTATTAAACACTGGCCTTGTTCAGGGCTTTGCTGCCCTTAACAAACACAAAATATATTACCCAACTAACACTTAACAAGCTGAAAAATCACAGAACATGTAGGAAAAGTGCTTATGCCTTTCCAAATTTTATAAAAGTCTGACCAACATTCTGAGTAAAATCCAATTGTTGATAAATGGATTTTTGTTACATAGAAATTAGCACACATTGCCTCATTTTAATGTTTTAAAAAGAAAATTGTAATCCAAAAATTATTGTATGGAAAGATTTAACAGGTTAAGTATTAATAAAAGTAAAGTAATAAAAAATAATAAGTCTTTTAGGACCATTTTAAAACCTTTTAATCTAATTTAAACCTCTCCTATACTGGAGGGCAGGACATTTAAACCTTATGTGATTTGTATTTAGCTTGGGGGTTGTTTCAGCATTTCAAGCTGATAATGTCTGACTTTTGGCAAAGTATGACCACATTTTTTTACTCACGGTTTATGACTTTTAAAATAAATGAAATTTCTGCTCATTTGTTGGCATGTTAAAGGTAATTTCTTGCTGCTACGCTCATTTGGTTTGATCTGAATGCTAAGCACGGGTGCTAGCAAAGTTTTACAAACAGCTGTTAAGGTGAACATACAGTATAAGCTTGCAACAAACCTAAAAAATATTTGCAGAAAAAGTTCAAATAACACTGAAATTAGGTCTTGAGTCTAATCTAGAGTATAATCTTGAGTATAATCAATAACAATTGTCTTTTGGTAAATCATGGACAGACCATCCCTCAGTATTTTGGTATGTTAGTGGATTAATTTAGCAACATTAGCCTATATTATTGATCCGGTAATATAGCATGCAGATTAATATGTACATGTGTATTTTAAGATTTTACTGCTGTCTTATATAAATTGCCTAGTGGAAACATTTGACTGAACAGTAGCCGACACTTTTTAGTGACTCAAAGTGCTGTTGTTTATTTGATGAGTCTATCGCGAACGAGTTGGTTCCTTGAGTTGGTTCTTTGAGTCTGCTCTTGTAGTTGAATGTTGAGAACCGACTCACATATATGAGCATTTTTGGTAGATATAGGCAATGCTGTTACAATACAATGTAATTTAATCAGAATGTGTCCAAGGAAACCAATTTTTAACAATCTAATCTGTTGTTTAGAAGTGTGTTTGCCTCTAAACTGTGTGTATAAGGCATTAATACTAGCAGGATCCTCTCATTACACTACTGCATGTTAAAAATGTCCTGTATGTAGTCTTGTGTATTAGGGCAAAAATGGCAATGAGTCATTTACGAGCTGAAAGAGTCGGCTCTTATTGGTGAACAGAGGCCAAATGATCTGATTCCAATGATCACTACTGTAGACAAGGTTTGCTTTAAGGAAAAAAAGTGTATAATGTACATGGAGAGTCACATTTTTACAGATTATTGTGGAAAGAGTCAAATTAGAGAGAGTAGAGAGGTGAGAATAGAGAGGTTATGACCTGTCATTTTAACCACAAATTAAGTTTATACAGATCTGATCTGTTTTACATGCTAACAAGGCTGTATATTACACTCCATGGTTTTAATATCTAGAAGAGAAAATACTGTATACACCCATGTAATTCTTCTCAATTATCCCAAATAGGAACATTTGTAAATTCCATCTTGAATAGTTTATCAAATTTCATCTCACCACTTTTGATGGTGTGGCACCACCTCTGTCATGTTAGTTTGATCTCCAGCACCAGTCAGCCATAGTGAAAGATGTTAATTTTTCATTGCTTGTACTTATTTAATAACATGTGTCAATCTGTTTGTGTTTAAAGTGTATTACCTTACTCGGATCCAGGGGAGATTTGAGGTTGAGTATTTTCTGCAGTGCACGAGACACCACCTCTTTCCTCTTTGCCAGAAACGCCTTCTCCTCTGCAGGTATGTCAAAATCCAGACGCACCTTCATATCCTCCTCAGAGCTACACACATATACATGTTATTATATGTGACAGTTTATAATAATTAATCTATAAACCAATAACTGTTAATGTACAAAAAACTGTTTTAAAAATCTGATACCTCTCTACTGTGTTCACCTGCAAATTTACAGGTTCCTGTAGAGTAAAACAAACAGATTAACCCTGTATTGAAGTTACTGCTAACAAGGAGATTTGGGGGGAAAAAATCAAATGACATTAAATGCTATATAACACTGTAGCCGTAGGATAAGTATTATATTATTCATGTAGCAAAGCTGCTAGAATATTTTTTGATTGATTTCTTCTTCAGTAGTTTATCAAAACAATGTAAAAATACCTTCTGATTTTAACTGTTTTTGAAAAAAGTGGAAAAATTATGTTTTTTTTTTTTAATATGTCTCATGACATTTTACGATAATATTAATGGTACATTAATTCAGCTTTCTTCAGCTGTCATTTTGGTAAAACTTTATATGGTTAAAAAAAAATGTTCACATGAATTAAAATATTCACACCATGTAAAATTAGACGTACAATAATACAGTAAAGCTGTATTCATTAATGAGTTTCATGGAATGAATGACTGCAGCGTACTTATGATAACAATTACAAATACGGCTGTATAAATCTTGTTTCTGAGTCTGATAGTATTGAAATCTGATGTATCCCAAGTGAACAGTGGCTATTTACAAACCGAAAACGCAACAGATCAACATTAACTCACAATGGAAAGGTAGATCCATATTGAACAAGAATCTATTGTTCTTTTATTTCTGATTTTTTCTTTTCTATCACGGGCATTCATATGATGTTATTTTAGATATGCTGTCACCTTTGCATTAATATGAGTATGCCGGGAAACCGGGTTATTCAGAAGAAAGAATTACTCTTCATTATATTAAGTAAATTCACTTTAAATCATTTTGTTGGTGAGCTTGATAACAGACACCGTTGCTATGTTACTGTTAGTTGTCACCTTTACTGCAGGAAAAGAGAATGTGAACTCTGATGTGGATGAAGGGGACAACGGGGAAGCAGGGGACGAAGCTGGACTTGCTTCCTTCCCATCCTAATCCGAAAAAAATGACACATTTATAAACAGGCATATAAGAAAAGTAAAAGAAACACATAATCATCTAAAACTAACTATGTGATTGTATCACAAAGACTGAAATCAATTCAATTTTATTTCTGTAGTGCTTTTAACAGTAGACTTTGCCACAAAGCAGCTTGACAGAAATCCAGGTTTAGATCCATAATTAGGATGCCGTAGGCAACAGTGGCAAGGAAAAACTCCCTGAGACGACATGAGGAAGAAACCTTCACTGGAACTAGACTCATAAGTGAAATATATGAATTTTATATATATTATAAATAAATTATATATAATATAAATTTTAGAAATCATTACTATAATCAGGTTTAGAAGAGTAGTGTTACTTATAGAACAGTAGAAATACAGTAGTAGAAAGACATTGTACTGTAGCATTTAGCACCCTTTCATGCTTTGTTCTACACTAAAAGGAAATTTGTCATGTAATATAACATAGGAGCACATCTAAGGGTTTTAAAAATATCTACCGCCTGAAGTTCAATCTTGGTCTCCAGATCTTTGTTGATGTAGTAGCGAAGAGTCTGCATGAGGCTGCTTTTCTTGGAGATTGAGATGACTTGATCTTCAATATACGCCCCTCGTAACTTTAACAGCATGTTCTGTTGCACTGAAATACACACGGACACACATTATAGAGGTCAGTGCCACACACTGTCTACAATTAAGTGCATTTTCACTTAATTAAACTGTGAGGTCAGTGATTTGACTTTTATAGTTTAAACTGGACACACAGTTTTAATCTTCTTACCCTCAGGCGGTAGTTTATCTATCTTCACCTCCACAATGGATAGCGGCGCTGCCTAAAATCACAGTACGAAAAAGTATACAAATTTTAGAAATGGGTTCCCCTGAGTGCACCACATCCACATTAATAAATAAAGGAAACTTGGCAGCGTTAACTGTATATGACCATCAAGTATAACTATAATAACTTGATATCTATGAATTCTATTATTATATTATTAAGTGACATATTATGACACCATAATATGTCACTCAAGATTATTTAATAATTGGAATGCAGTGATGTTTTATAAAACATCTAGATGGTTTTTTGTAAGGGATTTCAGTTGTGCACATCCCATGTTTAAATGAGACTGTTGTACATTTGGGTGCTATGTTTCTAGATGAAAATGAACCGCTTAGTTGTGCAAGCAGATGATAAGTGTGCAGTATGGGTTGCAGCATGGATAGGTCGCCCTATCCTCTACGTTTCATTTGTGTGGTTGTACATTGGGGTGTTTTTTTTTTTTTTAAATAACAATTGAGCATGCTTTGCATGGCTTAATCAAAATAACTCTTACCACAAGAACTCCATTGGAGAGATATTCTCGAGATGCTTCAGGGCTGTAATATGAGAATAAAAAGGTCTGTTTAGTCACTCGGATGGTACTGTGTTGCAGAGGCTAACATTCCCTTCTGACAGCTCCAGAGTCTCCAGTTTGATCCTGAGCTTGCGTTACTATTTCTGTGGAGTTTTTGCTCATGCATGTCTATATGGGTTTCCTCTGGTTTCCTCCCACCTCCCAAAAACATACCAGTAGGTAGACTGACTATGCTAAATTGCCCAAAGGTGTGAATATGAATGAGCATGTGTCACGCACAGTGTTCTGGGGATAGTCTTTGGATCCACCGCTATCCTGACCGGGATAAAGTGCTTACTGAAAATGAATGAATGAACGTTTCTGCACTGCAGAGCTTCCAGCACTGACCTATAGCAAGGTTTCTGCTTCTACCTGGGATATAAAGCAGGACTGATACTGGTATTTAGAATTTATTTTATTTATTTCTTTTTTGGTTGTAATTAACCACATTTGAACAATTAAATAAAATATAAATTATGACAGTACTCAGCCTCAATTCTGTTCCTTGGTTTTAATTTTTTCACTCGGTAATGAAAGATCTTTAAATGTGTTTTTCATGCAGTCATTGTTATTAAGGGAAAACGTATAATTAAGTGAGATAAAATTTGCTTACTTATGTGAAATAAATATGTGGAATTCAGCCTCAGTCCTGCCTCCTGACCTCAAGATAGGACACTTATTTATATTCCACCTGGCAATTAACATTATCCTAATGTGTTTAATGCAGTTATTGTAAGTGAAATATTTCTAATTAAGTTAAATACAATAGAGTAGTACCTTGGCACCTACAGGACATCACATTTTATGAATTTTATTTTCTTGCCAATGAAAGTCTTCCAATTGTGGTTAATACAACATGACTATACAGTAGTTCATGTGTATAATTAAGTGGTATTCAGTCTTAGGCCTGCTCTCTGACTTTTGACACCAAAATAGAGTTCAGTAAAATGTGACATTTATTCATTTATTGATTTCAGTACCCTCTAACATGAAAAATTACAATCAGGTGTATTGTTGAATACATTAATCTCTTTTCATAACAGAACATGAGATTAACATGAGATTTGTAAAGTCCTTTAACCTTGAAAATGTCTACTCTAAAGCTTGAAATATAAATCAAACTTAATTCTTCTCAACTAGGAAATTGTAAAGATATAGTATTTATAAAATCTCTACAAATGATTGCCGAACCTTATGTAAACTCTTCTTCACAAAGTGTAAAATGGTTCGCCTAAATGTCATGCAATATTATCTCAGATACACATGCATGGCATACAATCACATAAGAGGAAATAATACATTATGTTTAGAGTTTTAAACATGGTGTGAATTAGATTTACAATCTGAGTAACAAAGGAGTCAAGTGTTTGTTTACATCTTACCTTTAGTTTCCTTTTACTGTTCGTTGATTAATAATTCTAATTCAAATGACATTGACAGTACTTCGAGTGATTTGTTTGTTACTTACCACTCTGTGATCTCGAAATCCACCCACAGCTCATCCTTTTTCTGCAATCACAAGCAGAACAGCAGCCTGTAAACAGCTGACCACTAAAAAAACATTAATATTAGTCAAAATGGATAATATTTAATGTGGAGAGGTGTCACCACTTTTATGGTTTGGTGTGATCAGAACAATAAAATATGATATTAACTCCCTTAGTTTTGATTATAAAATCCCCTTTTATGTTTATAAGTTTAATGTACCATTGCAGTTTTGGCAGCGTAGTCAGTAGATAAGAATTATTATTTCATACAACATGTACATTTTATCATGTAACACAATGTGAATAGAGCTTAAAAATGTATTAGAAGAACTCTAAATACTAAAACATTCATTACATGTAACACAAATTTGGAATGCTTTCTCTTTTTAGACCCTTCACTTAACAATGACGGGTTGTTAATTCCAACTTTATGCCGCAGCGCTGATGAATTCTCAATTGTGATTGGTCAGAATGTGGTGATTAATTTTCCTCTACCAGCAGCACAGACCGTAGTTCTGACTGCAAGACAAATCACAGGTTCATATTAATGAACTCATTCTAAAAAGTTATTGTTTAAAAGAAAACAGTTATTTAACATTTTGGAAAGGAGTCTCCAGTGTCGGGGCTTTGCAATCCTTTTCCTTAAGTTTTCCAACACACAAAAAATATTAAAGAGAGAGGGCTTTAGTTTCTCAAAAATGTGACAAGCTGCATTTGTTTGTCTTATTAATTTCAAGAGAAAGAAAAATAAAAACTAGTGAGGGAATGACTGTTTATACTGTATCTGCTATAATGTAAGTGATAACAGGAAGTAACTTGTTTCATGCACTTTCCACAACATTAAATGTAACTTTAAATGGTTAAAAAATATGAGGTGTCAGTCTTTAGTAATCACTGTCTAATTGCTGTCATTTAAGAGGATTAAAACACTTCGGGACATGCTGTTATAAGAAAATTATCAGTGACGGGATCAAACCACTCCATCATTGATCAATTTTAAATATCAGCATGGTGTTGTATTTTATGAAAGTCCATACAGTAGAGTCTAGATGTACTGACATTTTCATCAGTGATGAAGACCTTGGTCTCCTTCTTGTCTGGTGTGAGGGTGCTGATGTCGAAGAAGAGCCTAGTGCAGAGGTCGTCTTGCCTAAGATCTTCATCATATACGTTTAGCTCCAGAATATTCTATAGTAGGAAAAAAAATATATTATGATTTCATTTTTTTTAAGGAATGATATGAAAGTTTGTGTTTTATCAATGCAGTCAGAACTATTCAGTTCAGTTCTAAAAGTATAACAGTATCTTCATGATGTAGTCCAAGATATTTTTGAAAAACAGTGTTGTCAATACATAAGGAAATGCAGGATTCCATACAACAAATCACTAAAATTAGCCATTTCTATATAAAGGAAATAAGGAAGTGCATATTCTAACAATACAGCCTCACTAAAGCGAGAGCAAGTAAGTGTACAACTTTGTGTACAACTTCAAGGACTTGGAAAGCATCTGATTTTGTTGCAGTTAATGAAGGACTTTATAACTATCCACCTAACTACCAAATTACCCAATTAAGACAATTTAGCAGAGCAGTCAGTGCTTGGTGTCTGGAAAACCCTGGGGTTGGAGTTGACATGTGTATCCTGGAGAAGATGATAAACACTTGATCCAGCTAATCAGGAGTACCATACGTCTGAATATTGGTGTTAGTTTTATTATATGAAGTTTGTAACTAAAACAAAATGCGGAAAACCACTCACGGACTAGCGCAAGCTGTCAGGGCATGGGGTCTCACCTTGACATGGCTGTTCACACGGAAGTGGAAGGTCTCGTTCCACTCAGGTGCATTGCAGTTAGGAATGCTCTTAGTGCTCACAGTATGGACCGAGGCCGTGGGCATACACAAGGTCACATAGAGGTCAGACTGAGAAACTGCAGTGAGTATAAAACAACATATGTACAGTTACATTGTTTGTATAGCAATCTTTATACAGCTAGGTTTAAAGCACCTTAGACCACCAAAGCCTGATGTTAGGCCCACTAATCACATGGTTTCCTAGAAAATCAAAATGGTATCCTCAAGGTCAGAATTAAAAACTCTTGATACATTTGTGCTTTTTTTTCCCCCAAACCCTGTAAAGTTTATTTTGACAGAAATAGAGGACTCAATGGTAGCACCATATGATCATAAAGCTATTAAAATGGAAATGCTACTCACTGCCCCTCTGACCATCACATGGTAATGACCTGGCAAGAGTAAGGTGAAGCTTTACATTTTGAAAATCCAAGTGAATACAGCTCCTTCTGTCAGGGTTCCCTCCAAATCCACACCCTCCTAAAAAATGGGTTAGAATGGCCTGAAAGCTAGTGAGTAGAGACACCTTCTTGTTGCGTTGGTTGGATGTTTGTTTGCTTGCAGAGCCCTGAGTTACTTTCCTGAGCAGATCTTCTTTAAAGTTGCTGGAATCTCCACATTACTTAAGATATTACAAAAAGTGTTACAAATGGCCAACTCCACATTTAGGCAAACTGACAATGCATGTTATATAACTATGTCCAGTTTTTCTTCATAAACGGTGTTATGAAAAACCCTCACGTGCTTCCTCATGATAGGGTATGATCGTTTTTCAAACGTTCATAGCATGCCTAATGATCTTCAATGATAACCATTGTATTCAATGAGGTTAAGCTTAACTGAACAGATTTAAAGTGTGCGTGTTGTGACACGTACAGTAGTCATGTGAATGGCTGAACTTCGCTCGCAGTACTGTGACCGAGAGGTCCCAACATGGTGCCGCTTCCCTCTGGGAAAAAAAGTGAAAACAATGAGAAACGAAATGCATCAGATACACAAAACTTTGAACATTTCTATAAAACATATTGAACATCTATGTCTGTCTGTCTATCTGTCTGTCTGTCAGTCTGTCTGTCAGTCTGCCTGTCTGTCAATCTGTGGCTGCTGAAGACATATAGAGAAAGTCTTTAAGGATAGATAGATAACTAGAGCTATCTATCTATCTATCTGCCTGTCTGTCTGTCTGTCTCTGTGGATAGATGGATAAATGGATGTTGGTCTGTCTATCTATGGCTGCTGAAGCTATCTAGAGAAAGACAGGATAGATAGATAGATAGATAGATAGTTTATCTATCTGTCTCTCTCTGGATGGATGGATGAATGGATGGATAGATAGATAGATAGATGGATAGATGGATAAATAGCTAATAAATGGCTGCTGAAGCTATCTAGACACAGATAGACATACAGACAAAAATTACAGATTAGATAGATAGAAAGCCACTCCGATTTATGTTTTTCCTTCATATTTATCCATCACTTCTCCAGATTCCAGCAAACTAAACTTCCAGTACAGTTCCCAACATGAATAGGTGGGAAATTAAATGGATGTTGACTTCATAACTTTATAGTTTATAACTGTGGTCTGTTTTTGCATTGCTTTGTCCATATCACCAAGGACCATACATGGACAACTGATAGCACTATGACAAAAATGGCTCTATTTTCTAAGGACACTAAAAAATAACAACTTGTCCTCTAAGCTGCCTCTTAGCTGTCCTACCACTGCTCTATAGAAAGTGTCCTGACCTGCATACCACAACGTGTTATGTTTGCAAATTGTTCTCTAGCAAACAAGAAAGCCTTTCAGAGATTTATAAACTGTGCCAAGAAAATAATTGTTTATGAGACCATGAACCCCTGAACTGAACTCTGCAAAACATTGCCCCCACCTCCTCCTAGCAATCTTTCACCATTTTTTCCGACAACTCTCAAGGGCTATTATAATGTTGTGTTTAAAACCACAGCCAGTGCAATATTGTTCATTTTTATATCAAAGTTGTTTTTATTCCATACCTACCTGTTTATTTATTTATTCACTGCTATAGTATTGTTCCTTTTAAATGTCTAATTTTATGTGTGTCTGTACTTTTATGTGGGTCAAACAAAACCGTCGGGAGATGCACACTAAATTTCATTGTACTGCAAGGTTTAATGACAATAAAGGTATTATATTCTACTCACTTTCTCTGATAACACACCTCTACACAATGATCTGTTTGTACAGAAAATGCCTTGACATGTTTCTAATAGATAGACTGACATAATATGATGCAATATGTTCATTTCTCCCCACATACTCAGGGTCCTGCTCTGATATTCTCCAGTGGACTGCATATTAACTCCTTCCTCCATCACTGCTCTTGAATCTATAATTGATCACAAACATATCACACTTCTTTCTATCATTCTCAAGGCTTTGCACTTGTACTTCTTTCTTTACATGTCTTCCTAAATTTTTCTGTCCTTATAAATGTGTCACTTGTTAATGATACTATTTTTGACATACCTAATCAGTTAGTGCCTGCATACAAGAGACCCCAGACTTGATCCTTAAGCAATTACGGTAAAGTAGCATCAGGTATGAACTTGCTGCAAGAGCTGAAACTTTACATGTAGTTATGCTAGATATTATGGCATATTCATGTTTTACAAATGTAGGTATATTTATAGTATTTTACATTGTACCACAACATTCTCATTACTCGCTAAGACTAAATAGAAACAGTAACTAGTACCTTCATTGATAACAGCAAAATATTTCTTGGCCAAGGAAAAAGGAGAAGCACCCTGTGTAGCTGATAAGGACCAAAAACCCTGAAAAATATTATTCTGGAGATGTTAGAGGTCTATTTTATATATAGCTTCTCTTGAAGGATGATGACGACACGTCAGGGCAGGTAGTGATTAAGAAACACCCATTTCTGTATGCAAAAGGCTCTCAGTACTGTCTGTAACCCGATATTTTTTAACATTCCACAAGAGAGTGTAAAAAAATCTCATTTTGTCTCCCCGTCCTTGAAGACTCATTATTAAGGGATTTTTATGCATTTTCTAGTTTTACTTGATAATTTTTTTTTTTTAATAAGAACAATGCACATTAACCAAATTGCACCCAAATTGGCCCACACTACTGGTGCAAGATTTTTACTGATTTTTACACTCTCATTACAAACAAAAACGTATCACTCCTCGTACCCTTTTTTTTTTTTTCAAAACACCTATCAATGGAAGAAAATAAGCAACATTTTTATTCCTATTAATTTTCATGATCAAATTTGAAGCCAGCTTTCTGACTAGTGTGCTACACTCATTAAAGAAGAAGCTGTCTTAATAATGAGTTGTTACACAAGCTAAATCATTTAGGGCTTTAAAAAGTGTTTCCTTTTCTCTTACGTTGAGTTTGATTTAAGAGCTACAATTATTTGTTTGGGTACTGTGACAAGAGTTGTCTAACAAATTGGAATTAAAAAATACCCTTCTCATCTAAGCAACTATTTAGATCTGCTGTGATGGTGTGTGATGAAATGCTGCAGAACTGACATAGAAGCATCTTAATAATACATTGCACTGCTGAAAACTACAGCCAATATGAGCACAATAATTTCAGTTATACATGAACAACTGTAAATATTTTATGAATTGCATTACTGAATGTCATTGAAATATTGATATCATTGAAAGTAGGCAAATAAAATGAGTGAAATACTAGTTATGGAAAATATAATGATGTGATATTAATATTTTGATCCAGGCAGCAAGTGCAGTGTACTTCAGTACAGACAGTGGAGGTAGTAAAAGGAACGGCAGTTAGCAGATAGTAGATTTTGGATGTAGTAAATATTTGGCATATTGCACAAAATTCCAGAGAAACAGGATGTACAGAGTTGATGAAGGACATTTGTATGAAACATCATGTCAGTTCCTGAACCTCATATCCCTTGAGAGATGTGTGCAGGACTGTTTCTAATCCCACTTTTGCAGTTGTTATTTTTTGTTTGTACCTGACTCTGATACTTTGTACCCAATTTATTTGGTTCTATTTCCCAGACTATAAATAAACTAGTAGCCTAATTTAAACCACCGTAGCCCTGACCACACAGTTACTAAGGATCGCCTTAAAGAATGTGGTCTATATTTGAGCTTCATGTCTGACAACTCTTTTATGCCCACGTGAAAGAAAAAACCCAACTGCATCTCAGAATTCACAACACAACAAACTTCTTTTCAGATGGGCTACAACAGCAGAAGACCACTTCTACATTCACAGTGCATTGGGCACAGGCTCACCCAAACTGGACAGTTAAAGATTGTTAAAGAAATATTGTGTATAGTACAAATGTTTTCAAATACAGTGGTATGACATTTGTGTTGTATCCCCCGCCCTTATTATGCTGTAAGCTTGTATTGCTTATAGATAGCTCTTAAAGGCACATTTCCAGTGCAAAACTAAAAGAGTTAAACTTGTCCCAGCTTATGGCTTACACCCAAGTGGAAAATTCTGTTCAATTTACAGTAGAGATTAATGGATTAAACAGAGGCCATTTTCTGCAAAAACAATGACTGTAGCAATGCTAACAGTAGTGCAGATAACTTTAAATAATATCAATAAATATAATACAATGAAAATTCCAGCAATCAGGAGCAGCACAGTAAAAGTGTTAGGATAAATGATGTTCATTATCTTACAATGGCGATGCAGGCCATCTCTTTAGATTTCCTTGCAAAAACCCAATATCTCTTCTTTATTACGTTTATTAGCAATATAAACACTATGCATGGACACTGAAACCTAAAAGCGTTCCTCATGCTTGGGGATTGTCCTGATGGCAGGTGTATGTGCACAGGCAGGGTGTAAATAAGAAATGGGAATGGGGTAATGACTCATCATTTCTGTTTCATTTCATTACAGCTCTTTTATTTCATCTTGACTGAATAAGTGATTGAGTGAAAGACAAAGCCATGTCTATTAGGTGCAAGACATTGCAAGACAGCATGAAGAGAAGTCTGTGCTTCCACATGCTCACTAATTGTTGGTGAAATATGAAGTAGATTCAACACTATTGGTGAACGTTGGTGCATTTAACCACATTTGAACCACTTGGCAATGAAACTTTCCAGTTGTTGTTAATGTGGTGATTGTGTAATTATACAATGCAATATTTACAATTATCTAAAGTTTTCTCTTTCGTGAATTAAATGTATATTATGAAGTGTTTAGTCTCACTTCTGACCCCATACATTAGGATGTCCAAGATATCCAACTTAATTATATTTTACTTGGCAAAGTTCTCGAAATGTTTTAAATGCAGTAATTATACTTATAATTATTATAATTCAGTGAAATATAATTATATGTGTATAATTAAGCGGTATTTACTCTCAGTCCAGCCTTTTAACCTCAGAGCATGCAAAACATCACCAAAAGGTTTTTGTAACATATGATATTTATGTCTAAAGGCGCAAGAAAGTACATCTGTACATCCTCACACATTCACAAAAGTAGTATGCTTTTATTTAGATTTATTTAAACATACGTATCTCTGCTGGGGTTTTCAAAAAATGATCAGAAATGTTAAGCTGTATGTTTGTTGCACACACTCTTTGTCATTCCTTATTGTTACTAAGTGAATATCTTACCAGAAAATAATTATAGTGCAATATAATATTTATTATACTGAAAAACACCCCATTTTGATTAGCAGCCGCACTGCATCTGATAGCGTGTCCATCAAACTTTTCTGATCTTTCTGGAATGCAACAAACCCAAAAAACTAAAATAAAATATTTTTAGGTGGAACTTGAAACATAACTGAAGGTACAGCCTAGTGAGTGCATTATAAAATCACATACAGTATATGACATATTTCTATAAAATGGAATTAAACCATATACTTAAAAAACATTCTTAAATAATATGCACTTTTAGGATTAGTGACGAATAGTTACTCTAAAGTATGTATATGACTTCAGAGAGCTATAGTGTAAAACGTGAAGTGGATGTTTAAAGATCCTTCCATGTGCATGCAGCATGTGATAATATTCAGATAAAGAGAAATATGAAATTAGTAGATTTTCTGTTAAAGCCAAAATATGCCACAGGTACAATTTTCTTTCATGTGCTCTGCTTTCCAAGATATAACAAGATGTTTAGATAATAACAGGTCATAATTTGATCAGAATCTACATTTTTATGATATGTAAGCACAAATGTCTGTAGGGCTCTGGGTCCGGCCCAGTATAAAAGTGCTAATATCAGACAGATCATTGACGTTTAGCTCTATAATGTTCCAGAAGAGAAGACAACAGGTTTTCAGTGGCTATGTTTATTGCAATGCAGTATGTACTAGCAAATTAGCATGTACTCTAAACTCCGCACCCAGGTGAAAAACGGTTTGAGTCCAGTTTTTATACATGCAAAGAGTAACATTAAGTGAACTGTTTTATATTATATTATGTCCGTCTCAACAAAATATTTTCCAGATTTATTTAGTTAACACATAGCAGGAATTTGTGTTCTGGTCCATCATTCTGCTTTGAAACATTAGTTGGATTTTTGTTTTTAAAATTTTTATGTACTTTTTCTGTACCAGTAGTGTTGACCAGTGTTAGATTTGATTTTCTATTATTTTTCTATTTATTTATTTTCAATTTCTATTTATTTTTATGTTATTATTTGTAATGTGAGCTCCATTTCACGAGTAAAAACTTTTACCACAGAAGACTAAAGATTTTCAGAAAAAAGAAAATAAAGAAATACAACACAAAACAGAGTAAAAAGGACGTCTATAACTTTCTGTGCCTCAAGGATTTTAAAACATTTAAACTGGTTTGTTGTCTGCCACTAACCACTCTAACAATTCAGTTCATGATGCTCATTAACTAGCAATTACCCAATTAAATGAATTTATCAGAAAAACCACTGAAAATTCTTGCCATTTGGAAAGCCCTGAGTTTGAGGTTCTAATCTTTACATGGATAAAAGGATGAAATAGTACACTCGATCCAGCTTAACAGGATTCTACAGGAATTGGAGTTGACCTCAGGATTTAAATTGTGCTCTGTGAGAAGGGTCGTGTCCGTGATAAAATATATAACCAGGAGCATCGTGAGGGAAGAAAAGCCTTAAGCAGTCCCTCTCAAAGTTGTAGATTGGGAACACACAGTATATACAGTACTGTGCAAAAGTATAAGGCACATGCAAAGAAATGCTGTAGAGCAAAGATGCCTTCGAAAATAATGAAACTAAATGCTTCTACATTAAAAAATACTATAAAGAGCAGTAAACAGCAATAAATGAAACAAAGTCAATATTTGATGTGACGATAAAAAAAAAATAGTAGTCTCAGGTACAATTTGTGCAGTTTTATAAGGAAATTAGCTGGTAAGTTTTACTGAGCATCTTGCAGAAGCAGCCACAGTTCTTCTGGAGACTTTGACTGTCGTACTTGCTTCTTATTTTTGCAGCAAATCCCAGCAGCCTTCATTATGTTTTTTTTTGTCTGAAAAGTGGTCTCTTGTGTAATATGCCGCTTTCTTTACTGACATACAAACATTTTTCTGTAACATTTAATTTTGTGCTGGAAAACTAATGTTGGGAATTCTAAAATGTTTTTGTACTGAATCAATCATGTAGAAGTCATAAAATAAAAATCTATAACAAAGTTTGTACTAAATAAACAGGGTGTCTAAGACTTTTGCACAGTACTGTACGTTAATGTAGGCTGTACCATTTGCTTAAAAATGGCCACCAGCATCTGTTATTCAGCAACCACTTTGTTCTTTGAATCCCATGGTTCTCTGAACTGTATGGTCTTATTGTAGTACTTGTAGTGAATGAACAGATGCTAGGATATAGGTTATATCTGGTGGACATATATCAGGAGAAGGTTCTTAAAATTGCTTTTTTAATTTCTTCAGGAATGTCCCAATAGCCTGGAGCAACTACGCAAGCTGGGCGAAGATTGGCTCTGGGAACTGTGTTGGTGAATTGACTTCTATTGATGAAATCTAAAGAAGATATCTACCTTCCTGTTGGTTCTTGGTCTCTAGGTAAGTGTAAAATTAAAACAGGTGAAGATAAATGTTGTCTGGGGTTGCCACATTTGTTGATCTGATGTTTTCAAAGCTGAGATGATTTGTTTTATGGTGACTATAGCCCTATTTGATCTGGGTTTGTTTTGCATGGGGCATTGGTGGTGTGGCATTATGGGTTTGTCTCTGAAATTTTAGTCTTAATAGAGTACATCGGGGTTATAATTCAAATTGAAACCATGTACTGGCTTAGTTTAAAATGCTGAAAAATAAAATATTTAAAAGGCATTATCAGAGAAGGAACACTTCTGGGGCTATTAGTTATTGGGTTAATAAGTTATTGGGTTCCTAGCACATGTATAGCCTACTTACACGTAACCTTTTAATAGGTCAAATGTAACTTGAGTGGCCACAAGATGCCTTCAAAAATAATTATATTAAATAATTCTGCAAGCTGGTTTCTTGCAGAAGCAGCCTTAGTTCTTCTGGAGACTTTGACTGGCACACTTGCTTTTGGTTTTTGCAGCAAAACCCAGCAGCCTTTATTATGTTTTTTTTTTCTGAAAAGTGGTCTCTTACATAATATGCTGCTTTCTTTACTGAAATACAAACATTTTTCTGTAACATTTAATTTTGTGCTGGAAAATGAATGTATGGAAATCTAAAATTTTTTGTACTGACTTGATAATGTATAAGCCATAAAATAAAAATCTATAACAAAGTTTGTACTTTTGCACAGTACAGTGTGTGCATACATACAGCATACATACATATATATGAAACCTTTAGTGTAATGACCATATGTGGGTTTCTTATCTCACGGGTCATAAGTCCTGTTGCAACATTACTTAACAGACATACTGTATGTCTGGAAAATCTTATCCCATCCCAATAATACTTAAGAAAGCGTTATATGCTACAGTTTATTAAAAAGCCAGGTTTATGGCTAATAATACCCTGTTCTCCAGATTACAATTTCTTTCAGCAGGTGTTAGCTTGATTGTGAAGTAAGCATATAAATGTAGATGAGTGTGCCATAGTGTTCAGTCATACCCATACTTTTTCAAATGCATCCACTTCACAACAAAGGCCAGTGTGGGATCTGGATGATGGATTATGAGGCACTAGCTAAATGCTTCAGAAGCAAATACAGATGACTGTATTTTCCTTGGTTTTTCTTGAGCATGTAACCTTGAAAATTGAACTAGCAAATAAACCATCTAGAGTAGAGTAGTATTTATAGACTCCTCAGCACGATGGAAGTACTCAAGTAAAGTTTGTAAATGTAGTGGTTTCATAAATGTAACCTACGTATATTAGATGTAGCATACATGTCTCTGAGTCTGCAAAATACCACTCTCATGTTTTGAGTATTATAGGAATGGACTCAGTGCAAAGGTACTAATAATTGTGGCACATGCGGTTTTGTTAAAAATATATTTTTCGGTAAGGGTTTTATTTTTTTATAATGAATGTTAGCGTGAGATTAAGCTAATTAACCACAAAGAACTTTTTCATATAATTCAAGAGATCTTGCAAGCTTGGAAGACATTTGGGGTATTAATGAGTTCATTCAGCATCACCTGATACTCATAGTGCCTACTAGTGGTAACATATTCCCCATAATTATATCATATTAAGGGTTATGCTAGGTGCAGTTTTGTAAACCTTCGTTACATATGCACTAGGAACTTCTGGCTTGCTATGAGGCAGAAGAAGTTCAATGAAAGTTTGACAGTTTGGGTTTAGCCAGTCAGACATGGGTTTCACTACTGCCAGTTGACCATGAATAAATCCATTGAAATGTCATAGACAAAATGTGCAAAAGGACATGTATCATGAAGCTCTCATTTCCTCTGAGCACTGTAACTGAAAACCACTGACTGTTAGTTGACTGATAGAACAATATCAGAACAAGACATAGCTGATTCAGATTCAATTTATTCCAGAAACTCATTACAGATTAACTCTACTCATCTCCAGATAAGTACAAGCATGTGTAATAAGCATATGTAATTCTCCAAAGCAGGTAACAGAATAACACACTACAGACTGTGCTTTTATAGGAAAATTCAAACGTGTTGTTGGGCAAACCTCATTAACATGCAAATACTGTTAACCGACTTTGTCTTTCATTTCTTCCACCACTGCTTAACTTATTTTGCAGTTATTTGTATCTTCAGCTGAGGTCATGCCAGCAAGCCCTTTTTTGTTTAGAGCTTTCTTTAGTGCATTTATGATGGTTTCTTTATTGTTAACAATGTTGTAGGAAGTGAGGTCCACCAGTCTTCGGAAGTCTTCTGAAGAATATGTGAGGTGTGTGGTAAGGTATGGAGAGGATCTAGTGCTCACATCAACTTTTCCTTCTTTTATCTCCTTCTTTCCTATTCTCTTTACTCCTGCAGTTTGAGAGCACACACACAAACACACACACACAGGTTCAGTATTGTCTTATTCTTCTTTTCATTCTTTACATTTTGCACCATAGATGTAATGAGTTGTCACCAATAATATTTAAATAAAATGTTTCTTCACTGCTAAAATTAAGTAGCCACACTCACTTCCCATATTCTTGCAACAGGTTTTGCCACCTTCTAGTTATTTATGATGCTCATTTTAGAATATAACTGTAGTGAGCTCCCACTAGTGGTGTGCATCATGACTAGAATCCCACAGCTGGCATTTTTTACTTTCTTACAGGCAGGAATGGGCAATAAGATGTGAAGCTCACAACACCAAGCACGACCATGTTCATTCACATGAAAGCATAGATGATGCACGGGTGGCCCTTCATGACACATTTACTGCTTTTGTTCATTTATCATCATTAACTGCTTTATCCTGGTCTGGGTAATTGTAGTTTAAATGACTAACTTTGTTCATATTTTGGCAAAGTAAGTTTGGCAGAAAGTGTCATGGGCAGGTGCAAACAATAACAACAGGAGATTGGTCAAAGTTTCTGTGGAAATGCACCCTATTGTCTGGAGATCGCAAGTTTGAATCCTGAAGATGCCACAGCCATCCGTGGCTGGGAGTCCAAGAAAACAAAACTGCTGTCAATCACAGCAACACTAGCCAAGCATGGGCATCTATGAGCTCATGCAGGCAGAATTGGGCGCATAGCGTTTTAAATTGAGTGTCTTACGCCGCCACTGGTGTTGTGTGAGCAGCAGTTTGTGACTTCATTAGCAGCATGTGATAGCCTTCAACCTCCCTGTTTGGTAGCAATTGTGTGATAGGGGAGAGTTGCATGCTGGGTGAGAATTGGCCAAGACTATATTTAGGGAATTTTTTTTTTTATTAAAAAAACCACTCCTGCACACACCTCCCACTGAACTCCCACTTACTCTCTAAGAAGATAATTTGCATTTAAATGCAATTTCTTGCAGTAAATCCTGCATCTATGCATTTCTAAAGAACCTCCAGCTGGCTGGAAACTTGGCTGTTCCCATGCCCGGTTCAATCCTGAGCTTGGGTTACTGTCTGTGCAAAGTTTTGCATATATTCCCTGTGTCCACGTCAGTTTATTATTATGAGTTCTCCAGTTTCCACCCATTGTCCAAAAATTTATTAAAATAATATTTGATCTTGCATTTTAAACAGAGTGTACTGTTCCATGAGGACAGTCCTATTGTCTGACTGAGGAGCTTATGAGCTTTTTTTTTTTTTTTAACTTAACCTTATTTAAGAATTTAGAAATTACTTATCTCTTCCAGAAGTAATGCTTATGCAACAAGCAAACTAACACACTAACGCCCTAAATGAAAGATGCAAGTGAACAAAGTGTATTTACCAGGTGCTTTATACTCTTTGAATGAGACGTTGACCAGCGGGAAGTGGAGCACTATGGGAGCATCAGGATTCTTCTCATCTGCAAAAACATACACTTCCTTTTTGGGCTCAGATGTGTACTTGCTGAAATCTATCTTTGGGAATGGTATCTGGTGGTCATTGCAGTATTGCTGAGTGTCCTTCACAACCTGACACAGTAGAAACATGAAAATGTTAATGTTAAGTTACTGTTTAAAGGAAATAATTCATCTTGCATGACTTTGCTTCACTTTTGTTAAAGGTTTCCTACATCACCATCAATGCTGTTTGACTGCCTGCTGATAGTGGTGCCAGTGGGAACTCAACTCTGCCTAAAGAGAGTGATGCAGCAGCGCTTTAGCCCTGTAATCTGTCCAGCTCTCTCACCTCCTCATCTGTACACTCTGCTAAAACAGATCAGCTTCCAAAGCTTCAACTTTCATGCTAATTCCGCCATCACTAGCCAAAAGGAGTCTCTGCCATAACTCAGTGCGACTGCATTGTGTAACTGCATTGCATTCTGGAACTTGGAGACCAACGTTGGCATCAACGTCTCCACTACTTCTACACTGGATTCTTATTAATATAATATTAAACATCACTGGAAAATGGTGAGTGAGAAAAGAAGTGCTTAGTTTTTTGTTTTCCGGACATAACCGTGAAACCTGACTGTTATTCCTTATGTTTGAAACTGTTGAATTTTTTTTCTCCTATTAAATGTCATTGTAGTATTCATCAGCGCAGCAGACAACCGCTAACTTCACATGGAAGTAATGAAAACCAGCCAACAAACTAACACCAGAATCATCACATAGACACTATATGGCCAAAAGGTTGTGGACACCTGACAGTCACACCCATAATATAAACATAGTTAATGTGTTTTTAGGTGGAGTTTTTCTTTAAGCTTCAACTAACTGAGACTACCTACATTTTCTCGACTTACTCTCCTACAATTATTACCACCACTTTTATAAACAAATACTGAAGGTGAGAAAAGCATTCTAGTAGGAATGATTGTATCCATTAATATGATGAAATGGTACTTAAACCTAATTTGAATTGTCTGAATTCAAATAAATAAACAGATGGTGTAAAAAATAAATACACTCTTAAATTTCTCTGCTCATATGTTTCACCTCTAAATGGTCCGCATCCCAGGAGTAGCTGAGGGACAGAATGACATCGGCGCGTCTGTGGGGTCGCAGCACAGGAGGGAAGGCTATGTTAATGGCAAATCCAGAATCCATCAGGCCAAGCGTGGAGTCCATTGGAGTCAGCTTGTTCGGAAACGCATCTGGGTGTGTCTCTGTGATGATATGAATACAGTGAAGGCTATCAAACGGAGAAGACAGCCTTGATGCATGTGATAACATTTATATAATACAACTCACCAACCATTATTATTAGGAATAAATGTACATCCGTGCTGTGGGTGGGAATGCTTTGTTGATGAGAGAGGTCAGAGGAGCATGGTCACACTGGTTCATCATGGATTTATATATTTCTGTAAAACTGCTTTGAGACAATGTCCATTGTTAAAAACGCTATATAAATAAAATTGAATTGAATCACTTGGTCTGCAACTGTCCAATTTTGGTAAGCCCTCTGTAGCCTCAGATTCCTTTTCTTCAGCTGTTGTTGCCCATCCACCTCAAGGTTTGATGCGTTGTGTGTTCTGAGATACTTTTCTGCTCACCAGTGGTTATTTGAGTTACTGCAGCCTTCCTGTCAGCTTGAACCAGTCTGGCCATTCTCCTTGACCTCTAGAACTGCCAATATATCTGCCACTGACTGGATGTTTCAACGGTCAGAGTCAATGAGATCACATTTTTTTCTCCATTCTGATGTTTGATGCAAACATTAACTGAAGCTCTTGACCTTGAAATGTGATACTGCTGCCACGTGATTGGCTGATTGGATAATTGCATGAATGAGCAGGTATACAGGTGATCCTGAGACAGTGGTCAGTGAGTGTACATTTATAGAATTTAAATGCACAATGATTTTAAAAGATGAGAGTAAATACGAAACAAAACTATGACTAAGAGAAACTGGAAGGATCAAGTTTTAAAAAATTGGGCCTGCAAATATTCAAATTATTGAATCTGTAAATAAATCAAATGAAATAAGAAAATGAGTTCTGACCCTTCGAGGTGTTGAAATTTGGGCTTTCGTTGTACAAGTTGTGCAGGAAAAATCCTCTAAGGAAGTTAAACTGACTGCTGATGATGGGGCGATCATTCAGGAAGTTGCTCAGTGCTGAAGCCTCTGAACCGACCCTCAAAGTATCCAGCGTTGGGTACTTATCATCTGTCTCTACAAGCCAAAGGAAATGTTACATCAAAGTGCAACATGAAACACGTTACACGAAAGTGTACGAAGTGTTTAACCAGAATAACTAGCGAGAAATGTTAGTTCATACAAACGGTTTAGTCTGTAACTAAAAAGGACAATGTAAACATAACCAATTGCATTAATAATATACTATGTCTGTGCAGAGAAATACACTGAAGTGTTATTCTCCATAAGGATATTGTCCAAAAGTTTGTAGACCTTTAGTCAGAAGGAATGCAAACACTGGCCCGTTTGGATTAGAGGAAGAAACTCGTTCCACCAATGGAAAGCAGTGAGCTCTCATATAGAAGAACAGAGAAGAACATGCCAGATACCATGAAGTGTGTAGTCATAAACGTATGGAACAGAGATGCCTCATATGATGCAGAGCCTTTTGAGGCCTGGATTGCTAGGGCAAGAGCATTGATTTAATTCTTCCTGCAACATGCAACATGAGCGAATTTCAGGAATCGGGAGGTTATGAGTCAGGTGAGCAGCAGCTTCATAGAGGAGATAGCATGTAGCAAGTAATATTGTAGTAAACAAGTCTATAAATGACAAAAGCTTGCATTGAATTCTTCTCGATGGTGAAAGAGAAATAAAACACTGTGTCATCACTCAGGTTTGTTGATGTTGGAGTGTTGGGAAGTTGATGTCCCGGGTGCCCTCTTGCCTGTGTCAAGTATGAGGTGTGACTTGAGCAGACTTGATAATGATGCGTTGATCATTGTGGTCACATCATAGTGAAAATGGCCGTGAAGATGCCTTTTCCTTAATTTCATGATTTCTTTTATGAAACTTTATTTTTTAACCCAATTTTTCTCCCAGTTTATCCTTTGCTAGTTTACACTAGCTAGCTAGTTCACCCCTATAGCACAGCAACCATAAACCAGTGAGGGTGAAGTTTATCTATTGCTACATTGGAGACACGCTGCAGATTTGAAAAACTACTGCTTATGCAGTTTGCTTATGCACTTGTATTTATTTATTTATTTAAATTCCAATTTGCTATGGTTTCTATGGTATTATGGTATATCCATGATGCTTTCTGCATGTTTTTTGCATCACTTAAATAAACAATGATGAAAAAGTATGTAAAATCAGCTCCTGCAATACATAAAGAATCAACCACTTAAAACTAATAATCAGCTGGGTAGTGTGATGTGGCCTGACACAAAGCATGTACCAATATATTTTATTCGCCTTCTACCACAACAATTTGTAAACAATTACATTTTATTATTTTTAAAAAAATGACACATCATAATTTTATCCTTTTTAGTTTTTTCGTTTAATGTTGTGGACTGTCCTCAAAACATTTACATTATTAGTAGCCATAAATAGCCATCCCCTCTCTCTCTTAAATAAGACAGAAATGGAGCTTGTCTTGTTATAGAGAATCTCCTCTGTGGAAAAACATACTGTTACAAAGCACTGACACTGGAGACTCCTTCCATAAATATTAAATAAACATCTCCTTATAGAAAGCTTCAACATATTAATAATTGCAGGTTTTTCCCATTTATTATTACTCTTAGAATGTGGAGTGTCCACCATAGAAGTCCCTGTGAATTTGCTGTTACTATAAACAATAATGTATTAGAATAAGCACTACATTGAGTGTGTTAAATGTCTGTACATCCCTTATTGAAGTTAATGGTAATGATGAACATAGCTCATATGAAGGTGTACTTACCAATCTTATCTACCTTTTCTCCCTTGCAGGATGGTGTCTCGCCAGTCACAGAACTCCAGATCTTTGACAGGTTAATAGAGAAAACACTGCTCCACATGCCTACACACACACACACACACACACACACACAGAGTTAGTTTAGTTAGACAGTATAACACATAATGTGGCTAATGGATACTGTGAAGCAGAGACTCTCTCCGACACAAACGCAGCACTGACCCAGGAGGAAGGGGATGCGGGTTTCCGGTAGCTTCTTAACCACATGACCCAGGTAGTACTCACTCCCAAAATTTTCTGCAGGGACAAATGCTCCATATTTGGAGAATCCCACCTCAAATGGGGTAAACTCACACCACTCTGAAATCGACAAAATGAATAGAAGGAAAGAAAAAATTCTCACAACCCTGCTTTTAAATGCACTCAAATCAGACTGTAATAAATGACACCAGAGTTCAGATCACAGAGGTTGAAATATAAGGTGGAGGTTTAATGTGCAGTCTTTACCAGGGACCGTGGAGCCACTGGCATCCTTCTTCATGTTCACTGCTGTGTAGATTGGGAGCGGGTTCTGACCCTCAGAGACTGCCTTCTTCTGGTCAGACAGTGTACCTGTGTGTTTCTGAACCAAAAAAAAAAAAATTTATTTAAGTTTTCTATTTAGATAAGTTTAAACTTACGGGAATGACTCCTGCAGACCTTGCCAAAGACGAGGTGTTCTATGATGAGCCCCCAGGTATCGATGAAGGAGACAGAGTGGCCTTCTTTCTCTCTTTTACGCAGCTCATTGTGATAATAATTCAGCTGTGTAGGAGAGAGGACACTAGCAGTGCTCTTAGACATCTCCTTCTGCACAGATGCTATCGCTTTATCCAGGCCTTCCTTTGACCAAAACGGGTCAGAGTAGAGATTAGCATTGGTCCTTAAATAGAGATAGAGAAAGAGAGAAGAGAGCATCAGATTTTTTTTTTTTTTAAATGTACAAGACAAACAACATAAAATCCAGCAACACAAAATTCTATACACCCTGTTGTGTTTGCATCTTTGACAACACTAAACAGCTGCATGTGGTTTTGTTTTCACGTGATTTTATGAAATTATTCATTCATTTTCACGTGATCATTTATTGTTTACATTATGTAACAAATCTTTGTTGAATTCACTGTATCATTTCAGGGTAGATCATGGTGAAATGCAGCTTGTTTTTCGCATGATCACATGTGAAATGTATACCATAGCATGAAAGCATGTGTTTGAGCCTGGGATGCACTTTTACACCCACCAAGTGGAGCCAGACACAGAGGTGATGTAGGTGATGGTATCGAGCAGGCCGAGGCTCTCCAGTCCTCTCAAAGAGCCGTACAAGCCCGTCATGGCCCTGGAGCCACCTCCTGAACACACTGCAGCCACTGTCAGCACCTAAACACACAACATCGCACCTTTATATAGTATGTGCATCCTCCATCACAATTTACCCATATACGACTCATTATAGTTTACTATGATTTTGCTACAATACTGCTATTCTTTTACTAAGCTTAACTTAATGGTTATTATATGTTAAACCACAATACTAACATGAATTTAATGTAGTACTTTACAGTAACTATATTTATACCATGTATAACTATGATACAGTCAGTATTTCTGGTGTTGTAGAGTAAATCAGAGTGAGAAAGACATAAGTTTCCATAATAATATTCCTGACACAGTCATTGTTACGATCACCAGTTGGAGTGCCCACGAATTCCACTAGAGGGCACTCCACCCTGGACTCTTGCCCTTGTCTTCTGGACTCCATTTCCCATGTGTTCCTTGCCCCTCA
>CM075012.1:4881725-4896634 GCA_037576675.1 Pangasius sanitwongsei
ACCCACCACAATCTCTCAAACCACCCGCTAAAAAAAAAGCGAGCTGAGCTGCTTTATCTATATATATATATATATATATATATATATATATATATATATATATATATATATATTTAGGTATATATATATATATAAATGTCCAGTTTATTTCAACATGATCCATCTTGGCTCTATCAGATTCTTTGTTGTGGATTATTGTAACCAGTTACACAGTACCAACCAAGGAGGTGAAGGTCAACACATGCTTCTTCTGAGACATGTGAAGCCAGCAAAATGCATCTATTCAAATTGCTCATGCTGCTTTACAGGGCAGCATAACACACATGGAGGAAAGCACTATCTGCCCTCTTCCGCATACATGAGCGCACAGACACTCACAATTGGCTAGTGTTGCTGTGATTGACAGGGGAAAGAGAGTACACCACCTATGGATCCTGGCCACAGATAGCTGTGGCATTGTCAGGACTCAAACCCCCAATTATAGGGGGTGCTTTTCTATTGTGCCACTTGGGAACAGTAGATAACGTAAACAGAATTTTTACAGACAGTTAGGAAGAGAAGCACTTGGACAGTCCAAATCACTGACTCAGGAGCTATGAGCTTTTTATTGGCTTATTCAATAATTTACAAATCACCTACCAGCTCCTTCAGGCATTACCTATATTCAACATACAAACCAGAGCGTGTTTGTGGCAGTCAAAATGTATAACAAAGGCAATGATGCCAAAAGAAATCATTTCCCTTTTAATGGAATAAACGCTCTAAATCAAGGAAGCAAGTGAACAAAGCGCTTTTACCTGGTGCTTTATACTCTTTGAAGGAGATGTTGACCAGTGGAATGTGGATCACGATAGGAGCATCAGGATTCGTCTCATCTTCAAACACATACACTTCCCTGTTTGGCTCAGATTTGTACTTGTTGAAGTCTATCTTTGGGAATGGCAACTTGTGGTCACTGCAGTATTGCAGAGTGTCCTTCAGGGTCTGTTAAACACACACATTATGAACTTGCTAGGAATTTGTGTTTCAAAACATCTAGCATTACCTGAGTATAACATTTAAAATGGTTAATGTTAAGACACAACTGAGACTATCTAAGCATACCCTGCTACATTTATCACACCTTACTTTTCTTCCCCATTATAAAAAAACATTGATGTATGATTACATCCATAGCAACTGATAGAATATGATAAATACACTTACATTTTACTTTTAATTAACTTCTAATTTCTCTGGATTCAAATAAACAAGTAGAAGGTAAAATATAATACCCCAAATAATATACCTTTCTCTTTTTCCCCTTATCTTTCTCACCTTTAAATGATCTTCAACCCAGCTATAGTCGAGGCACATAATGACGTCGGCACGTCTGTGGGGCCGTAGCACAGGAGAGAAAGCTGTGTTAATGGCAAATCCAGAATCCACCAAGCTTAGAGTGGAGTCCGCTGGGGTCAACTTGTTTGGAAACGCATCAGGGTGTGTCTCTAAAGCAGGACAAATCTTATAAGCCAGGATTCGTTCCAAGAAAAAAAAAATATCCAAATATCTTTAGTACACCCTGGATGGGATGCAGGAAATCACACTAGTACACAATGTAGGCATGAAGTTGTAAATAAGTCACGTTAAATAGGAAAATGAGTTCTGACCATTACAGGTGTTGAATCCTGGGCTTTCGCCATACAAGTTGTGCAGGGAGAATCCTCTCAGGAAGTTAAACACACTGCTGATGATGGGGCAATCATTCAGGAAGCTGCTCAGCACTGAAGCCTCTGGACTGACTCGCAAAGTATCCAAGGTCAGGGACTTATTATCTGTCTCTACAGGCCAGAGAAAACATCAATGTTTAGTCATCTGGCAGACAAATGATTTGCAGGGCCATATACAAAATTGTTGACCTAAGTCAAAAAGTTATGCCAATATTTATGTAGGCACATGCTAACTGATATCTTGAGCACCCCATTCAGATTATGCCAAAAAAAACTGTGTGTAGTTCTCAAGATTGCAAGATTTTTCTTGAGTAGAAGAGTCCAAGATGGGGGTTTTCAAGAGCACCTTTAAACACCACTTTAAGCCTTTAAGCCCAAACAAAATCAGCGATAGAAAATGTGGACTAAACAGTGTTTTATTCTTTGTTTTCAGACATAATATGATGGAGCATAAAAGCATGAGGCAACTTAAAAATAAAAATGCAATGATATATGAAAGAGAAGATGACAAGTGTTGCAATAAACCTAAATCTAATGTAATGTCTAATGTATTACTGCATGAATAGACCTAGTTGTAATAATCACATTAATCACTGCAAATTTGGTTTTATATAACAGTATGGTTTTCACTCTCTTTATAAAACTTATAAAATAGCACTTGATCCAGCGCATTATTATTATTTTGCTTCCTATTATTTTGCTTTTTTTTATTTGTGCACTGAGAGTTAAATGTGTGCTTATGTTCAAGTTCTTGCGTAATTGAATCATATCTCTGTTTTACACAAATGCTGTGCAAAAAATGCTGTTTGTCTGTTGAATGTGTGTACATCCATGTTAAAGATAGTGGTAAAGATGAACATCTCTGATACTAAGGTGTTCTTACCAATTTTGTCGACCTTATCTCCCAGCCGGAAAGCCCAGGATGGTATCACTCCAGTAAAAGCACTCCAGAGCTGCATCAGGTTAGCAGAGAAAACACTGCTCCACATACCTACACACAGTTAGTTTGATTAGTATTAGTTAGACAGTACAACATAATGTGGCTAATGGATACTGTGAAGCAGAGACTCTCTCCGACACAAACGCAGCACTGACCCAGGAGGAAGGGGATGCGGGTTTCCGGTAGCTTCTTAACCACATGACCCAGGTAGTACTCACTCCCAAAATTTTCTGCAGGGACAAATGCTCCATATTTGGAGAATCCCACCTCAAATGGGGTAAACTCACACCACTCTGAAATCGGAAAAAAAATGAATAGAAAGAAAGGCTGTAACAAATGACACTAGAGTTCAGATCATAGCAGGTTGAACTACAAGTCACGGGTTTAATGTGCAGTCTTTACCAGGCACTAAGCAGCCACTGGCATCCTTCTTCATGTTCACTGCTGTGTAGATTGGGAGCGGGTTCTGCCCCTCAGAGACTGCCTTCCTCTGGTCAGACAATGTACCTGTGTGTTTCTGAACCAAAAATAATATTTAATATCAACAATTACACATGCTTCTGTAACCCATTTATGTGTAGCACCCATACGTCTATATGTTCCTGTGGATTAGCTATTACTCTAGAAATAATGATATATTAGGCCAAGCTCATTAATATAAACCTGTGATTTGGCTTAGAGCTGGAACTATTCAATAGTACTGTGGTATAAACTGTAAAAGCAATGTAACAGCAAAACCTCCACATGTTCAAAAAGGTTTTGACTGGCAGTGTAAGTGGATTTCTGTGCCAGCAGAGAAGCAGACCTTTCCAAAGATGAGGTGTTCTATGATGAGCCCCCAGGTATCGATGAAGGAGACAGAGTGGCCTTCTTTCTCTCTGTTCCACAGCTCAGATTGATAATAAAGCAGCTGTGTAGGAGAGAAGAGACTGGTCGCACTCTTAGACAGCTCCTTCTGCACAGATGCTATCGCTTTATCCAGGCCTTCCTTTGACCACAATGGGTCAGAGTAGAGACCAGCAGTGGCCCTTACATAGAAAGTAAAAATCCTTTAATACATGACATATATATATATATAGAGAGAGAGAGAGAGATGCGCAACACAAACTCCATCAATGCCAATGCACAAGATCTCGACTATATACACACCTACATACACACCTATATACACACTGCTGTGTCCAGCAGTCAGTCTCAGTCTTCATATTGCTTGCCTTGTTTAAATTTTTTAGCAAGTGAAATTTATACATGTGGGTTTTGTTTTAGACATGATTGATTTTCTCACATGATTAATTCATCTTTTCATGTGATCATGTATTGGCTGTGTAATGTCACACGTTTACCTGAACTTACATGTGCGATTTTCCCCAAAATATTTGTTATAAATTTGTGATGTGAGGTACCCTATAGATCTTAAAGCCCAGATCTTAGAGCGCACTGAACAGTGCCATTGCAATTTTTAGGAAACATATAGTTGGCAGCATAGCTATAGAAAAGGCTCTCAGTCAGCACAAAAACTCTTGTGTGATTCATACGTACATTTTAGCAAGAATTTTTTTGTGAGAATTCGCAAAGAACTGCAAAATGAATAAATAGAACATAACACAACATAGCAAGACATTGTGCCTGTGGTGCTCTTTTACACCCACCAGGTGGAGCCAGAAACAGAGGTGATGTAGCTGATGGCATCAAGCAGGCCAAGGCTCTGCAGTCCTTTCAGAGAGCCATGCATGCCCGTCATGGCCCTGGAGCTGCCTCCTGAACACACCAGAGCCACCGTTGGCACCTAAACACACAACATCACGCACCTTTATATGGTAAACACATGATGTCTCTTTTTAACTTCTAGCAGTACAGTACAGATCTCACTGCCCCATAGGGTTATTTATTTTTTTAAATTATTTTTTAGAGTGACACCTAGTGGTCAAAAATGGTGGTCAACAAGCACTAATAAAGGACCACTCAGCCAGGAATCATGCTCCAGTTTGGATGGTTTTCCTTAAAAGAAAACACTCTGAAGTAGTATACTACACAGAAACGTTAAGGGTTCCCTGTTATAAGACTTTTGTTCCATCCCTAAAGCTATAAGCTGCCTAACCAGGTCATTTATAGTAATAATAAAGCCAGGAGTGTCGGATGAATTAATAACTCGGTAAATGAATAACTCAGACAGGTGTGTTTGTTATAGTTGTAATGAAAGGTTTCTGTAATTATTTGATGTAGTGTGTGTGTGTGTGTGTGTGTGTGTGTTATTATCTGTGTATGTGTGCTGTTAGACATTAGTCTCATACCTGGGTGCGATCAGGTGGAGTTTCGAGGTTTAAAAACGTCTGCAGCGCACGAGACACCGCCTTTCTCCTCTTCACCAGAAACACCTTCTCCTCTGCCGGTATGTCAAAATCCAGACGCACCGTCATGTCCTCCTCAGAGCTACACACACAAACATACACACACACATTTACATTTATATTTGTGGCATTCTGGCAGATGTCCTTATATAGAGCGACTTACATTTTTATGTCATTTTTATACAACTGAGCAGTTGAGGGTTAAGGGCCTTGCTCAAGGGCCCAGCAGTGACACACGCACACACACTTGGTTATAATCACAGTCATGAAATTATTAGACATTAAAGAAAAATTTTTTTTTCCAGGCAAGAATGTGTAATTGAAATAAATACTTAAATCATTTTTTATTTTTTATAAATCATTATTTCTTTATATCTTTTCCACCATTCTGTTAACCTGATGAAGCCTGTCGGATATGTACTGAAATGTCTTAATGAAATAAAAAAATAACTCCAGCTCCCAAAACATGTCAACATGATGTCTGACTGAAAAGCCTTTCAGATGTATGTATGATATTAATAATCATTTTTAGCAGTACCTGTCCACTGTGTTCAAATGGAAATTTATGATTTCCTGTGGAGCAAAACAAACATTTTCAGCACATAGTCCTGCATCAAATATAAAATTATTAGAAAGCATAATGCCATAATAGCAATAATAAAGGATCACATAACAACATATAAAAATTCACAGGGACATGTGGTAGAAGAAATACAATGCTGCAACAGACCTGCATTTATTAACAAGTTGTGTGAGACAACTGAAATGTTCACGCTATGATAACCTAGTCAAAAATATCACGGTTTTACAGTATCTCTGTATTAATTGACCATTTCAAAACGGTAAAGGCCTATAGAAAAAACCAACAAGAAACTAAAAGCTCAATTCCTCTAATTGTTCTTGTTTCTGAGAAAGGTATTTTTGAGAAAGACTGAGAATGAAATCTCTTGCTTGTCAGTTTTTTTTTTATCACATTGTTGTTATAAGATGAAAGAAAGAGTGGGTGCAAGAAAATGTAAAACATTGAATCTATTCATCTATCAGTTTAAAGCATGGTTGTCTACAGTTTTTTTTAAGCATTATTAATTTAATTTATAAATTCAGATTAAACTGCAATAAATCACGAAACAGAAATTCTTCACTTAATTTGTTGTGCACATTTTGATCATATAGAGCATTGCGTCTAGATGATCAGGAACGGTGTGGTTTTTGATTGGCACTGTGTGTAAAAGGGTAAAAGGGTGTTTTTTGAGCTTAAAGTGCAGGGTTTGCTATGTCTAATGTAAATGATAGCATTTATGAAAATTAAAAATCATCAGTTAAAAATCATCAGTTTTCTCACCTCTGCCACAGGAAGAGTGAGTGTAAATTCATGTGTGGGTCCATATGGGGTTACAGGAGCTACTGTTGGGCTTTCATTATCCTTCTTATTATCCAAAACAGATTAAGCAGGTAAACAACAAAAAACAAAACAGATAGTAAGCCAGATCCATCCATTACCCAAAGACAAAAATCATATTGTAGCATTTAGCACTGGCTCTTGCTCTGTGCTTCATTAGAAGCTCATCAGGGCATATACGTTTTATAACAATTCTAAGGACACGTTGACGTAACATAAATTGTACCGTCCGGAGTTCCATCTTGGTCTCCAGGTTTTTGTTGATGTAGTAGCGAAGAGTCTGCATGAGGCTGCTGTTCTTGCTCATTGAGATCACTTGATCTTCCTTATACGCGCCTAGTAACTTTAACAGCATGTCATGTCGAACTAAAACACACACACAATACACAGGAAAAGGCCATGCACTGTCGATACTGCACTGAATTTTTAAACTGTGAAGTGATTTACAGGTTCCATCGGACACATTTTATTTTCTTACCTTCTGTGGGCAGTTTGTCCAACTTCACCTCCAGAGTAGACAACGGGGCGGCCTAAAATCACAGCAAAATGTGTGAGATGAATAAAAGCTGCCCATATTATATCATTTTTAAGATAAAAAAAATAAGTAAATGTCTATATTTAAACATATTAAAGGTATATTTTAGTATACGTACTATACTGTGCTGTATACTGTATGTTCTGTAGTAATTTTCTTATTCATGAGAATACAGTGTATACACTCTTAGAACAAAACGGTTCTATGTAGCACCCTATAGGATTCTACAGTTTGTGTCTCCATTAGAACCATTAAAGATTTTATCCAAAACCCTACAACAGAGTGTTTCCATTTCAAAGAAAATAAGCTAGAATAATAAGCCTTAATAAGCTAGAGCTTGTAACAATCCAAAGAACCTTAGAGGAACGTAAGAAGAACCTTTTTGTTTCAGATGCAACCAGGTACTTTAATAAATTGTACATTTGGCATTACACAGCCTGCTGATTGATGAACACAATGCTGCAATGCTTTGCTAGTGCCTATGAATTATATGAAATTATTCCACAGTGCTGTTGTATTCTTGATTCTGATCGGTCAAAAGGTGATGATTCAATTTCTATAACGGCAAATCCAGAAGCTGTTCCGGCATCAAGGTTAATATTAATGTGCTCGTTCTAAAACATGATCGTTTCTATAGTAACAGCTTGCACAGGTACTTGTATGGTGGATGCTCCATATGAATAGATTTTTTTTTTAAAATGTGCATGTAATTGTTGATATGGTGACGTTTTCTGTAAGGAGAAAGCTATTTAGCATTTTTGGAAGGAGTTTCCAGTCTCAATGCTTTGTAATTAATTTCCGACTGTAATTTCCGACTGTCGAGCTGCTTTGTGGTTTTTCTCTAACGTGACAAGCTGCATTCTTTCAAACATCAGGAGAGAATAAAAAACAGAGGCTGGTGAGGGAACGACTGTTTATAGCTGCTATACTCTAAGCAATAACACTTGTTAACAAGTGTTGTTGTGCTGTGTTGTGTTGTTTACACATAATTAAATGTAACTACAAATGGATAAAAAGTATGATGTGTTCTTTAAATATCAAAAATATAGGAAATAATCAACTTCCGCATTTCGTTAGGCCACATCACACCACCCTGTCGTTGATTATTTTCCTATAACAGCATGCCCTGTCATATTTTATTGCTTTCTTGGTCTGTTGGATTGATCAACTTGAATGCCATTGTGAAAGAATGTACTAGACTGCATAAGAATGAGTGATAATCATCATCACATTATTGCTTTCATTTGTTCATTGGTTTAAAATATAACAGTTCTTACCAATAAGACTCCATTAGAGAGGTACTGACCAGGCACTTCAGGACTGTAACACAAACACGGGGACATAAAGATCAGCAAACTTCATCTTAATGTCTAAACTTCATTCTAGCCCAAAAAAGCATAAGTAGATTAATCTATCTTTTTTTCCCCAGATTACACATAGCATAAAAAGGCACTGTTGCATATCACACAATCACATAAGAAAACAAAAGTATCTTAATATTTTACAGAGTTCTAGAAATTCTATGAATATTTAAATATCAGACATCAGATATATAAAATATAAATTATTGACAACATCTTTTATAAGAATAGATCACATATTGGATTTGCAATTTCTAAATAATAGTCTATGAATAGTCTTCATAGACTGCAGGCCAAAAGTGTGAAAGCAACATTGACGTTGTAAATATAGATATAGATAGAATATTTGCGGATTAACAGACATAACATGCAAATGATCTTTTATGTCGTATTAACATCAAACAAGATGTTTTTTTTCCATGTTTTTAAAAAAAATATTCTTATTTAATTGGATGAATAGAAGCCCAGTATAGTATGAGTCATCAAAAAAATGTTTTAACCGTTCACCTGAAAGAGCGAACTATAAAATTAAAATAAGAAGCTCTCCAAAATGATTTTTTTTTCTAGATATATGCTTCCTCTGAGACACATAAAAGATATAAACATAAACATAAAACTGTTTTCTGAACCGCTGCTCATGCTGCGTCAGCGTAACACACCTGGAGGAGAGTGCTATCTTCCCTCTTCCACACACATGAGCCCTCAGAAGCCCATGATTGGCTAGTGCCTCTGTGATTGGCAGGGAAGAGAGAGTATATACCAAAGAGCATGGCAAATGTTGCTCTTTTTGACTCTCAGCCACGGATGGCTGTAGCATCACCAGTAATCAAACTTGTGATTTCCGGATGATATGCAAAAACTTTTCTGTTGCACCAACAGGGATTTCAGTGACATGTTAATGTTAGCTGAATCAAATGTATTTGTAAAAACTGTACAGTGCACTGAACTGTTATTATAGACTTTTTCTTTATAATACATGAGAGTAAGAGTACATTGCTGCAAGCCATGTAGAGTAAATTATTATTGATTATTGAACAAATTGTGTTGGCTAATGAACTTAATTGTAAATATTATTCGAGATAACACCAAAATCACTGTTAGCCTCCATATTTATTGGTCTGTAGTGTAAGTCACATGTCATTCTCAAGCAAGCGTCTGTTACCTCTCTGTCATCTCAAATTCCACCCACAGCTTGTCCTTCTTCTGGAAATAGAACCAGCAATCATTCATTAGCTTCACATCCATATTTGATCCCAGGTTTGGAAAAACAAACATTCTGTACACCACACCATACCATGACATCTGGAGCACAAACCAATGTACTAGGTTTAATCTACACTCACAAATGTTGCAACTTGTACCAGCCCATAAGCTTTCATATTCACTATATGGAATACTTTTAATTAGTAAATAAATAAAGTATGTTAAAGTCATTTATGTACTGTATATATTAAAGCAATAAGATGTGAGAGGGAGTGTGTTACAGTGCATTACAGCAGGGCGTTATTTTCATGACGTGGTTCTGGTTCTGTTCTTTTAATGTAATACAACACTGCAGATGTGTGTACTGTATATGTATATGCAGTACATACACACTGCAATGATTTACATTTAGTCAAAATAATTATTATTATTTAGTCAAAATAACATATGTCAAAGGGGTCAATTTTTAAAATGGGATTTTACAGAAATTAATGGTTAAACAGAAAAGTGTATTTAAATATAAATAACACAATTTGCAGCTGTCGGTATTTTTTATCATTGCCCGCATGCAGACACTGTAGACCAAAAGATCAAATTTGTTCTCATCAAAATTGGTGGGTAAAATCCAGTCAAGATATGAGCTTATTTCAACAAAGGCTTATTTTGCCATCCTAATGAACAAGCCAGGTTAAAGAAACTTTTTCTCCCATCTTTTGTCATGACAGACTGTAAACCTGTAGGCCTCTTGGTTGCCTCTTTCTCATAGCTCTTTTTTTGGAAGGTGGCCAGTTCTGAACTTGTCTGTGCTTATTTCTTAAGAATCATATCTTTGATCTGTTTAGTTTCTTGGCTGTCAAGGTGTAATGGGTTCTTGGAACTGCTAACTGAATTGAGGAAGCTCCAAGACACTTCTTCATGTAAAAAATCCATGTGAAATACCATAGCTGCACACAAATGAACTAATTTAGACATAATAATAATAATAATAATAATAATAATAATAATAATAATAATAATAATAATAATCACTTGGGCTACATTATGCATTTCTGGTGCTTTCTGCAAGAATTGAGCAGGTTTCTTTGCTGACTACTATCAAGGTTTCTGTAAAACTGTCACTTTTTATTGTAGGATAACTTGAGGGATCTTCTAGGATCAACTTTCAGATTTCACCAAAATCATTTTTTAGTGATGCCCTCGGGGATGTATCTGATATATGCCATGATGAACACACACGGGGTCAGTGCACATTGGGATCAGTGTTAATTTTACTGTTTTTTCATCTCATGACAATTATATTACCTGCTTGAAGTTTAACTCGTTTCTGAACTTGTGAATGTCCAGAGCTTACCGTGTCATCCGTGATGAAGACCTTGGTCTCCTTCTGACCCAGTTTGAGGGTGCTGATGTCGAACAAAATGGCGGTGCATTTGTCATCCTCGACTATGTCTGTGTCGTACAAATTTAGCTCCAGGATATTCTAGCAGAGAGAACAAAAGGCCTCTTAGTTACAGCTAAGTGTTGTAAATTTGTTTATACTATATATACACTGTATTGTTTGACATGTAGTACTGTATGTACTTAATTAGGCCCTGGGTTCAACACAAAGAATCCAAGGAAGTAACACTAACAGAACAGGTTTGTGTACGTCATCGATACAAGAATCATAATGTTATGTGGTGTTGCCTGCTCTAAAATGTTACACCTCATGAATAACCTTTATAAGCCTTTTATGAGAATTGAGTGTTTTACATTAAAGTCACTACACTCTGGGCTGGGTATGGAAAGCCATGGGCTTGGGATTGAGGTGTGTGCATGAAGAATATGGCAGGAAAAAAATGTGTCAGTGTGTGCTGTTGTGGGACAATACTTAATGATGGAGTGGTATTACCACCTAGAAGTTGATTATTTTCCTTCACAATACATTTCAAAGTGCCAGTGAATAGCCAGCATTTGGAATTTGTATTAGTGGCATGTCCACTACACAGGTCCCTGTCTATCTTAGTGTATTAGAGCGAGCATTAATATAAACCTTGCAGCCAGAACTATTGTCAGAACTGTTGTTATAGAAAATTAATCAACACTTTCTGTTCAACCAGATTTGAGAATTCAACAGCACTGTGGTAGAAGAGAAGCCAAGAGTACCTGAATATTGGTATTATGTTTATTAAGTCAGGCTTGGAACTAAGCTCAACAGGATGGAAAATTACCAGGAGTAGACTTGAACCCTCACCTTCCTTGACTCACCTTTGCCTGGCTGTAGGCACGGAAGTGGAAGGTTTCGTTCCACTCGGGTGTCTTGGAGTTATTGATTGTCCTGGTTCTCAGAGTACAAGCTGAGGCTGTGGGCAGGTGCAGGGTCACATAGAGGTCAGGCTGTGAAACTGTAGGAATATATGATGCTGAGTAAGACAGTGTGGGTAAAATGCAGTTTAATCTTTACATTACAGGTCAATCATGCAATGTTCTGAGCCTCAGTGTTACAGTTAAGGCCTAAAGTTTACATATACCTAGGCCTCAGTTTTTCATAACACATTTCAGGTTACCATACACTTCCTTTATTAAGTCAGTTAAGGCTTTTATTTACTTGGGGTAGGCTTCAACAGGCTTCTAACAAAACTTTGCCTGTGAGAAGGAATGAGTTTTTGCTCAGTCCTCCTCACAGGTTTGACACAGACAGGTTTGTGGGTATCCTTGCTCAGACACGCTTTTTCAGTTCAGTCCATAAGTGTTCTACTATTCAGGTCAGGGCTTTGTTTGCCCTGAACTTTGGAAGTATGCTAAGGATCATTGCCCTGCTGGAAGAGCCAGTTGCGTCCAAGTTTTTACTTTCTGGCTGAGGCGTCTGTCTTGAGGTGTTGCTTCATTCTTTCTAGATAATCCTCCTTCCTCATGATGCCATCTATTAGCTGAAGTGCACCAGTCCCTTTTCCAGCAATACACCATGATAACATGGTGCTGCCACCCTCATGCTTCACAGTTGGGATGGGATGGGATGTTCTTCAGATTAAAAGCCTCTGTACATATGTACCTCCCTAATTAATTTGCCAAAAGAATTTGATGGAACCATGAAAAGTGTGGAGCTGTGAAAAACTGAGAATGAATATCTTTAGCCTAGTGTATGTAAACTCTTGGCCTCAACTATAAGCAGATCATATTTGTGGACTTTTTTTTTTTTTTTAAAACCCTTTGCAGAGCACACTGTAGACATGTTGGTACATGCATTTTAGAAACAGCATCCTGTTTTACAAGCAGTCTAGTCTGTAGACATCTAGCAAGTATACTTCTAGTTAGTTTTTCATGCTACATAAGACCTAATAGCAGACACCAACAATTACACTTATTTAAGTGCTGTATTCACATATTTACTAATTTTACATGTTTCATCATAGCAGCCATGCCATTTGAGCAAACTAAAGTAGACAGTTTATTTAGGTCAGATGTGTGTGTTTTTTTAGTTTATCCACTACAGTACACTACATCATATTGTTGTATCTGTAACTCTTTACACTGAGGTTCCTCAACTAACATTACTTACTCATTATATTATTATTAATAAGCATCAGCATATATATAGACCATAAGTAGTGAAGTGAAGTGAAGTAATGCTAACAATGTAAGTTATCACATGGATTAAATGGCATTTGTATATATGTTAATGAAATCCATTTGCAAGAAATTACTTTTTTTGATAAAGTAGCAGTGTGGCACATGTCCCTCTTTGGCTAGGTTTATACTTTAACTATCCATATGCATAGATGGCTGCCACGTATATCGTGTATTCATATCCTTCAGCATTATACATGTTCAGAAAAATTAAGGCTGTGGCGTGTTGTGCATAGAGCTCTTTCTCCATACTTGCATGTAACATGAACAATAAAATTATTTTATGTGCTTTAAATGGTGTTTTTTTGAAATATCTTTAAAAACAAAGACATAAACTAAGAAGCATTAATAAATTGCTTAACTGTACTATTTAGTATGGAGAGATTTTTAATTACTGTACTTAATTCATATGTAATTGTAGAGATTAATGTTGATGTTTGTTTGTTTGTTTGTTTGTTTGTTTGTTTAAGATCTGGTATTCTGTTGGGACTGCAAGAAATAAATTATAAAATATTACTTACCTTTTAGTGGTGGTTTTTACCACTACTATTCATACTGAATTTATTCATCATAGTATCTATTCATTTTTTGAAAAGTTTGGTTATGAATTTGGAAAAGACTGAAGATTTTCTAAACTCTGTTATTGGTGTTATTGCGGTAAGAAAAAAAATTACAGAATGTTACTTCTTTATTCTATTTATTATATAGAATGCCAACATCTGATTATGTAGTTAGTTAATCAAAATTGTGTGTGTGTGTGCTGAATAAGGGACATACAGTAATCATATGAATGCTGGAACTTTCCTCGTAGCACTGTGACAGAGAGGTTCCAGTGTGGCGCCAGTTCCTTCTGTAACACACAGGCAACAAGATGTGTGTGAGAGACTGAAAATCTGAAATTTGAATACTGTGGAATTAACTTTTTAAAACCTAATTGTGTTTAAAAACCTTGGCATGATTGTTTTCGCAGAAGTTTGTCTACCTTCTCTGGGTTTAATTATATGATGCATGATGTCATGTCATGTCATGTCATGTCAGACTACATGACATCACTTCCTAAGCATTCCAAAAAATATTTTCTTCTGAAAGATTAAAGTAGTTGATCCCTGTATCTGCTTCTTCACTCTTATTGCTTGAATTTTATTACTAAAATATCTCTGACATAGTGGTCTTACAGGTTGTTAATAGGTGTAATTTTTTTGCCATTGGCAAACACAAATCAGACTCTGTCAGTTACACAAGGTGTTTCTCAGGATAGAGGTGTGCACTGGGACTGTAATCCCATTGGACCCAACAAACAAAGAAGTTGCAGGAACAAGCAGTTTTTACCTGCATGCCAGCAGGCGCAGGAAAGACCACATTTATTAATATGGGAGTGTATTGGATGAGGCAGTTTGCTCACATGGTGCTGTGTCACGTGTGTACCACATTCATTAACTCATCTTCAGTAACTGCTTTATCCTGGTCAGGGTTATAGTGAATAAATGACTAATTTGTATATTTTGGGAAACAGTACCAGCTAAGGGCAGGCACAAGCAAAAATAATAACTGTAGGAGTATTCTGGATTGGTGAGAATTTGTTCAGGAAAGAACTATTAGCATTAATTATATTGTGTTGCTCAGTTTTTCATCAGGAAAAAAAAAAAAAGGAGCACTATAGCGACATCAAGAACAGGCTGTCCCTCCAATCTTTACAAAAGGACAAGACAAAAATTTACCAGGGATGCTGCTAAGAGACCTATGGCAACATTAAAGGAGCTGCAGGAATATCTGACAAGATATTATATATATATATATATATATATATA
>CM075012.1:4896734-4911207 GCA_037576675.1 Pangasius sanitwongsei
TCCATTGTGGTGGTGTATAGAGCCAAAAATGTTAGAATTGTGTCGATGTCCCAATATTTATGGACCTGACTGTATAGTGTGTAGAATAATAAACTTTTTGTTTTATGCCAATGAAACTACTAACAAACAGCTAGCTGGCTAGTTAACTGATAGTAAGCTGACTTGTGTTTGTCAGCAATTGATGCAAGTGGAATTTCAGTATTAGAGTCTCCATTTACACCGGCATATTTTCAGCAATTTTTATCAAAAGCAAAATGTAAAGATCAAAATTACGTTGTTCATCTCTAAGATTAGCTAACTAGCTTAACACATAGGTTTTGCAGCTAAAAGGTTCTGAGTGCCCCAGAGAACAAATTAAGTGACATCACTAAATAAGCCGGTAAATAAAACTCCCCAAATAATTTTTATGAAAAATAACAAGAGTCTCTGTTTTAAATGCAAAAATGTGATTGTGTTTGTGCTGAGAATTAGCTATCACCGAGACTTCACCATCACCAAAAAATCTTTTGGTAGTCGAAATCATTATATTTCAAATCAGTTAAAATCAGCCAATGAATTAGGCAGAATTGACTAATGACTTTGACCATGCTGGATGAGAGACTTGGGTTAGTGTGCTTTCAGAAAGAAAAAAAAAACAAATAGACTCTACTCGTACAAACAGACAAATTCATCCACACAGAGTCCAATTTATTAGCCACAGGAGCATTTGTGCCAAATGCTTACAGCCATTTGTAGTTTTTATACTTTTATTATTCAGAACCCTCATCGTTTTAGAGAAGACAGTTCTGCATTTATCTGCATTTATAATCCTCTGCATCATTTTCGTTTTACAGATCTGTGAATATGAGAGCTGTGCATGCCTTTAAGCTGAGTCTGGGCAATGTCACTCAGTTGATTAGAGGCTATTAACTCAGGTACGGAAGGAAATGCCATAACACGGAGTCATCTGTCTTCTTGCAGTATTCCTTTTTCACATAGTATACCCACACACAGACATGCATATCATTCTTATAAAGGAAGGTGAAGACTTTGATGCTATGGAAAAGGGAATTTACTTTTCTTCCCATCAATTAAATTCATAAATCTCCACTAAGGAAATAAGCCTATGTGAAAATTAGAGCAAGACAAATTCAAGGAAGGTGATGTGGATTGCTACCACATATCAGAAATGATATACCAGCTGTCCTAGCTCATTTCCTTGACATGAGACAGAATCTGTCTTGGGATGTCTTTGTGGCTTGCATAGCAGACATAGTCACAGGAGACAAGCCACTTCAATTTGTCTTGTGTGGCACAATGAGATTCTCCTCAGCTGTTTTTTAATATTAAAAAATGTATTCTGCAGAATATTCTGCTGATAGTGGTTATGATCACAAATCTCACCAAGCCAGTCAGCACAATAATGTTTAAGAATATTTATTTTAATATTTATCAGATTAAAATATCTGAATTGAATCATCTAAAGTTACAGGGTTTTTTTAAACAGATACTGAATACTTGCTTTTCACCTCATTTCTATTTACCACATCTGTAGGCTATGTGTGATTACCACAGAGAAGAATTTCAGAATTTCAGCATGTTTCCCTGTAAAAGAACAGGGAACTTCAACAGTGACTTTAACATTGTTTACCATCATATTTTTCATTTTAATTGATCTCGCTTGACGGATTGTTGCCAATTTGTTACAGATTCTTCACAGGCTAAAAAAATGCTACATGGCACCCCACAAGTTTCTGTTTTAGGTCCCCTAATGTTCTCTTTTTAAATCCCACCCTGAGGTCATACAGTATGTAGTATTATTCATTTGTTCCTGCTTACTTCCTGCATAGTTATCGCTGAGTCATTAAGCAGGAAAGTAAACAAGACAAGACATAAGAGGTCATACAAGAAACGGAAATTTTCTTCTCTTACAATCTGATAAAAAACAGAAATACTGATGTTGTGTACTACTGCAAACATGTTAATGGCTACCCTGGGAAACCTAAAGCTACAATTAAGGGCTTAAAAATAAATGCTGATTTATTATTTCATTTCCATGTAAATAACATCTAAACTGCATATTATTATTTGACAGTCATAGCTAATATAACACATGCTGATTCTACATGATAATGATGAAAAACTAGTACACTGTTTTATAATCTCTATATTAGACCATTGTAATTCATTGCAGGTTTGTGGCCCTGAGCTTTCTTTAAGTCAGCTTCAGCTATTTCAGAATACAGAAGGCTGCATCCTTACCATGAGCAGAAATTCACAGCAAAAAAAAAATCCTAGATGCAATGAGTTCCACACTGACTACAAGGTCCTGCTTATGACATTCATATTGGTTATGACTCTAAATGGTTTAACTCCAGTGTCTCCTGAAGCACTATAATCAGTTCAACACAGATGTAAAGATTTTCATAAATTATTCAGTTAAAGGCATTTGTAAATGAAGCTCTATATCTGTATAATTTATCCTTTTGGAGATAAGACGAATTTTTACAACGAGGAATCTATGGTAATGTGTTACCAAAGTATTTATTTGAGTCTGATGGCATATAGATACCACAAAAACTTTGGGAACATGTATGTGTGCATAAATAGCAGGAGTTCCTCCAGTGTTTGAAGGTTGAATAAAACTACGAAGGAACAGCTTTAGTAAGACATTATCTAAGACTTGTATTGTTAGAATGTAATGGTTGTAATTCTGAATTTGCGTTATGTAGTTGTGTATTTAAAATATTAATAGAATGATAGAATGATAGAATTCAGTTTCTGTGATTAGACTAACATTACCTGAATTGTAATTCTCATTTGTAGTAATCACAGGAGTGGAGGATAGAGATTCGGTTGAAAAAAACACTGAAGTATTTCTGTTACTGATGTATTTTATTGATTGTTGAAATCATAAAACCACATTAAATGGCCCATAAATGAGCAGATAAATAATACAGAGGCAGGAATCTCTCTAAGCTTTCCTTAATAGACATGTGATGTGTCAAAATGGCAATCTGTTATGCAGCCATATTCCCTGCGGGCTCCTTCTGGTTGGGCCTGTGACAGCATCACTGCTTCTCTCTAATCGACATGCTGCAGGCTCATTGTCCCAGCAGGCCTCTGTACTGCCAATCAACCACTGGTAATCATAATATCAGCTTTAGTATGGATTTAGAGCCTGTTCCTCTTCAACTGAAAGCTCTCACCTGAATATTTGAGAACATAGCAATGGGGTAATATACTTTTAACATTTCAAATTGCTACAACAAATCTGTAACAAGGTAATATCTGCAAAGAGATGTTGCTTTTCAGCTTATGGGTGCAAACTAATTATATTAGGCAATTGATATTTGTAGTCATATTGCATGAAAATGTTTGTACTTCCATGGAATATAATATTTTAACAGTCAATTTATTGTTTGTTACTCACTGTCTCCAAAAGGATTTAAGCACGAAACTGTCAATGTAAAGTAGAAAGTAAATTTTAGTTACTATATATTACTATATTACTATAAGCTGAATCGCCCATTGAAGCTAAGCTGTAGGTTATATTTAAAGGAACTAAATCTTTTTTTTTTTTTTTTTCAAATTCTGAGAAAGTGCCATAAGGTTGAGGTTGGATTTGACTAAAAGCATGTTTGGTGAGAAAAGAGGACTGCATACAAGGAAAAGCACCTGTTATACACTGTGTAAAAAGAAATGGTTTCACAGTGATGCTTTGGGACTGTTTTCTTTCTGGTGGTCCAGAGGGTCCTTTGAAGATGGCTAAACTTATTTCAGCGCAAACCCTGGTTGCCTCTGCCAGGAGGTTTCGACTTGGCCGTAGACAAAGCTTCCAACGAGATGATGGGCCAAGAAATATTTCCAAATCAACAGAGAAATGGTTAAAGAAACAAAAAATCAGTGGTTTGCAATGACAACAGGTTTACTACTTATTTTTGTATATGTATATGTTTTTGGCTTATCTTTTTGAATGTTTTTCTTTTCTCTCTTTATTCTGAGAGACAAGGTTGCAGCTTCAGCAAGTAAATAATGTGTCCCTGCTCCTCCTACCCCTTGTTTGTATTCTCATTTTATATTTCCTTGGAACTGAAAGAGAATCCACCCTGCTATAAGACATGGATACTACAAGAATCTACCCTGCTATGAATTAGCTGCTGGCTCATGTGCTTTGCTGTCTAATGTGATTTACAGAGAAATTGAATGTCTTGCTTATTCCTGTGCTTCCTTATTGCTCCTACCAGGCCACACCACTGTAATTTCAGGTTAATGAGTTACATGGGATTAATACAGGTCTGAGAGGAATAGCAAACACACACACTCTCTCTGGCCTTTGTCTTAAAGGGTTGCCGCACCTTGAGGAGAGCTTATAAAGAAGTACAGCCATGTTGTTTGAACAAAAAATAAAGCTCCTCTTCTCTTCACTTTACTTGGAAGACAGTGTCCTTGGCAGAGCTTAGTCATGTGTGCGTGTGAGTGAGGGAGTGTGTTGGGTGATTCTTATGTGTGTGTGTGCGCGCACAGTGTCACAGCGCCAACCTGCGTCGTAAATATGGAGTGATTCATCTGGAAGAGAGGCAAAGCAAACGTGTGTGTGCGAAGTCCATGTGGGTTTATTCAGTTCATAGATTAAGATCTATTCAGATCTGAGTCATCTACCTTCTATTCTCTAATTATCACATGACTGTGCGCTCCATATATTATTCATAAAAAGTAGTCACACATTACTGTACAAACATCCTATACACCCTATAGTAGATTTGTGTAGTTTTATTCCTATTACATTCTGGCTGGAGTTCTTCTTTCTGTTAGTGAGATCATATTCTGCCTGAGTGATCATATTCTAATCGGAATGAAAGAATTCATTCATCAATCATACTTTTTGAAGTATTTTTTGAAGAATTTATGTTCACATGTCCTCTGTTTTGCTATTTAATCTCTTTTGTATTTTCGTGACAACAATTTAATATACAGTGGGCTCGAGAATTATTTATCTTTCCCATTCAAACTACTATTTTAAATAACAGTATTTTCTCTCCAAAATATTGACACACAAGGAATATTTTAAATAAATGCAAACAAATTGTGATTCTTGAATTGCTCCCAGTCTTTCTAGTGACAATTCTAAACCCGGAGAAGTTTCTAAGATTTGGACAGACCCTTCTGGTTTGTTTGCTCTAAACTTGCTTGTTCTTCTCCATTGCACAATGATGGAATTTTTGAAATTTCCCGAAGATATAGTCAGTGTTCCATTATTATTCAAACTAGCCCATAACAGAAAGATTTACCAGTGCATTTAGTATCAAATCATAACACTGATAACTGCACTACTACTACTACTACTTCCACTACTACTACTACTACTAATAATAATAATAATAATATCTTACTGGGGTTGCCAGAGAGGTGGCCATGGGACATTCTAGGGTGGCACTGGCCACCCCGGCCATCCCTTAGCTACACCCCTGGACTGCATACCAGGAGAAAGCACCTTGCACTCCAATGTAAAACATGACACTAGATCACTGATGCATTAGGGCTGTTTTGCAGCTAGTGATACAGGGGCTCTTATGAAGATTGATGGCATCATGAATTCTGCTAGATACCATGATATTTTGGCCCAAACCCTGGCTACCTCTGCCAGGAGGTTCAGACTTGACCATAGAGTCAAGCAAAGATGTGGCCCGTTGTATGGATATGTCTTTCTGACATAGCTGTAGAAACATGTTTTAGGGTTTACTACTTATTTAGTATTTTTAGAACATTTGAAGGATCGAAAACCAAGTGTGTATGTATACTTTATTTTTATTTTCCAGAGCAAATTCTATATACACGCACCTTTAAACATCTAAAGTCTGTGCTTTGAATATCCTATACTTGTCTCAACACATCATATTACACATCATATTACATTTACTAAACTAAAAGACTAAACAGTAACTTTGTCTAGCACTACATTCCAAACTCCTAACACAATGATTACACCTTATATGATGCAGTCACATTTAAACACTGACAAGGTTAATGGCCTTGTTCCTTTTGGTCTATAGTTAAATACAGTTCTACTAATGTGATATCATGTGTCACACTGTGACACTTTACAGTATGATTTTGAGCCTTGAGGACAGTCAAAATAAATAAATCTAATAGAATGAAATTAGTCATGTGAAATGGTGACTTTGGGATAAGTGTGTGAATGCCACCCTTAAATGTCACTAAGTCATGGGACTATTAAATGCAGCTAAGGCTTTTGAAACCCTTTTCAAAAGCCTTAGTTTCCTTTTTGTTGTCAAGCTTATAAATAGCAAGAGCTGCTTTAATTAAATGACATATTTTGTGCTATGTTAACCAGATTAAGGATTTATCACTGTGGTATTCCAAAGATTTTCCTGCCTAGCTCATAAATGCACAGATGTTCTAAAAGCAGTCTTAATTTCATGTGTTAATCCTTCATCCATGTGTTTCCTGTTAGTTTGTGTACATTTGTGTTGTACAGTGCGTTCACAGGATCAGTGATGTGACTGAGTGTGTTTAATCAGGAAGGGAGTCATGGCAGATGTAAAGCGTAATTAAGTGGACATGGACTCAGTGTTCCGGACTTAATGATTAAAACGTGTGGTAGAGGGCCTAGACAGGTGTGTGTGTGCATGTGTGCGTGTGTGTGTGTGTGTGTGTGTGTGCATGATATTATATACCTTAGTGGGGACTGAATGTCATTTGGTTGGTCCCCATTTTTTTTTCTCACACAACCTGCAGCTTTTATTTAAAAACACACAAGAACCAACGGGTTTCCTTTTGGTTACTGAGATTAAGGTTAACATTAGATTTAGGTGTACATATAGAATTAATTAGTATTAATAATGGTGCTGTAATTAATAGTTCTCACATAGATAGTAAAACAAATGTGTGTGTGTGTGTGTCTGTGTGTGTGTGTTTTTGTGAGCTGTTGCATGTACATGAACATGTATGTATGTATTTCTATTTGTCTGAAGCTTTGTTGTGGCGACGTGGTGACGCAGCAGGTAGCTTTGCCTCCTCATAGCTCCAGGGTCCCCGGTTTGATCCTGAACTCAGGTTACTGTTTGTGTTCTCCGGTTTCCTCTTACAACCATGTCATTGGATTGCCTATGCTAAATTGCCCAAGGTGTGAATGTGTGTGTATTCTGCAATGGACCAGTCCCATCCAGGGTGTATTCCCACTTCCCAGTGTTCCTGAGATAGGTTCGGATCCACCATGACTCTTGACCAGGATAAACGGTTACTGAATGTAAATGATGAAGCGTTATTTAATTTTTTAATGTTTATGATTATAAGGACATATAGCACTATTACATCAAGCTAATGGCACACTTCAGTTCTGCAGTTTGTATCAGATAAACTGGCTCCTGAGCTACACGGCTGCTGAATGAAATTTTACAGATTCTTGTGCCTGCTGCGGATCCAAATCATCTCAACACTGTCATCTTGTGGAACAACATGTCAACTACATTAATGGTAGTCGCTTTTACATGCAACTCACCCATAGACCTTACAGTTCAGTGCAATATTTTTGCATCCCTCTTGTTTTCTGACTGAAAAAAACATGTCTTTTTGTTTTATAATTTATCTGCGAAATAAAAGTTCAATCAAAGTTCAATGATGATTTAATGATGATGGTTTAATGATGTTTTGCTATTAACAGCACTCATTAAAACATGGCCTAAATAACATGGCAACTGAGTCTGTAATTAGTAACATGCTCACACGTCTGCATCCATGTTAACATGCCCTTGTTGTAAGTGCTAACTTAAGTACTTTATGAAGAGGTAGGTCTTTAGACGTCGTTTGAAGACTGCCAGTGACTCAGCTGTTCGGACATCTAGGGGAAGTTCATTCCACCACCTCGGTGCCAGAACAGAGAAGAGTCTCGATGCATGCCTCCCCTGTACCCTGAGAGATGGTGGGACCAGTCGAGCAGTGCTAGAGGATTTGTGCAGTTTTATAAGGAAATTAGCTGTAAGTTTTACTGAGCATCTTGCAGAACCAGCTGTATATAGCTGTACTGTATATATTTTATAAAAGTGCTGCGAATATATTCAATGCATTATATTTAATATATTTACACTGATAGAAGTGTTAAAAGGCATTAGAGCAGTCTTACCCTGTAGGTGAGTGTCTTTACTTGTTTTTTTCTTTATTTTTTTTAACCACACCTGGAATTTAAAAATGGAGGAAACAGCAACCTTCACTCTCTCCTCAGGCTCTTGGAGTAGCAGATTACGTTTCTAAAATGTTCTTTATATTGTGTTTCATAACCCTTTTTCACAAATTCCAAAAACATCAGAGTTCAGTCAATGTGAACCACATGCCTGCTTTTGTTTTCTGTTTCCTCCTTACTCAACTATCCCTTCAGGATATGACATTTACTGCAGAAACTGAACTTTAAATCTACAAGTACATGGACACAGGCATGAACACATACATGTGCACGTGTATATTACTCTCTATCTAAAGTACCCATTTACAGTACCATTAGTATTTTATCCAGGACTGCAACATTACCTTTAGTTACCAAGGTTAAATGAAAAGAGAAAAACAGTACCTTCATTTGTCACCCCGTTGTAGAATATCTCTTGGCTGAAGAGAAAAGTGCAGTCTAAATAGTATACCAAGGAAAGCCTGAATAAGAAGAGAATAACTTTGACTCGATGTCACGGAGGTCCTTAAGAACTGCTTACTTTATGTATTGCTGATATGACTCATTGCAGCATGCAGTGAAGCCACGCCCCAAGCCACATAGTAATAACTGCTAGTTTTCTTCATCTGTAGGTATATGAATGCAGTATTATATAATGGCAACACCTGTAGGATTCCATGACGCAAAACCCCATTTTCTTTCCTCTGTCCCTTGAAAAAATTATTCTGCGGTTGTTTTTTGCTTGATTTATTCCATCCCTGTATACTCATATTCTGAAATTTTATATTTATTATATATAGTATTGTATCATATCATATTGTATAGTACAGTGTAGTATAAGTTCATGTAGAATTTATTGTAGAATTGTTAAGGCATGCTTGATACAAAAAAGTTTTCGAAACTGAAACAGTTCCTTCATTTCGGATGAATATCATATTTATTTATTTTATTAAATATATTTATTTGAATTTATTGAATACAGGCTTGTCATCAATTGTTCATTTTGCTACCTTTTTGTCATGAGATATGTGTATTTTGCTGTTCTCATCAAATTTCAGTAAAGGTTACAATGTAGTTATGAGCTAGATTAATTCCTGTTTTGCTATCAAATTGTTGTTTGATTTGTTGATGTGCAATGTTTCTTTTTTCTTTTTTCTTTCCTTCTCTTTTTTCCCTTTATTGGTCCATAAAAAATTTAACTGTACATATTGCTGACAATATATAAACTCTCTAGTATAATATATATATATATAATATATATAAATGTCCTAGTATAATAATAGTTGAATGTCTGTAGGATTTATATGTTAATATTTTTTGTTACCTGCGGATAAATTGATTAGATTTTGGAACTTGATCCATACAGGGTCAAGGTCATAGCAAGGTCAAGTGTCTAAAAGGACTAGACTTGCAAGTGGCAGAGCAAGAAGTTCAACTTCATTTATCTTCTGCAATCTTTTTTTTTGTTTGTTTGACTCACCTGTGCCTGGCTTTTGGCACATTTTTCACATGTATTCATGTATACCATAAATATCTATTGCTTAGCTGGAAAGATACATGCTCTGATGCGTAGCCACGCCCACTCAGTAATCTGTGCCTCCTCATTCAACAAGGCAGACCCTTAAAGTGAGCAGGAATATCTGGCTGGGTTTAAAAATGAAATGTATACTGTAATTACATAATTACTGCAGGGTCATTATCTGAAATGCACTGTATTATTATGTGTTTCCTTTTACTTATTATTTCACAAACAGGTTTACCTGGTGTCATTTACAGCCCTATTGTTATTCTTTACATTTACTGCAGACTAAAAGTGGTGTTGTGAAAAACAGCTAGTTTGTGAAAGTGTAGCTGAGAGCAAATTGGCTACTTAACTGAATTTCCTTTAACCAGAAAAACTATTTTCTTCTTTTTATTGGAAATATTTAATATGAACAATTACTATATTATACTGACTGAATTACTAAATATATACTAGATTATTTGCTCTCTAAAAAAAGGAGTGTAGATTTCTTCTTGTAGATTTTGCAGTAATTTACTGTAAAGTACAATAAAGTACTGTAATATTTACAGTAAAGTATCGCAATGTCATACATAGTATAAAATAACACATAAGCCAGTACATTTGCTCATTTGGTTGATGCAGGAAACACCTGAGCTGAAGGGTGTTCCTCAAGGACCTAATCAAGGCAGTTTGGTGGTGCTGGGATTTAAACACACGACATTCTTATCTGTGAATTGAAGCCTTAACCTACCTGAGCCACCACAACTAGCTTGCATTGATTCAGTGCAATCTTCTAGTGGAGTTAATTCAGTGGTAGAAGTAGCTGAATCAATGCAAGCTCACTGCAGAGTTGTTGTGGTGTAGTTGTGGTCAGTCAGTGGTTAAGGCTTTCCATCACAGATCAGAAGGTTGTGTATTCAAAGCCCAGTACCATCAAGCTGTCAGGGTTGGGCAAAACCACAAGTGAGCAAGTGGTTTATATGGGTTATATGTTATTTTATACTATATATGACATTACAGTACTTTACTGTAACTATATTTTACAGTTGTTTATTATAGATTTCACAGTACTTTACTTGCAACCCAAGTTGCTAGGAAATTACTATAAAATTTACAGCAACTTTTTACAGTGTGGACAATAATAATAATAATAATAATAATAATAATAATAATAACAACAACAACAACAACAACAACAACAATTATTATTATTATTATTATTATTATTATTATTATTATATGCAAACTTTCTCACCCTTTTTGTCAAGGATTTACCTGTAATTAAAAAATTACATAAAATTTTAATATTTTACAAATATCTAGAATATCTAGAAAAAACATCAAGTCTAAAGGGATTAAATTAAATTAATTTATGACATGCTTTGGGTGGGGGGTCTAAAATATAGGCACCTGACTATTCTGATTAATTTCAAATAAATAACTTAGTTATTCACAGTACATAAACTACTAGTCAGGCATTTGCTTAGTTAGAACTCAAACATTTGAATTCAAAGCAAGGTGTCATGTCAGTGTATGACCATGTGATGGTGCTGGAACATAAGCTGCAGAGATTTTTTTGGCCCAGATAAAAGCCTCTCAGATTTAATTTGAATTTCTAGCACACTACACGTGATCCAAGCCCAGCAGGTCACTGTAGAATTGCTTAAGTGTAGAATTGTTACGGCACTGTTAACTGAAATGATTCCTTCCGTTCAAATGAATATCATAGAACCCAGCTTCTACATTTGTTCATTTATTTATTGAATACAGGCTTGTCTTAAATGTATAATTTTGCTTATTTCCATCGTGCAACATTTTTAAATGAGATATGTGTGTTTTGCTTGTCTAATCACAGCTCACAATGAAATTATGAGTGCTAATTTATTATTTTTTTTAATCATCTCTAACAGGGATCTTGCTTGATAGTATTCTTCGACTCATTGTCGTTTTGCCATCAGATCGTGTTATGATTTGTTCTGTGGCCATGCACGTGCACAGTATTTTTTCTCCTTTCTCAAACTTTTTTAATATATTACTTTTTTCTTTCTCTAACTTTTCTTTCCTTCCCTTCTTTTCTCCCTTTAATAGTCCATACAAAATGTAACTTTATATATTGTTGACAATATGTTAAGTCCTTATTGTTCTTCAAAGAAAGTGGAGGTGGCAGTTGGCCAAAAAAAACCACCATATTTGTACTAATGTTTTTGATGGAGACTACAATACTACATAAGGGCATCTGCTAAATGCTGTACAAGTAGATGTAATTCTTATGGCCTGACTGAAAAATGCACAAAATGTGCTTTCTTTAATACACCCATGCTGTTTTCCCCTCCATTCTGAATTATAGTATGTGAGGCTGTGACCTTGATTTCATCCATCTTAGTGCTCAAGATGCTCCTCATAATAAAAGATGCATTTAAGGTCAATCCAGCAATGACATTCCTCAAGCAAAATCTCAAAGGCCACACACATGCCTGAGGGTCATGGTACCACATCTGGGGAGCACTGACACTCCTCCTGCAGGTATTTGCTCCTCTGTTGTGAGTAGCAGAAGGTGTCGAGCCATGTAGAGGCGAGATGATGTGTCTGTATTGATTTTCCAATGAGTGTGTGCAGCAAGAAAATGAAGGGCTGCCGATAAGGTCTGTATGTGTGTGTGTTTGTGTGTGTGTGTGTGTGAAGGTCAGTGCAAGAGGGAACACAGACGATGTGCCCACTATTCCAAAAAAGAAAATCATTTCCGTCTGAAAATGGCCAGAGATCCTTTTATTACTCACAAACAATCTGTCAGAGATTGTCAGAGAGCAGTAAATGGAGCCGCACAGTATCATGATGATAAAACCAGGGCAAACATTTCATTATGTTCAACATCGCAAGATGGCAATCTGGTATTTTGGTATTCATTGTTGGGTGTGTGAGAAACACTCTTGTTTTGATAGGCCATTCAGCTCAGGTGCAGGAATAGGGTGGATGCAGGCTTGAGTGTTTTTCCTGTCTTTAACCATGTCTTTATGTTTCTTCATTTCTCAAACGTAGCGCAAATGAGGGGATTCTTTTCTAAAAATTGATTTGAGGACAGCAGCCATGTCCTCATCTCCAGCAGGACTCGCTTGTGAGGAGAGGGGAAGAAAAATATAAATTTGGAATGAAATGGATGAAAGTCTGCACCAGATCAACAAAGATTACAAATGCAGCTCAGCATCCTCTACTTTCTTTACACCACCAGCTGTAATTGGACAAGCTCCTAAGTGTGTGTTTGGTTTCTCATGTCCGCTACCTTTCTTCAACACTTCTGTTGCAGTTCTGTACAGCTTGATCATCATTCACACTGTCAGAACAAACAACAGGACAGAATCATGTTCACTTATAGTTAGTTTTATTTATTTATTTGCTTAGTTTTGCACACGTGAATTTTCTTTCATCTAATACTGTACCTCAAGTCCCACACACACTGAACGTGAAGTCGATATTTTGTGTTTCTGCACTTTGTCTTGCTTGTACACTGATGTCTTTGCTCTGTGTGTGAGACAATTTGTGTAGTGCAATTAGTTGTATGTATTTTGTGTTTTTTATGTATAGTGTTTTGGCTATTGTAATGCCTAAATTTCATCTGTCTCTTTGTCTGTCTCTCTCTTTGTCTGTCTGTCTATCTCTTTGTGTTTCTGTCTGTCTGTCTCTGTCTGTCTCCATCTTTTTGTCTGCCTTTCTGTCTCTTTGTTTGTCTGTCACTTTGCCTGTCTGTCTGTCTTCTGTCTGTCTCTTTCTCTGTCTGCCTGTCTGTCTCTGTATCTTGTCTGTCTATCTGTCTGACTGACTATGACTCTGCTTCTTTGTCTTTCTATGTGTCTCTTTATCTATTTATCTGTCTGTCTCTCTCTCTCTCTCTTTGTTTTTCTGTCTGTCTCTTTGTATGTCTGTCTGTCCCACACGGACACAGAAAGAGATAGCGGCTGTGCCGCCGTGCTGTCCATCCAAGATACAGAGCATTTAGAAATATATATGCTTATACTATAGCATCATTCTCCTACAGACAATACAATGTGAGAAAACAAGAACGAGGGGTTTCACACATAATATCAGAAAACAAGGGCTCCAAATTGCACAGGTGGCTGGCAGAGTAGAATGAACTGGAAACTTCAGGGATCTGTAGCTGAAATAGTTAAACTGAGCTCATGATTCATCATGGTACAGTGCAGAATAACACAGTGTAAGTGTAAGGCTTAAATAAGGAATAAAACACTTGGAGGTGGTGTATAAAAGGATAGTATAATAAAAAAAAGAATAAAACACTTGGGAGTGGGGTATAAATGTATAGTATATTATAAAATAATAAAACACTTGGGAGTGGGGTATAAAAGTATAGTATAGTATAAAAGGAATAAAACACTTGGGAGTGGGGTATAAAAGTATAGTATAGTATAAAATAATAAAACACTTGGAGGTGGGGTATAAAAGTATAGTATAGTATAAAATAATAAAACACTTGGGAGTGGTGTATAAAAGTATAGTATAGTATAAAATAATAAAACACTTGGAGGTGGGGTATAAAAGTATAGTATAGTATAAAATAATAAAACACTTGGGAGTGGTGTATAAAAGTATAGTATAGTATAAAATAATAAAACACTTGGAGGTGGGGTATAAAAGTATAGTATAGTATAAAATAATAAAACACTTGGGAGTGGGGTATAAAAGTATAGTATAGTATAAAATAATAAAACACTTGGGAGTGGTGTATAAAAGTATAGTATAGTATAAAATAATAAAACACTTGGAGGTGGGGTATAAAAGTATAGTATAGTATAAAATAA
>CM075012.1:4911307-4934263 GCA_037576675.1 Pangasius sanitwongsei
CACTAGGGAGTTGTGTATAAAAGTATAGTATAGTATAGTATAGTATAGTATAGTATAGTATAGTATAGTATAGTATAGTATAGTATAAAAGAAATTACACACTAGGGAGTTGTGTATAAAAGTATAGTATAGTATAGTATAGTATAGTATAGTATAGTATAGTATAGTATAGTATAGTATAGTATAAAAGAAATTACACACTAGGGAGTTGTGTATAAAAGTATAGTATAGTATAGTATAGTATAGTATAGTATAGTATAGTATAGTATAGTATAAAAGGAATAAAACAGTGTGCTGTTATAGGAAAATAATCAACTATGGGGCGGTGTGATGTGGCCTGACACAAAATGGAGTTACTTTTACCACCCTAAAATTGATTATTTTCCAATAACAGCACATTGCAAAAATATTTTATTCCTCTTATACAACAGCGATTTACAAACACAATTAGTGTTAGAAACTTAGAATTTGACTGCTGTTACAAAGTATTGACACTGGAGTGTCCTTCCAAAAATGCTAAATATATGTCTTCACATAGCGAACTTTTTAGTAGTGGATGGATAGATAGAGGGAACGATAGAGAGAGGGAAATATAGTAACCTCATGCTAACTGCATTATGTGATGAAGTATTAGAGTGGATTACTCCTGCTGGGAGCTGTAGTGATTGTGTTAGTACAGCTACTAACACACACACACACACACACACACACACATTCTCTCATCTACTTTGTCTCTTTGCTTCTTTTCCTCTCTGACTTTTAACCTTTTAATTCTTTTTTGTAACGCCAAGACAAAAAATACCGTGAGTAACTACTGGGATGCTCAAATATATATCCTGTAGTATTTCCAATAAATATTAACAGATACAGCATATACTGTAGCACTAGAATATTAGCAATGAACCTCGGCTTATAACGTTTCTGTATTTCTGCAGGGCTGCTGTGTGCCAGTGGCTGGATATTATTTTTATCTTTCATCTTCCATCATGTTGTGTAATTATATTTTTCCATCTTCCTCTTTCTGTCTCTCTGTAAATTTGCATTTATCTGTGACTAAACGTGTTAAGCACATGCACTAAAATCCTAGCATTATGGAATTACGGATTATGGAATTATGACTTGACTAATCTAAATAATCCGATTCTTGATCTACTACAGATTGACTGATGTTGAGTAATCTCATTGTGGGTGTAACGTGAGGTTTATTTTCACAGGACTTCCACAATAGAGGCGTCTCTGTCTACTTCAGAGCTAATAACCATCTTCTGCTAGTACAACACACACACACAAGTACAGAGTTGTTTCTTAAGGTCCATCCAGAGGCCGTATTTGTTGTGCCTGTTTGCCGTGTTGTAATGTTGTGCCAGAATGCTTTAGGCTCCGTGCCATTAATGTGGGTGAGACGGTAAAGAGGTGCCAAAAACATTAGCGGCAAAAAAAGGTAGCAGCCATCTAGAAAAGACCCTCCTAATCAGCAATAATGAGCTATTAGAACAAGATGGAGCTCTCTATCCCTCCCTCTCTCCCTCTCTCTCTCTTTCTCTTTATCTATCTATCTTACACCCCCTCCTTCTCTGTGTCTTACTGTCACTCTCTCTTTTCTCGCTCGCTCACTTATTCTCTCATTCTCCCTTACTCTCCGTCTGTCTGTATCCCCTTTCATTAAGTAGCCAAGCTGAGACATGTTTCTTTATGGGTAATGGAAGGACTGAGTATACAGAAACACATTTATTTAATTGTGCATGTTTGCGCATTTGTGTGTGTGTGTGTGTGTGTATGTGTGTGTGTGCTTGTGTGTGACAGGTTTAGGTTAGGTACTGGCTGGACATGAGTTTGTGACACAGTGCTGCAAAAATGGCCGCAAAATGAAACAGTATTAACATATGTATCTATCAATTTGAAGGATATTTATTGTCTGTAGTATTTTATTCCTCAAAGTCTGTGATCATGAATTTTAAAAATGTGGTTTTAACGAAATTACTACAAGAGCTCAAGGACAGATAGAAGGCAAGTAACCATGCCTCACACACTCACTTTTTTTTTTCTTTTTTTTTTTTAATTTGTCCAATCACAGTCTCTCACTGGCTTGCTATGCTAGTCTCATTTTTTTTTTTCCTGACTTTTTGGACACCCTGTAGTATATTAATAAAAATATTTTATCTATTAAAATATATCATTTATAGACCTACAAAAGGACAAAGTTTGAATCTCATATATTTCTTTTTCTATGTTAAAATTCATTTACAAATAAAAAGAATTTCAAGAAGCTAAAAGTAAAAATGGGTTCATCTTGCAACAGGACAATGAATAAAATCAACCGGGGGAAAAAAATTTCCAAAAAAGGACCAAAAGAGGGATGTTTTTCATGACCCTGTCTGGAAGAATATTACAACGTAGAGGATCGAAAACCTATTCAGAAGATATGAAAGGCAATTTATAAAGGAAAAGGGTGGACATGCAGTACAAGTTATTACAGAACATTTATATTACATTCACATATAATTTCTACTATTGATACATTATCATAAGCTACCATTGGACCATTTTAATTACATGTGATAATGAAGGATTTGTGAAACCTGCTACAAAAAAGATGTTTTACTACAATAAAAGGGATGTGTATCTTTATGCTTTTTCCTTGGGTGTGCAAACTTTTGCACTCAATTCTACATATAAACCTATAACTATTATGGATATACACATATAACAGGAATGTACAGGACATTTTATTCATGCTACATCTGAATAGTACCACAGTTTTTTTAAACCAGTATGTTACTCAGTGAGATGAACAGAGTTTTCTCTAACAGAGATTGTGTTTAGAGTCTTCCTGGCTTTAGCATCATCTTTGTACTAATGTGCTTTTCTTAGAAATCATCCCTTGTTGGTCATATGTATGTTTCTCCACTGCCAGACATCTTAGAATGGAGGTTCTATCTATTCTACAGGTTCTACAGGTATGTCTATCTTTTTATCTCCCTCTCTTCTGTCCATCTCTCCACACATCTCCTTGCTCTCCCTCTCGCTCTTGGTGGTGCTGCAGTCTGTCACTTGCCTCAAATGGCTGTGTTAAATGCTTTCTCCCAAAGGCGTGTTGCCCCTCTGTGATGCTGCGAGCTCTCAGGTCTTCCAATAAGGGTGTGAGCTGTGGTTAAAAAAAAAAAGTCTAAAGCTGTGAAAAGGAGATCACAGACATTTCACCTGCAGAGAGTTTTTATGCCTACGTTATGATATAAACCCTCAGGCTAAAACAGTGGACAAGCAGACTGACACAAGTGTGGAAAAGGAATGCAGGAATACAGCACAGCATCAGTTTGTAACTGTTTAATACTGATCAACATTTACTTAAAATGGGAGGTAAATATAATTGTTATCAAATTATTAACAATTGATGAGTCATGTAGATCAGGTGTTAAACCTTTTACAATCAGGGATGCCATTAACTGTAAAAATAAATAAATAAATATTCAAAAATTAGGGACATTATTTAATTATTTGTACAGTAATTTTTTGGGGGCTAAAAAATTTTTTTTTTAAAGTTTTTCTGAACTTTCTGAACTTACATAGAGCCTATCTTTTAATTAAAAATTTTATCAATTAAAATTTTTTTTATAAATTAGTTTCTAGTTGACATTATTTTTAGGCATAACAACCATGATAATGGTGGGTTGTGAGGAAAAAAAAGCCTTAAAATGCATACTGTATACCCTGTAGCAGGAATCAGTAAATAGCAGCTCACTGACAAATCTGTTCATCCAAAATAAAAGTTATTTGTGCCACCAATGAAACAGGAAACTTTCCCTTTTTTAAGCATTCCGTTAAATTTCCCTATGCAAAATAACCTTCATTTCAGACAGGATATTGACATCATAGACTTCCAGTCCCACAGACATTTCAATTTATGTAACCTTCAGTTTAGATGAAATACTAATTTCTGCCAAAACCAGCAATCTCAAAGCAGCTCAGGATGCATTTGGGTGATTCTTTGTAAAGCAAGTAATTCCAAAAACGAGTAAGCCATTTTCATGGCAGCGGCTTGGCATGATGTGCTTTATATTATCACTTTGTCAGATTATAAGTTGTCAGGAGATGTGAGGGTGAAGTAGATTTTATAACATTTAATTTTTGCCTCTTACTATTTACAGTTTGCAATTTAGCTGACTAAACAGCTAGCAACCAACTCAAATACAATTGCCAGCCTATTTCTAGCCGGCTAACTCACTTCTGCCTGTAAAATTCCTAATGTACAAAACTTTGATTATATATAAAACTAAATTCGATAGTTAAATGTTTCGGGGAACTTTTGTCTGTCTATACAGCGAGCAACCAACTCTATACAAATGGCATCCTGTTTCTAGCTAACTAATTCACTTCTGCCTCTAAAATTCCCAATGATTGTGTGTAGGAGTTGATTTAATACTTAATTGTTTCTAAGATGTTTTTTTTTTTGACTGCTAACTATACAGCTAGGAACCGACGCATATAGAGTTGGCATCTCATTTCTAGCTAGCTATCTTATTACTGCTTGTAGAATTCCCAATGTACAAAACACTGATTATATGTCGAACTTGATTTGATACGTAAATGTTTCAGGGAACTTTTAACTTTTACCTATGCAATGAGCAACCGACTTTATACATATGGCATCCTGTTTCTAGCTAGCTAACTCACTTCTGCAGTAAAATTCCCAATGATTATAAGTAGAACTTAATTTAATACTTTCAGGGGAAATTTTGACTGTATTTACAAAGATCTGCTCTAGTGTTTCCTCATCGCATTTATTAAAATGCTAAGCTACTGCGCAAAAGCACAATCACTAAGATAGAGGAATTGCTGTCGTCTCTAGTCAGCTACAACATGAAATGCCCGGATGTCCTCAGCGCTTAACAGCTGTAGGTCTAATCTAGTACAATTAGTAAATTACAATTTTTTTTTTCATTACAATAGCGTAAGTAATGTTATGATTAAATTACCAAAGATTTTTTTTTTCTTGTTAGTGGCATGGGAATGAGAAAGGCTATTCAGATATTCTTTGTTTGAAAACACCAATTAGTATCTGACTCCTGTACAATGGTAGGCTATTAGTGGCGGCCCCGTGGCACCTACAGAACCATGTCGTACCCCATTCTAGTGAACAACACTGGAAAAACTGGCCTGCAGCCAAACCTAAGTATTCTGTCCTAGAGCAATTTTCAAGTCGAGTCAATTTGTAATGTCATTCCTATGAATGTATATACACTGAGATGCAATATTGGGCCACTATCCAACATACACAACAATACAGGAGTGTCAGGACCATGAGACATTTAACTAAACACACTGTAGGTGTACAGTGTAAAACGGTGTCTCAGGCTACCAGAGATCATCCCTCCTCTCCAAAGTTCTACCCCAAGCTACCTCAGCATTTTTCCTTTTCTGTGTGTTAGAGGTGAAGGTTGTTACAGGTGAGTATTAAAATGAATAGTGTGATACCTGTGCAACCAATATTGTTTAATTAATATCATATATCAGTTTTGTGTGCATTACAGTGACTTTGCTTTCTTAAACAACATTAAATGAGCTAAAATGCTGCAGCGACAGTGCATGTAGCAAATTACTTGGTTAAGGAAGGAAGTAGAATATATTAGGGAAAAATACTGGTAAGAGGATTGCAAAAAAAAAATGCTTGTTTTATACATTTTTAATTGTTATTTGATTAAAGAATGTACTAGAATATATGAAAAACTAACAAACAAAAACCTACTGTTAAGAGGATTGCAAAAAACAATAAATTATTATTTTATTATTTATTATTTATTTTATGTTTATTAATTTTTTTATTATTATTTGTTTAAGGAAAATACTAGAATAAACAAACAAGCAAAATCCTACTATAAAACATATCTTTTTATTTATTAATTTTTATTATTATTTGGATAAAGAAATTACAGGAATATTTATATTTTTTAATTAATAAATAAATACATTTTTTAATTATTATTATTATTTCTTTTTTTATTATAATTTGGTTAAGGAAAGTACTAGAATATATATATTTTTTCATTTCATTTTATTATTTCTTTTTATTATTTGGTTAAAGAAAGTACTAGGATATGTTTTTTAAAAAATATATACTGTTAAAGGATCATGGAAAAAAATGCCTAGTATTAGGGGTGCCAATGTGGCAAAAAAACAAAATTTATATCACAATACATGAAGACATTTTTTATAATACATGTTTATTATGATATTTATTCAAGATACTGTAGTGCCAACAAAACAGTACCTCTGTGTAGAACAATGTAGAGTAACATTTTTAAAAAATAATATTCCTAAAAACTACTACAAACAAAAGGCAAAAAAGGAGGAAAAATGAAAAATTTTGTTAAATCTTGGTTCCTAAAACCTTCTTTAGCTTGCCACTCTTGGCTAACACTTTAAGACTCTATGTAGTTGTTTTTTTTTTTTTTTTTAAAGTAGAACCAAGAAGTAGAACCAAGTAGAACCTTTAGAAGCTGTAGACCCGTTAACAGTCTGGAGATCACTTGAATGTATCTTTTAACGATATGTCAGAAAAGTTTATCGTGACATAATATATCACGATATTACATAGACATGTCATATCGCCAAGTCCTATCTGTTATGTTTATTCTTTCACAAGAGCGTTCTTGCAGTGTCCTGTATCATATTTTCACACATTATGTCACAACAGTATATGTCCACACCCCCTGCTGTGTGTTTTTGTCAAGGTGCACACGGACAAGGCCTACAGCTGGTCCCTGTCACACCAAAACCCTCATTTTTCCCAAGCTTCAACTTGAACAGGGCTTGAGAATCAGCCTCCTGATCCCCCCTTCCCTTCCCTTCCCTTAGAGCCCCCTTCTTACCTTTTCTTTAAACAATCCCTCCCCTCCTCCACTTAGCTCTTCTTCTTTAAACAATCTCTCCCTCACTCTTTTTCTTCAACAGGCTGCTCCACACACTCGCTGAATGAAGTTAGTGCTCCACTTCTTCTCTTCTCCCCCCCCTCACCCCCTCCATCTCCTCCTGGTCTTCCACTATTCCCGAGCAGACACACTCACTGAATTGTTTGTTAATAGTCCAATTAGATAATTGCCATCTTTCTCCCCTTGTGCTCTCTCTTTCCCATAAAGCAGTGAAAGGCTTTAGGAAGGGTGGGAGTTTGGGGTTGGGGGGTTCAGAGGGAAGAGGCCTTCTGGCCCAACAAGGTGACAAGAAGGGCCCGAGTGCACAGCTATTGGCTTGAATTGAATCATTGTAGACTAATCAATTGTCTTATTGGATTACCCACTGCGGCTGTTCCCCCAGATATTGTTGCGTCGACAATAAAAATAGCTGCAAGTGCCTGTGTGTGTGTGTATGTGTAATGAGGATGTGTGTGTGTGAGGGGTGTTGCTTCTTGTGCAGAAGGCACAAATAGATTTAAGGTGTGGGGTTTTGTATGTTTTTATGAGTTTACACTAACAACAATATGGTTGCTTGTTTTTGGAGGTGTGTGTCCATCTGTTTTGGACAGTACAGACCTGATATTAAAAATGACTTTTATTTGTTACTTTTATAGATGCGTTTGTGTTATTTATTTCACAGAGACCCAGGGTGCTGTTCACTTTTCTTTCTACTGGTGTGTATTTGCCTGTGATCTTTAGCGCTGCCAGAGTGCATTTCATTTTTTTCCCATTCCTTTTTCTTTTTGTATCCCACGTCTCTCCGCCTCTCTCACTCAGTCAAATTCTCTCTCTCTCTCTCTCTCTCTCTCTCTCTCTCTCCCACTCTCTCTCTCCCACTCTCTCTCAATCTGCCTGTGTCTGTCAGTCCTATCGTAGAGACAGTGGTGTGAATTGTCGTGCGGGCTCGTTGCAATATAACTGGACTAAATTTGCTTATCCTGAATATAGATTTACGTCTGATCAGAGTAACAGGACATCACGCAGGCCATCAGCGGGACACCTGGGACTGGACTGGAACTTTTCTGCAAGGGTTCTCCCTCTGTTGTGCATGTTGGGGTTTGCAAGCGTGTGTGTGCTCCTTCATGATCCAAGACCAATCATTTGACTGGGATCTGTAAGTGTGTGTACGTGTATGCGTGTGAAGACTGGCTAGAAGAGGGGTTGTAGACAACGCACCCCTCCATTAGCGCAGCATATATTTCCCCAAACAATTTAGCGTATTCAGGAGGTTACGCAAATCCGAAGCTGGCAAAATTACCGTAATCAATTGCAACGAGCGGGCATGCATCCATCCGCGCCTCTGATTGAATGGAGATCGTCTCTATCAGGCTGATGCACAAGTAACGAAGAGAGGGGCCACTAAATTGCTGCTGAATTTAGGGCGAGAAGTCCATGATCACTGTCCAAGTGAGTGCAGACACTGATGATAGAACGCCTGGGACATGAAGCAAGTGCCGCTCCGACATTAGATCCCTGACTCAAGTGTCCAAATAGCTGTGGTTTTACACACCGGACACAGAAACTAGCATTACCAAGATTTTTTTTTTTGCCCTTAAAAAAGAACAGAAGAAGAAAAAGAGGAAGGAGAGCTACTCTGATAAGGACAGACGAACATGGACGTCCGCTACAGCCAGGAGCCGGAAGTGGGGATGGTGCTGAAGAACGGACTGAAGGAAAGCAAGGAGGTGAAAGACTCCCAGGGGAGCCTTTCCAAAACACTCCTGAAGGAACCACAGGACTCTTTCTCCTCATCCGGAGCCATGGAAAACTGTGAAAAGAGTCGCACGAGCACGGGAGATCCAGACTACTGCCGGCGGATTCTGGTTCGAGGTAAGAGCGTGATGTCCAACTATTCGGATTTCATGATGCTCCTTAGCATTATTTCACTAAAAGCAGGATGTTTTCTGGACAGAGTGTGCCCATTTAGTAGCAGAAGTCACACATTTTCAGTGTGCGATATAATTTAAGACTTTCAGTTGATAAACAGAAGCTTCTCCTTGGTGTAACTGCTGGAGATGTTTTAGGGTTAAACCTGTCTCTCGAAATTCACATTTATTTTTTTTTTAAATATCATAAATATCAAAAATTTTATTTATCATTTAAAATTCAATTAAACTTTAAACACATAATAAATAATTAGACATTGTCTTGTCCTAAACCTAATTAAATTATAATATTTCTAGGATATTATAATCCAAAATGGATGAAAATATATTTATTACCTTTAGTTTTATAATCACAGGTGCATTTTTTTTTCAAGCTCACCGAAAATATGTTATTTCGTTTCCTCTGTAGATTTGAAATGTATGCTTTCTTTTTTTCAAACTGCGTCTGAATTTACAAAACATAATCCAGAAAACTACGGAAAATTATTTTTCACTGGTATATTTACTTAGATATTTTTATTCTTGTTCATGTCAGCAGTTTATTTCAGAAGAAGATTTATAAAAAATAAAATAAAAGTCATACCAATCCTGTCATCTGCAACCAAATGGCAAATAAATGATGGCTCAATTTATATTGAAATGAAATAAAGTGTAGAGCGCTAACATCCATGCTGTGCAGGTTCACCGCTTCCTAAAACCCACAGAGCAGTCAGCTCCATTTATTATTTACTTTTCCAAACTCAATCAGGCTCACACACAGAGACCTGATCAAAGCCCAATGAAATTAGCCTGATTAAATTATTGTTTTATTCCTTCCAGTTGTGCTTAAGCAACCGATGTTCCTGTTTCACCACACTGATCACATTACAGCATACACAATATAGGTGTGAAGGCGGCATTGAAAGCTAAAAGAGTTTTTCTTCTTGTTCTTTTTCTTTTGGTAACAGTTTTTAGGCAGTGTTTTTTAGAATTAATAAATAAATACTAAGTATTAGATTTTCAAAATAAATTTTTTAAAATAAAATTAACTTTGCTATTTCTTCAAGCAATGCGATTTCTTCTTTACTACCACTTCCATAAACTTTTTTTTTCTTTTTTTTTTTTTTTAAACGTTAAAGCACACTGCATCTGGAATCTAAAAATAATACTAAAACATTTAAAATCACAAATCAAATTAAGCAGTGTAAAATAAATTTCATTTATTTAGCATTTCGTTTGTGAAAGCCTTAAATCTCCTGCGTTATTTAAGTGAGAATTTAGGATTTGGGAAAACTGAGTTAGACTCCTGCACAGAGCAGGAATAGAAAAAGTCCTAGGAATCATCTGAATAAATAAAGAACAAGCGGATTTGACAAGCTCAGTTTAATTACATGTCTAAGAAATCTTATCTAATCACTTTAAATTTTATGCAGATTTGTTTGACTATATTTGTGAGAATATATTTACAAAATCATGTTAATTTTATGTCCATTTTCAAATTTGTCAGGCATTTTAATGTTTTTAGGCTTTTAATAGGTTAGTGCATTGTTGAGTATTTTATGTTAAAAAAAAACTTTTGTAAAAAAAATATATATATATATTATTATTAAGAAGAAATTGACCCTTTCTACCATGAGCGTACATTTATATTTCTTCTTTAAAAAAATAATTTATAATTATTTGCATTCACACTATGTAAAGGCTTTTGATTAGATAGAGGGGTAAATATTATAGTGATATCTGTGTGTGTGTGTGTGTGTGTGTGTATACTGTAGTGCTTCATACACAATGGCATGTCTGAGACACAGTCACAGCATTTGGGTTGCCTTTTTTCAGATGCCAAAGGCTCGATCAGAGAGATCATTCTTCCCAAAGGTCTGGATCTGGACCGGCCGAAGCGAACCAGAACCTCGTTCACAGCCGAGCAGCTCTACCGGCTCGAGATGGAGTTCCAGCGGTGCCAGTATGTCGTGGGCCGAGAGAGAACTGAACTCGCCCGGCAGCTCAACCTGTCTGAGACTCAGGTATACACACACACACACACATACACACTCATGTGAATTTTTCTTTATATAGCTGTGTTAGATGTGTGTATATGCACATTTACTAATAGCCAAGAAATATAGAGAGCTATAGGGCAATATATATATATATAAATATATTTCTCTATATATACATAGATATATTGTAGGTAGTAATGCAGAGAAATATTTTAGTCCTTTTTGTTTAATATTTTAGAAGGCTTAATTTAAATGACTCAAATTATTTGAGATGTTGCTCCTGCTATCTGGCAGAAACAAACATAAAGCCTGAATATTTATTATTATTATTATTATTATTATTATTATTATTATTATTATCCCAGCAATTTAATTATGTTTTCCAATTTGTATGTCTTTCTTTATACATTCTCTTTATGATGATTTCAGTCAGCCAGAATTGTCGTATGCTTATGTTCATCGAGGCTTTTTTGTTTGGCCGTCTGTTGGAATGCTGTAAATGCTGATGGACAGAAGATTTGGTGCGTAGTGTAAAGATCCACAAGGCTAAAGACCCCCTGGAGTGAAAGCAATAGAAACAAAATATACTGTCCCATGTACTCCAGAAAAAAAAATCAAACAAATATGTAGCTGTGTACATGTGCCTCAACTGTATAATCCTTAGCCATTTCAGTTACACCTTTTACTTAAGCAAGGCTGTCAGCTTTGTGTGACTGGGACAAATGGCACATTTTTAAAAACTAGCCGTGTTATGTTATTCTTCATTTTTGAGTTAACCAGAGGTCACACTACTGAACTAGACTTTCCCTCTTGCTTTCTCTGTCTCTATCTGTCCGCACTGTGGGCTGGATTGCAGTAGTAGTGTGCTGTAATATGACGTGTTGTAAAGTCGTAGTTACGTATTTGTTTGTTAGTTTATTTATTTATCCATTAGCATGTTGTGTATAGCAAAAAGACCCAGATGTCATATACCTGAAGATGGAAAACACTAAACGTATTTATCTAGCTAATTTAATAGCCATGGCCTTATCTACAAACCTCTCTCTGTGCTGCTATATCACACTGATGATGATGAGGATGAGGATGATGAGGACGATGTCATGGTAGTGTGTAAAGACATGTCTGTTTGCAGACTCTTTATTGGTCGCCTCACAAAACTAACATGTGCTGAGAAAAGTGTGAGAAAGCAAAAACAGAGAAATTACATACCGAGACCAGAGAGAGAGAGAGAAAGAGAAAGAGAGAGAGAGAGAGAGAGAGAGAGAAAGAGAGAGAGAGAGTCTGATTAGTTGTCAATTGCAGACAATTCAATTTTACTCAAAGGGAATAATCAGAGTATTTTTATTCACAGGATGGTCAGAATTCATCTGCAGGCACTTCAGTGTTTTTTTAGCTCCCGTCCTGGTTGCTCAAAGCCGCTGTGCCATTTCTTTCCCCCACTTCTTGAGTGTGTGTGTTTGTTTTAAGTGAATGACCCAGTCAGTAATAGACCATGCTGTATTGAAACGAAGTCCTGATGAACTTGCTTGATTTGGTTTGGTTCATCTCGCGCTGTTTTAGCTGGTGTTCGTGCTGGTCAAATGTTTATTTTTTCACAGCTGTAAACACATACAAAGCAAAAAAAAAGTTGAGAAAAAAGATTTAAAAAAAAAGACTGCATACACACCTACACACACTTACACAAGTCCACGTCATCTATATCCTTATATTCACCATTTGATTTTCTTTTCTATAATATTTCTTTTCTTTAATATTTTTGTGCAAAATGATTGAGGAATGGAGGAATATAATAATCATGCATAGCCTCGTGATTGGATGTTGCATGTACGGTGTGACGAGTCTTTCCACCCCATAATGTATACATTTACAGACATGTAATTTACTGTGTGTAGTCACAGTGTAATGACACACACACAGGCTCAGAGCCGTTAGACACCGTGTTTGTCGGAGTCAATAGAAAACAGGTGAAATTCACTAGCAGAATGTCTCCCAATCCAAAGCACACACGTAATGTTTTCTGAAGAATACAAATGGATTTGCATCGTTATCTATGCAAAATTGTTTATTTGCTGAACATGGTTTGTGATTCGTTTGATTGTATCTTGTGTATTAAAAACCCCTGATTGTTCACTGTGTGCAATCAGAGGACACATGTTTACACAGCTGCAGGTTGCTAACTCATTAGCTGTGGATTGATTTCCAAACTGTGCGCATGTGCTAATGAGGTGAACATTAACTCAGATAATAGCACCTTATATAAGAGACGGTACAGCGTGTCAGTAATTACTGTTTAAATTGTCCCTCATTCTCTTTTCTTCTCTCTGTATTTGCACCACAGTCAATTACAGAAAGTGGCTAGCGTCTAATATTTTTCACAGCCAGCTTTATTACTTATTACATGTTTCTGCTCACATTTTAAACCCTCTCACCTGCTTCCTTCTGTCTGTGGGCAGGTGAAGGTGTGGTTTCAGAACCGGCGTACGAAGCAGAAGAAGGACCAGGGGAAGGATGCGGAGCTGCGCTCGGCTGCGCACTCGGAAACGGCGGCCACGTGCAGCGTGCTGCGTCTGCTGGAACAGGGCCGCTTGCTCACGCCGCCGGGTATGCCTGGCCTGCTGCCCCACTGCGCCAGCTCCTCACTGGGCATCGCTGCTAACGGAGGATCCTCCTCCAGCAGCGGCACGAGCTCAGCCACAGCATCCAGAAGCCCTCCACTGCCCGCCATGTCCGGCTCAAGCACACTAACCAGCGCCCACCATGGGCTCTTCAGCTTCCCCGTGCCCACGCTGCTGGGAGCCGTGGCATCGCGGATCTCCTCTGCGCCGCTGGGCATGGCTGGCTCGCTGGCCGGGAACCTGCAGGAACTGTCAGCCCGCTACCTGAGCTCCTCGGCCTTTGAGCCGTACTCGCGGACCAACGGCAAAGAGGACAAGAAAGTTTTGGAATAATGTCCGTTTTCTCTAACTCCTCGACTTTTTGTTTATGTTTTGTTCATTTTTTTTTTCACTCTGTGTTCTTTATGTCATCCGTGCTGTGGTTGTCAGTCCTCATGTCTGTCCTTCGTGTTGTCAGAATGCACACGCGAGGCCTCTCGGTACTGTGACAAAGCAGAATTCGGACTCGCTCGCCTTTCAGACAGGAGGATTTTCCGAGCTTCTTGCACTACTTTAGAGTTTCACCGCCAGGTCGGGAATTTTTAATGTGAAGAAGGAGCATAGTAAGAAAAAAAAGAGTTGAAAAGAAATCCTTACCAGCACAACTTATTTTTATTTCTCCTGTCCATCTGATTTTATCATTTCAGTAGCCAGACAGTCTCAGTTGTTTTAATAATGCTAAAAGAAATAATCTTCTGTCTGATAGGATGCCTATTTTCACAAAGCTGATGAGTAACAATGAAAGAAACAGAAACATAACGTTTGGCTTAAATCATACTAAAATACACTTTCTGTTTTTCTCTTTGTAGAACCACATTTATATGATGATGAGATGTAGTGCCATGTTATTCAGCTCTCAGTGGATTGAGCTTGCAGATTATGTTAAACTGACATTCATTTAATTTGGCCAAATATTACTTTTTCCAAAAAAAAAAAAAAAAAACAGTGATTTTTTTTAATTTTTTTTACCAACACCAGCACAGCTAAACATCCTGTGAATATATTGTATGCATCAGCAAGTAATGAGTTTGCAATTTGAAACTATTCAATCAGACTTTTTGTAACCCATCGTGTTGTTTTTAACCCTGTCGGGCTGTTAAAACTCGTCTGGTCGTCCTGTGATTTTTAAACTGAGTTTTTGTGAGGGCTTTGTTTCCTTCCTGTGCGGTTTCCCGGGGGCCGTCTCGCTCTGTGTTTCAGTGTCTTCAGTGAATATGCAGTCTTGCTCTTCTTGCGTGTGTGATGGTACTGTAGTCCTGAGTTCCATGTTTTTTGCGTATGTGTTTTTCCAAGTTAAGTTGAAATTCCCTCACAGTTGCTCCGAGGCCTTGATGAGGACGGATTTTCAGATTTTCTGGACACTTTTCCAAAAAAGGCATACCCGTTTTGTCAGTAAAATGAAACACCTAACCTATACAGAATGTTTTTCTAATTTCTTCCCCGCACTGGAAAATCCGACACCACTTCTAATCATGAAAAACAGAGCTGGAGAAGCCTTACACACATCCTCGTCATCACGAAGACAGAGGAATGGAGAGAAAAGGTCGGGACCGAGCAGGCCGATATGCCGAGGGAGGAGTGAGGGCGAGGCGAAATTATTGTAGTATAAAAGCAAGAAAAATGAGAATTGTAACTAAAACAAATTGTTATTTTATTGTAAATTATTTCATGTCTGTAATAAATAGATTAGTCTATTTGCAAAAAAATGCAAGAGTGAATGTAGGGGACGGTCAAAAGCTCCCCGGTGCTGTTGTTCTTGAACATGTTGACCTTTTGTGACCTGTGGTACGAGTGTGGATATATATTATATATGATTGCAAAAACAACTTCAGACGCCTTCAATCTCCTCCTTTATTTCCTTCTGGCTTTCATTCACACTCACGAGCTGTGTTTGAGTTCCTGCAGAGGAAGATATTCTCATATTTCCTCATACCAAATTCTTATTCAAATCACTTATTATACACAGAATATTATTGCTTTTTTGTTCGTAAAGTAGCAATGATTTGTCCTTCATTTGCATAGCCATTCTTCCGATACACAGTTATGAGCGTCGCCTCACACAAAAAAAATGAGCCGTGATTGCTTTTGACTGAAATTCCTAAAAAAAAATCCATACACAATCGTGTTAGTGGGCATTAAGCTTATTACCGAATTGTGGCTTTTTTGAAAAATACAAACGGAGGTTATTTGTTAGCCTGTGAATGCCATTCACACAATTCGCTTTCTTCTGTGTGCATTTTCGTGCACAAGGTTGGCCAACGCTGTCAATACAACAGAACTGCATCTGTGCACCCTTTCTTCTTCATGCATTGAGCCTCTTTTTTTTAAAAAATAAGAAGACGATGCAAGGCCATGCTCTTAGTTGCTGGGATCAGTGTTGGTGATGAACCGTGCTCATTGAGGCACTCGTTGTGGGTAGTCTGTGTTTAATTGGCCTAGGGCTGGGGGTTTGGTGATTTCTAGAAAAAGATGTCGCTAGCGGAGTGAGACAAGGGCATGATGTTGTAATCATACACTGATGTCGTTATTCTGCTCGGATGTTTTGACAGGAGAACAATAAGACGTGATTTACACCATGGTTGGACTTTATAAAAGCAATTATATCAGACAGAGTAGTTGTACAGGATTTGGCCGGTTCTGATTCATGTGCTAGCCATATTTAGTGTTTTCTTGGATTTTTGACCAAATTAGCCATCTGACTCACTTAGCGTGTGTGTGTTTGTGTGTGTGTGTGTGTGTGTGTTAGGAGGTGGGCATGGCGGGGATATATGTGACCATTTTCTAGCAAATGTCCCATCTGCTTTTTACAAAAACTGTAGTTTTTATTTAAAAGAAAATGAAAGAACCATAAATTTGGGTTTTGGTCAGTGAAATTACGGTTGGGTTTAGGTGAAGGCATAGCATTAATTAGTTGCAACAATACTAATGTCAACGGAAGAGATAGCAACACACACACGTTAGCCTTTGACACAGCAATCTGTATTGTACAATTTAGTTAACTGAGAAGGTTTCTACTTTTCCTGTTTGATTCCCAAGTCATTTGGTCATTTGATGTATCACTTGTATACAAACATGACAAAAGCATTTAAATTGAGGTTAAAGGTTTGCCCTGGCACACGCTCTCAATTTTACGGCTCTAATGCAGTGCACAAATCAAAGGGAAAGTATATAAAAAGTACAAAGGGATCAGATTTTCTGAGGGTCAACCTCAAATCAATTTATTCCACTATTTGTTACTGTTTATGCAGGGGAGCGACGTCCACAATGGGGCACGCCAGGCGGACACTAAACTCCTTCACAAAACCGAGAGAGCGAGAGAGACAGAAAGAATAGACTGTCCTTGTGGTAAAAGATGAAAATGGTCACTTTGTGACACACTTGCATTTGTGTGAGAGTTCAGCTGAAGAAAATGTGTGTGTTTGGGGAGGGGGGTGGATGCTGGGTAGTAACGTAGCTTCTCTCTGGCTGTCTGTATGTCTGTCTGTGTGAAAGCATGGAGTTGTCTTGACAACATAACCTGAAGGTTATTGCTTCTGTGCCAACGCCTGTGTGTATAAAGCGGTTCGTGGTAAAAGAGCTGATTTAAGAATCGCTCTAAAGTGTGTCGAGTTTTATTTGTGTATAAAAGCAACGCAGTATCATAGCTTATGTTTGTCTGTCGATACATCTCTATAAGTGAAGCGTAAGTTGTTGAAGATGGGTTTGCTGGCTGTCCTGCACACTGTTGTACTCCTATCAGGGACAATGTGGCACAAATTGGGACATAATTGAGACATGTTAAGAACATAACGTTTATTTGACTATTGTCCGTGGAGAACAACAGTAACTTCTGAATGATCAGATTTGTTAAAATGGAGAAATGCTGTGCTTGTCCCGAAATGTTTAATGCACTAGATACAATATTAGGGCTCTGTGCTGCACTAGTGATGCACTAGTTCTGTGCTGCACTAATGATGTGTTTGTATCTCTGCACACACTATGGACAGCAACTGAAGGCCTTTGTCCCTTTAGCAGTGGATGTGTGTGAGTGTATGTGAGTGTGTGTGTGTGTGTTCAAGCCTGAACCTGTCCCACACCGTTGCCGAGGCTTGGGAATCTCCCAAACAGCATAAAAACCCCCAGCTGCTGCCTCCTCCTTTTCTCAGCACTCCTCTATCTCTGTATAGACCAATTAGGCTGAAGGTCAAGCTGGATTGGGTTTGGAGGGGACAAGGGGGTGGAGCTAATAGTGATGGGGGGTGTGCATGTGCGTGTGAGACCACCAACACGTTTTTCTTCGTCACATGACCAGCACTTAAGTCCAGGCCTCAGGGAGGAGGAAGCACAGCATCCTGTGGCGGTTTTGTTCCTCTTTGTGCATCTCCAAGCTTCCTCCTTTTATTGCCGGACACTAACCGTAACATCTGTGTATGAAGTACAGAAGAATAGAGGAGGGTTTTGTTTCTGATCTTCAGGAGGTGGAAATCCTGCCAAAGGTATCTACAGCTTTTCCTCATGTGTGGGAGGGAAACAGGAAATGAACCGTACAGGATGACAGATCTAATTAGCTAATCAGAGGCCTTAGGCAAAAAAAAGCAGACATTGAATGTATACACACAGACACAAACATCCCTAAACACTAACTCAAATTCACCCTAAATTTTGTTTCTTGACCTCTCATTCTCATGAATGATTCCTCAGCTAAACATCTTCTCACGAAAACATTCCCTCACCTGACTATACTCTTAGGGGAATAAAAAGGTTCTATAAGAGTTCTTTAGATAGGTTATTTTAAAGATTCTCACGCAGTTATAAAAACACTCTGTTGTAGGGTTCTTGATTGGATCCTTAATGTCTCTCCTAGAGATTGTACCATTTTTCTACAATGGTACTCCTTCACTTTTAGCGCTTTTCCACCTGGTAGCAAATTAAAAGTTAGGACTATCTGTATCCTGGCCACGTCTGTGTGTCTGTTTCTCAATCCATAACCCTAGACATGAACATTCATGGGTCGCAGTGGATCCTGGAAACACTAAACGTGAGGTGGGAATACATCCTGAATGGGATACCACTATCACACACACACACACGCACACTAATTCACACCTAGGGGCAATTTAACATAGCCAATCCACCTATCGGGATGTTTTTGCGAGGTTGGAGGAAACCGGAGAACCTGGAGGAAATCCACATGGACACAGGCAGAACATGCAAAGAAACTCCACACAAAAAGTAATGCAAGCTCAGGATCAAACCAGGGACCCTGGAGCTGGAGCTGTTACTGTGTACTAACACATACCTACTGCTCTACCATGACGCCCACATTTTTCACAGTTTTGAGATGTTTTATAGCTGCAACTACTCTGGCTTACTCCACTAAAAAGTGCAATTGGGGACTAATGTTAAATTCAGGGTAATAACTTCAGAGACCCTTGTACAATTTCAGCTTCTGTTTAGGAATTTGTGAAATGATTGGTTTAGGTCCCGCCTCTTGGCACGGTGGATAAATCTATAAACAGAGGTTTTGAGAAATTAAACTTTGAGTGTCAAATTCTTACTCAGTTAAAAGTGAACCTATCCAGCCAAAAAATGTATTCAAGTAAAAGTCTACATTTAAACGCTTTTAAAACGTTTAATAGTTTCTACGTTTAAACACGTTCAAGTATTAAAATGTAAAAGGTAAATGTTTTAAACTGATGAAATTAGGTAATGTCGGGTTTCAAGTAAAAAGTAACAATTTTTTGACTAATATAAACCTATAAGAAAATGATTTTTGTTTTAGTGCAATTTTACTGTTTTGCCTGAAAATATCATTTAATCTCTGTAGGTTTGCAATATTTACCTTTAACTAGATGTTTACTTGCTGACTAGCCAATTACATTAGCTATTGTAATCAAGGCCATTCTAACCTGGCATTAGCAAAGAAATCAGGCTGACTTAGTTCAGCGTAACCAGTTTATGTTAGCAAATTAGCAAAACTTACTAAGCAAATTAGTAAAACCTACTAAGGGAGGCAAAGAAGACACCTCATTTTATACAAGTATTTGTTTACACCAAAATATTGAAACCTTTTACTGAGGTAGGGCCAGGGGCATTCATCCTCAAATTCAACACTGCAGTGTGGTGGGTTATCCATCTTCAAACACACATGGATAGCTATAGCGCTAGCTACGTAGTGTAGCATGAGAAGGTCACTGCCAATGATGACAAACTGGAACAATGCTTGATACTTTTTTCTACCTCAATGTAATTAATTGGATGCTAAACTGAAATGATAGGATGCTAAACTGAAATGATAAGAGTACTTTAAAGGTTAAAAATATATATATATAAAGAGTAAACAGGGTTTTTTTCTTGGAAATGTCATTAAGTACGAGTAGAAGTATTCAATAATACTCAAGTAAAGTATAAATACACAAATTAATTAATTAATGATAATACTAAAAATACTCCACCCCGACAATAAAGAGTAATCAACAAAGCTAGAGACAAATCAAAACAATTAATTATGTATTTGTCAATAGGATAATTTTTTAATAGCTTATTTTATTATTTGAACTGTTGATTTATTTAATGGTAAATTGATTACTGAGAGACTCAAATTGGTTTCCATACCGATGTAGGCAAGTCTTTCCACTAGTGAAATACATTACACAATAATAAATACTTTCCCAATAGAAACAGTTAATCTGCCTGTTTCTGGCCATGACAAGCATTCAAACATGGACAATAAAAAGTGGCTTAGCACACTGGAATACTGTAAATACAGTTCATATGTTCTCAGTAACCTTGGCGGCTCAGTGGTTTTTATATCTAATATCTAATCGAGGCTCATTAGCATGAGTGATTTTCTAGTTCAACGAACGTGTGTAGGTGTGTTCTCATTGTATACTTCCTGCACAAGTGCTGTTCGAGCCTCTTGTACAACAGTCATCGGTTTTCCATGCAAAACAATTACTAAGGACAGAAACTGAGTTTTGACACCATACATCTGAGCTCCACATGTTCCGTATTCATATCTGTGAAGTTTAGTATGTTTGCCCATGTCTGTTTGTGTTGACTCTAAAAATTGCCCCTAGGTATGAATGAGTGTATGAATGAGTGTATGAATGAGTGAATGGGTTTGCATGGTGTCTTTCAATGGATTGATGTATCATCCAGTGTTCCTGGGATAGACTCTGAATTCACCCTGACCCTGACCAGGATAAAGCAGTCACTGAAGATGAATGAACATTCCCCATCTGTATGTGTGCTATATATGCCACTTTAATTTAATTGCATAATAAATGCCTAATCTTTCTTCACTGTTTACAATATCATCACATTATTGAAATGAAACAAGAACTATAAATGTTTACGTGTAGTGGTCTTAGAATCAAACCTCATAATTACTCACTAAACCTCACATTTAGTAAATCACATTTACTTACTTGTGTACAGTCATTAGCTTCTCAGCTTTAAAAACCTAATTAGTCTTTTTAAAGGGTTTGCTCTTGAATTGTTATTGCGACCTACTGGGTCATGTTACATTAATGTTGAGAGTAACTTCTGGAAATCTATGAGCACAAAGACAATTGTTAATCAAAGCAGCAAAAGAAATTTTAGGCTGTAAAGGGAATTTTAACTGTAATAAAGGCATTTTTGATTTCCTTAACTGAAGCACCTGTCTCACATATAATTATTTATACCATGGCCACAGAAAATATTCATCACTGGCTGGCAAGTGTTCTTTATTTATTCTAATATCAGGAGAGCTGTCCAAAAAACAGTCAACATTAAATCTCCGAACTAAATCAACACTGCCAATAATAGGTTAGAACATAACCATAACAACAAGCATATGACAGTTAATGCCATGTTTATACTTCGCTGCTGTGAAAAATGAATGGTTTGAATTTATTCCATTTACTGCATGGAAATTAATTTAATTAAAAGTGACTAAAAGGCAAGTAAGGTATGCACGTAAGGTAAGTAAGGTACTATAAGAACAAGATTATAATGGCAGCCCTACTGAAATGGGAGGAAAAAAGTTTGCAAAATCAGATCACTTTTGAGTCAAACACATCCAAAGTGTTATTTTTAGTGTTACTGAGTAGCTGCGGTATAGTCAACATAACACACAATGCAGTGTCCTAGTGCCTTTACTCTAATATTATTGAAAAGCACTTGTTACTAAATTTAAGATGGTATGAGTCTTTTTTTAGTATGACAAGTGCCATTTGCTGGAATTCATACAGTATGAACTCATACAATTGAGTTTCTCAATTGCTTCCTATGAAAAAATGAAATACCAGCCTTTAAAATTCACCATCAAATCTAATAGAGTATGTTTAGTTAAGTAAAAAATATAAGTTTGGTAGATTAGCTAGTTAGGTTTTGTAAATTAGCTTGTTAAATTATCTGGATAAATGATGTTTTGCAAATTAGTGTGTTAAATTAGCTAAATAGTTAGATTTTGTAAATTAGCTTGTTAAATTAGCTAGCTAGTTTCATTTAAATTTCAATTCAATCGTTTAAAAATTGGTTAACCAGCAGTCCAAATTCCAGGTTTGTCTGAGTTGTGGTAAGCTTTCTACCTGTTAAAACGATTTTATGTTTAAATATAGTATGTTTAAATATAGATACTTTTGACTTTCACTGAAGTAGATATTTGCCTCCATACTTCTACTTTTAAGTGAGCAAGATTAACCTTTACTTAAGTACAGTTTCTCAGTACTTTGTCCATTCTTGCTTATGAACATACATATGAATTATAAATCACCAGTATTCCAAGTTCTTATTAGCATTATCTAATAAAACATAAGATCATACTACAAAATGTACACTTTAAATTGAAATCATACTACGAAACCTACATTTTACATTGAAATCGTACTACAAAACTTGCAATTTACATTAGAATCATGCTCCAAAACTTACATTTTACATTAGAATCATACTACAAAACCTACATTTTACATTGAAATCATACAACAAAACTTACATTTAATAAATATAACAACTTTAGTAAACTTAGTACAGATGTATGTCTTGAACATTATTTACATTTGTACAAGAATATTGTGGTTATTTATTGGTGCTTTTCATTATTGGAGCTTTTTATAGGCAACTTGTTTTTAAGTTATTAAGGTACCTATTAATACAAGTGACCAGTCAAATCTGCTAGTACCTATAAGAACTATAGTTTGAACTGTGGTTTGAACGCACACCTTCTAGCCAATCAGAATATTCAGATATTATTCAGACAGACCATGGTATAAATATAAATTTTTGTATATATAACATATAATATAAATTAGAAAAAATGTAAAAATTTATAAAAAAATAAATAAATTATATAACATAAATTTATCTATACAGTCTGGACAGTTTGGACAATGACAGAGTTTTTGTGATTTTGCCTTTATACACCACCACAATGTATTTGAAATAAATTGACAATGATATGCCTACCTTCTCCAGAGTATTCTTGACTTCTGTTGATGTTGTGAAGGGGTTTTTCTTCACCAAG
>CM075012.1:4946936-4972252 GCA_037576675.1 Pangasius sanitwongsei
AGAGACAGACAGACAGGCAGAGAGAGAGACAGACAGACAGGCAGAGAGAGAGACAGACAGACAGGCAGAGAGAGAGACAGACAGACAGGCAGAGAGAGAGAGAGACAGACAGGCAGAGAGAGAGACAGACAGACAGACAGACAGGCAGAGAGAGAGAGAGACAGACAGACAGACAGGCAGAGAGAGAGACAGACAGACAGGCAGAGAGAGAGAGACAGGCAGAGAGAGAGAGACAGGCAGAGAGAGACAGACAGTGATGCTGGTGAAGGATCAGTAACCCAGAGCTTTAACCACTGAGCCACCACTGCCCACATGTAGTGCATGCCATGAGATTCAACTACAAAAAAAAAGGCAGAACAACAAAAGCTGCAGCAAAAAGTACATTTCTGTCTATACATTCAACATGAATAAAATCTACTACAAGTACAATTTATTTATAACCACTGGTGCCTGACAGGTTTTCAGGTTCTGCATCAGATGCAGGCGTATCGTCATACTGTCACTGTGATATTCAGCACCTTTACTGCACACTGAATTTTTGTCCATGTCGTACTGCCTTGTGGACATGCAGCTATTCAGAAGCAGAATAGACCAGTTAACAAATTAGGTTAATATAAACAATAATAATTTTTCTGTTTGATAGTTTTCGTCTCTTGTTGGTGGATGGTAGCTGAAAGAAATTTTCACACTTAGCAAAACCTTTACTGCACAGTTGTTTTGTTATTAATGGATAAAAATAAAATGTGATCTCTGCTTTTCATTTGCAGGACTAATGTTCCTTCTTAAAGCTGATTTATACTTGCTGTTAACTACGTGTACACGTACACAAGATGGCCGCCATGTGTTATCCTTCAGTCGTTTGGCAGTGAGAACAGTCACACCACCTGCGGAAAGTTTTAAAGAGAAACGGAGCTCGTCAGTGTGTTTGAAATCACTGAACATTTCAGTTTGACTTGGAATCCAGATGAACAGAGATGTTTTGGATGTCTAATGGCCTCCGTTTTTAATCTTCTAGATGTACATAAGATACGCAAGCGAGTATGTAAACAATGCAGCTCGTGTAGTTACTGAGCGCACACACGTACGCCTGGTGAAAATGAAATATATTTGCACCTTTAGCTGCTGAATCATTTACAGCATGGGTATTATTTCCCAAAATAATCGTTAGCCTCATATAACAGTAGCTAAATGGCAGCCACTAGCGACTATGATGAGACTTTGTCTTGTCTCAGATTCAGTCTGCAATGTAGATTTTTGTACTTGATGTTTATATAGAAAACATTTAAAAGGGGTAATGCCTGACATGACTGAGCAGGCGTAAAGCACATAGTGCCCAGGCTCTGAACAACATATTGTGATCAAAAAGCCATGTTCCAGACATCCCTCTCTGTCTTTGTTCCCATGTGATGTTATTTTTAAAAAAATTTTTACTCCCTGATTGTGTTTGTAAATGCAGCCTGATACCATAATGCCATGAAATAGTGATTTTTACTCAGTTATCCTACTGTGAACACGTCAACCTGCAACCCCGCTAGCTTATGAGTGCTGTTTTAAAGTTGCGGCTCAGTTTGTAATCGGAAATGCTTTTTCAGATGTGCAGAGAACTCAAATTTACTGATCTGTTACGAAATAAAGTTCATTTTAATGTTTTTAATGCACCGCCTTGAAGAGAGGCACTAGGGTTAAACCGTTACACTTCAGTGTACTTCCTTGCCAGCCAACACAACCAACACATTTCACCCTCCCACACACACACGCACACGCGCACACACACAGAGTCCTCTGATTACACACGGTCCAATCAGTGTGAGTGTGCAGGGAGTCGTCACTTGGCAGGCGCTACCTGTAGGGCCAAGAGCGTTCCTCTTTGATGGGGTGTTATCATTCTTGAGGACTTTGTTAGAACAGCTGCTATTCTAAAACTGTGTGTGTGTGTGTGTGTGTTTTTTGTAAGGGTTTGCTTGTAGTGAGAGTTGGTTTAATGATTTATAATCGAACAGAACTGTTAGAGAAGCTTGGCTAATACTTCCCATTGGTTTATAAGCACACTCAGTGTGTAGTAGTATAACTGATAACCTCATCAGGAATTTTATTAAATAAGCGGTGCACACACACACACACACACACACACACACACACACAAACGCACAAATTTAATAACTGTATCTCGCCTAAAAGTGAATTTATTTTTGTTACTATAATAACCAGAGGTACCAGGATGAATGAGATCCTTAAATCAACGTCTGTGGCTCTTAAATCAGTAAAGCGACAGAAGCCTTGTTTCATTGCTGTTTTCTCAGTTCCCCGTTCAGCAGTTTTTTGTTTTTTGTTTTTTTCTTGACCCTTTGAGGGTCATAATGTTTTATCCTCATTTTTATTTCTTCATACTAGAAATGATTAGTGCACATTGGAGACCTCAGAGTGTACCCATGAAAGACTTGAAAATATTCCAATCTTCCGATACTCTTGAAATTTTTTAATTTTGCGGCTTATTTTTGTCCGATTCTTGTACTTTGAAATCAAAGCCCCGAGCTCTTGAGCTGTCAGCACCATAATTGGATTCTCTGTGTTAGCATTGAATCCAGAGTGAATACCATCGCGGTCTCCTGCGAGTTTCGATTCACAGCCTTTCATACATCCGTTCTTTTGCTTGTCCGCCATTCCTCTTTTTTTTTTTTTTATTTTTTATTTTTTATTGAGTCTTATTTCACGGTTTTTCACACATTATAATGTTGTCGGCTTCTAAATACGATTGAATCGCAGCACAATTACGTTTCTTAACAGAATAGCTGGTGCAATTATGAAACCAGGAAAAAATAATAATTGATTATTTTGGCGGAAATGTGTTAATGTGTCTTTAGTCGAAAGCTTGAAATGGACATTTTGTAGCTTTTGAAAAGCCCTTATTTGCATGCTGCGTATTGAAGCCACACGTGGTGAAATGTTTGGAAGAATAGCAGCCTGATTCACTTAACATCTTCGATGTTCATTCTGTTCACATTTCTTTTAGTTGGCTGCCTGAATCATGATGATTAGTGCAGGCGTAATGTTTGCGATGCAATTTTCCATCTATACTTTTTTTTTTTTTCTTTTTCCTTGCTTTGTAAAAATCTAGTTGTTATCCAAAATGTGGATGTTAGAGTATTGTGTTAAATGTGGTGTGGTGTCCTTGCAAATTTTTTTTTTTGATGGAGCATAAAAGGCCCAATATTTATATCGCTCTGGAAAATCTCCGATGAAAATTTGTTTGCTTGTGTCTCTAGGTACCTGTTCTAAAACACTTTCTAGAAACTCGTATTTGCGTGTTTCATTTCAACAAAGGCCAAGCCTAGTTTCCAAAGATGGTGCAGTTTACGCTAGATGACAAAAAGCTCTGGTGCCTCTATCTCACATCGAACTGAAATCAGCTGTTTAAAATGTTAAAAATATATATTTCATTAATGGTTTTTTTTTTTTTTTTTTTTTTTTTCCTTTTCCAATTGGTCAATTTTCCTTTTCCATATCATTTCAGTTTCACAAAAAAAATGGTCTCAGCACTCTTCAAGGACATAGAAAGTAGGATACTGAGCTTAAGGTTGAACTTCACTTTTGTTCACCATTGAGATTAAAGAAGGAACGTTTTCTGAATCGCCCAACCTTGAGTTGATGCACTCTTCAACACCATGGTCTGGAACTAAACTCACATTCTCTCAGCATTGCGCACTTGTGCCTTGTCTGTTTTGTTGTTGTTGTTTTTTTTAATCAAAGACCGCTTGTCTGTAGTGTGTACGTATATTAAACAGTCCAGCAGGTGTCGATTGTATAATCCGTGTTTTCCTGTTTGTTGATAGTTTCATAGACGTCCTTCTGATCCCAAACCCAAGGGCAATTAGCACTCTCTTTACACCACGTCTTATAGAGAACCAGCGTGTTCGTGGGGGTAAAAAGAAACCCGAGAAGAGAAACGTGAATGCAGGCAGACCCATCACTGTTACCACTGCTATTGTGCTATTAATTCAGAGCATCGGGGGTGAGGATGCACCCAAGACGGAGGGAAAGAGCGGAAAAAAAAACCAAAAAAAAAAACAGCCGGTCCTCCCGCGCTCCTGTGCTCCTCTCTTTGAGAGCAGAATGTGTTGGAATGCTCTCTGCCTCTTTTCACTGGCCCCTTTGAATAGAGTCCTTTTTTAGTATTTCACACCGAGGTGTCCTTCGGGGCGTGAGGTCAGGCTAGCAAAACAGCTCCTAGGGCTGGATTAGCACCAATTAACGTCTTAGCGCACAATGGGGCCTGGCAGCCCCGGCTCTGACCCGCGCCACTGTTCGGTGCCCAGCCCTCGGACCGCGCCACTCCAGCTCAAGTGTCCCGCGAGGGGCGGGCAAAGTTTTTCAAGCCTAATGGGAAATGTTGCTACTTCACACCATGTGAATGTATAGCCATTTTTTTTGTGATCTTTATTTTGCGAGGCCCTCTTCACAAGGCTCTGGCCGCTCTCTGAGTGAAAGAGTGCCATGGGATTGGCTCATATTACTAAGGTGTGGAGTTTCTCACTTTTGTTACATGTTTAAACACAAAAAGTTCCTTATTTGTGTAATATCTGGATCATTTCTGTAGAATTCATATCTAATACAAATGGAGTTGCACCATTATCATCTGGTTAAGTTTTGGTCTTCAGTTAGATGTTTAGGTTGTCTTCTCTCTCTCTCTCTCTCTCTCTCGCTCACACTCTCTCACACACACACACACTCTCTCACACACACACACACACACACACACACACACACACACACACACTTGTTGTATTATAAAATGGTTTGGATTATTTAGTTTGATTTAGTTTTTCCATCTCCTCCCGGGCAAATAAGTTGAAGAGGACTCTTTACCATAGTTCCATTGCCTTATTTTAAGCTGTAATGATCTAACACAAGGCCTCAGCATTGGAAAGGAGTCTTCTTGTGTTGTAAGATTTCTGCCAGGGTTTTTTTTTTTTTTTTTCCCCCCTCTCTCTTTTTCTTTTTTTCTTCCTTTGCCCATTAGCAGTGTGTGTTGTGTTTGCAGAGGTGGATGTTTAAGAGGTTGATGCACAATTATATAGTGGCAATTTTCCTACATCATAATTATGATCACATCTTGGTAAATAGCCATATGAATCTCTTTTGAAACATATGGACAATTTGTAGGGTAAGTGTAGCTATTAAGTCCATTTGATAAACACGTCCGTCGAAAGCATGCACTACAATTTGTCAGGCACTCGCTCAAAAGGAGGCGTAGAACAACAAAAAAAAGTAATGTCTTGAAAAATGTTGGAATGTCCTGAAAATGTGTATTTTTGTGCATTTGTAAAAGGGCATTATGTGATGCCAGGCATGATTAGACCAGTGTTTTCTTTTAGAGTGATAATGATAATTATGAGGCTAATCTTTTATTTAAAGCTAAATGTGCACTGTGGAGATTCAGGCAGTGATGGCTTAAAAAAAAAGAGCCTTTTGCTTTCATTTAGTTTATTTTAGGTTGCGTATTCTGTAGAGGATTTCAATATTTGCAGCTGAATGTAGACTAAATGCAAATGTGTAACTGGATTTACTTTTGTCTGTGTGTTTAGGATTTTATCCTTGATCTGTCTTTTGGTTTAAGAGTTAAGCTTGGAATGCATAGTGTGTGTTTTTTTTTTTTTTTTTTTTTTTTTTTTTTTTTTTTTTTTTTTTTTTTTTTTTTTCTGATTTTTTTTTTTTTTTTTTTTTTTTTTTTCTTTTTTTTTTTATTTTTTTTTTTTTTTTTTTTTTTTTTTTTTTTTTTTTTTTTTTTTTTTTTTTTTTTTCCTTCCCTCTCTCTCTCTTTCTTTCCATCTATTAAAAGCAGCGTTTTTAAAAACCCAATCCTGAATTGCGCAGTTTGGGATGAATTTCACATTTAATCCAAGATTCAGATCATTCACAATTCAGAACAGTCATTAATCAATATCATTTGATCCTGAATGAAAGGTATAAATTGCTTTATACTGTGTGTATGCTTCATCTTTACCTCCTCACTCTGAAGAGGTGTGTGTAATACGTGTAAGCTTCAGAGGAAGACTGAGTTGGGGAAAATACTTATCTTTTCGATCCAGAGCCTGAACACTGAAACAATGAATCATCTTCCTCTTCGGTTTCAGTGCTTGTGTTTTCTGTCTGAAGTGGAGAGTCTGCTTTGGGACAGTAAACTGAATAAAGCGGTTTCCCTAGGGTTGGTTTTTTTCCCCCCTACACGTGTACACAAACACACAACTTTAGCAGACCCTGAGACAAAAATATGTTTAGGAGAGACAGCAGGTGAGGATGTCACAGGAAGTGCAGTTTAACAAATAGACTTTTAAAAAAAAAAAAAAAAAGCAGTAGCATTTGACTTGCTGCTAACTATCAGCTTTACGAAACCTGGACGCCATTCTTCATTCATCACTTAAACCATCCAAAATAAAAATGACGTCTGCCAGATTTACTAATCGTGATAATTCCAAACCAACCGATTCGGTTCTTTTTCAGGATTTCATGATTCAGGATAGGTTTAGCCAGATTAAGTTGTTTGTGATAAGCGCGTACTCTTGTTTCACCTGAAAATAGCAGATATATCAAGACTTGAACAATTGGCTAATGAGAATGATACGGAAGCCTGAAGAGGCCATTAAAAGATTTCTTGTTTTTGTTATGCACAGTTTAGTTTAATGTGACTGGGATACGAAATCAGAGTCATGAAGTGCTTGTGCAGGATTTAGCTACTGTATTCGAGTTTAGTTTAGGACTTTTCTTCCCAGGTGTTGGTTTATTTTTGCTCGTATAACTTAATTCACCATTTTGAGCAGACCTATAAATGCATTTAGAATATAGTTCTACTGTTATGCTGTTCATGTACAGACTGTGGATGATATATCTCTCATTTCCATGCTAGCAATAAATATCTATCCATACGCATACCACCGTAGCGGAGATTTCCATCAGCTACTCTGTTTAAGTCGTAAATGCTTGTTTAAATCACAAGAGCCCAAATGTAATTAATTCAAGGACTCACAATAGCAATTACATGAACAACCTCCATTTGGTAATCATACAATATATTTAGTAATATATTAAATAAAAACACATGATTTAATGGATTATATAATAGTTATAAATGCGCAATTGAGTCATGTTTATGTTGAAGGAGCATGATCCTGAGCTGCAGCTTTAAAGAACAGACAAAATCCAGGATCACGTCAAATCGACACACAGTGCAGTCCAGCTAATTTAGTCATTCATGAATGAAGAACATGTCTGAAGTCGCTTTAAAATAAAAATGATCTAAGCAACAGTGATGCCAAAGAAAGAAGAACTGTACATGTGGCTCAAATCAAACCTTTAAAATAGCTTTTATTCCGCTGAGATTGTGAGTTAGCGCACTTTTTTGTGCTGTAGAGTAAAAGTCATGTTCTAATGAGGTGAAAGACTTTGTGTGTGGGCATATGGAGTTATCGAATAAACATGACATGCGTAGTGTTGTGTAGCTTTCTCGGGGTTTAATTCATCTGATAGTTATCGCTTTCGCTTTAAACACACACATCCCGCTTCACACATATCATGTAGGTTAACAGAGTTGACTAAAAGAAAAATCCTTCCATCCCCACCCCCTCCTGGCCTAGGTTACTAATTGGACATAACGTGCAGGTGTGTGTGTGTGTGTGTGTGTGCGTGCATGTGTGTGTGTGGCAGTGTGATTGTGCACTGGCTGGTTTTTCAGGCTAATTAGAGGCAGTGCGGCTGCTCCCCGTCGGGCCATGTACGCTTGTTTCCTCCAGCCTTTGATATCAGGATGCAGCCTGACGCCCCCAAACAAAGCCCAACACATTGATGCGTGCACACACACACACACACACACACGCATGCGCGCACACACACACACACATACATACACATTCATCACATCCAAAACCTGACACATCCAATCTTAATGGTTGACCTAAAAATAAGTCTGAGTTGACCTTTGTTCATATGTCCCCCTCCACCCCCAAACACACACACACACACACAAACACACATGTAGACACAGATATTAGGAGACAGAGATACAACACATTGGCTCCAGTGTCAGAGCCGGTAATGTTTTCCCAGAACGAGTGAAAAGCCAAAGTGAGGACCGCGTCCGCTTCTGCTCTTCAGCTATTGTCAGACCTCCTGCTGCTAATGATGGCCCACCCAGGACACACACCTGCCAAAACTGTGTGTTTGTGTGTGTGTGGTTTGCAGTTCAATAGTGAGGCGTTTAGTTTTCGTTGAATTGTTCTGTGAATACTAAAAGAGACATTCGAAACATCCGAAAACATTAATGCAGAAATGAATCAATTCACCGATTGTTCAGATGAATTTGACTTCGCAAACACACATGAAAAGTATCCAATTTAATTTTATTTACCAGTGCAGTACGTTTTAAAATATAATATGTATACAATGTGCTTGAATTTCCACAATACATACGAATGTTAACCTTAGCGAAAGTCTATTGAAAAGTAAAGGGGGCGGGGGGCGGGGCACTCTTTAATGAAACAGAGAACGTGTAGAAAAATGATATGCTTTTGTTACACCTATTGTTAACAATAAACAAGACAAAATAAAAATGAAATAAATAAAAATAACATTTTCATTTGACTCACCCTCATGAGAGTAAAATAAAAAGTACATTAGTGCACTTCATAATAAAGTAAACATTACACGGCATCTTGATATTAAATATTTATTTAATGAATATTGAATATTGCACTAATAATGATAAAGACTGAGACAAATAGGCTGAAAATGATCTTGTTAATGTATTACTAACTGTAACAGTAGGTAGATGTATATTAGCAAAAGAGGGGAATAAGCAATAACCTCACACATTATAGTGTACCCTATGTAGTGAGCTTATCTAGTGAACGAGGTTCATTTGGAGGGGCTTAAATTAGAAAAAAAGATGGGGTCTCAGATTACTTAAGGAATTTAAAATCGATCTAAATATCAGCTGCAGGAAACATAGGACTGTGTGTAGAGGAGCAAAGATAAGCTAGAAACGTTAAAGTTTATAATAAAACGGCTTTGCTTAGGGAAAGTGTGTGTATAGTGTAGCGCTACAGCTTGTGTTTGCCATGTCCTGGACAATATACAGTAAAAGTCCACGGTATAATTCAATCATTATGTTATTCGTTATATGTTTGATACTGTAGGTATCGATTATTCCTAGTAATTACATCATTACACTGTATGTACAAGACGACCCCAGGCTCACACAAGCAAGCGACAAGGCAGTATTTATTTTCTACCTACATGTGCAACACAGAACCACCGGCAAGCAGCATGCGATGGTCAAATTAGGTATGACACTGAAAAACACAACAAATCCAAACAATTGGCTCGATTGATTCCAATCCTGTGGCGCACGCAGTCTGTCTTTAAATCAATCCTGCACCCACACCTTTAGTTCCTACATGCAATTAGTTCCCATTTACAGTCTTGCAAAAATGGAAGACAAACACATAACCATGGTCTAACCCTATCATACGTCTCGATAAATGTGTATAGAGACATTATGAAGAAGAAAAAACAAAGCTTGGAAGAAAAATAGCAGAGAATGTGCCTAGCTAGTACAGTAATCTGTTAGTAATCTGTCAGTGTAACTAGTACTGTGCCTAGCATGTAGTGCATTATTGAATTTGTGTTTAATTAGTTAGCTTTAGAAGCTGTATATAGCTCCTGCCAGTTCTCATCAGGACGCTGGACAGTCTACATAGGCTGAAGTAACATAAAGTGACTCGAGTGTGAAAAATATATACTAAGTCCATACATGTAGTGTGTATTCTATTACAATTAGCAAGACTACATACACATAAGGTTTAACTATACAAAAAATCGCATTCTAAGCCATGCCATAACCGAAGAGGCATCGCTTTTACTCTAGCACTGTACATGCTCCTCGATTGATGATGGCTGGCACAGGTCCGATCCACTCTGATGGGTCGAAGTCAGAGATGCTTTTGCCAAGATTGTTACATTGCCACTGCAATTTGTCTGTGAACCTCAGTGCCATTCTCTCTCTCTATCTCTCTCTCTAATGCCTGTTATTTCTGACGCATTTTACTTGGAGTTTTTAGGCTGATATGTGACAGGCGTGTTACAGAAAGGCTGAGAAATTGGCATTTCACCGTGTCCAAGCCAATCGGGCCAGGTTTGGTGAAGCATGGACCCTTTACACCTGCGAAGAGGGGACTGTAGGACCGTCCTCCGCCATGGCCTTGACATTTGCACACAGGAAATTGTAATTATAATACTTGTAGAAAGGTTGCTGTGTGCAATTAGATGCACAGGTGTTGTGTGAGAGCGAGGAGTCATTGCCATAGGACTGACTCAAGGCTTTCATCAATGGCTCTTATCAGTAGAAGTAGACAGGAAGAGGAGTGTTCAGGTTTCCTAGTGCAGTCGGAGCTATTCTCAGGTTAATCCGAATGGCTGAAAATGAAGTGATTTATTTCTTCCCCATTTTACAATGCTAATAACTATCTATATTTTATCCTCAGCTTACTCCACTGTCTCGGGTGTTAATGGGCCTCTGGTCATCTTGGACAACGTCAAAGTAAGAAGCATTTTGCATTTTATTTATTTTTTTTGCGATTTTTAAAACATTTCTAAATCAACAGTATGAATTGTTTGGATTTGGGAATTTGGAGACCTGTTTGTTGGAAATGTTACTGCAACCAACCTGTGAACGTTACTTCTTATAGTCGGGTATTTGAGCAGTTAGCAAGAAAAAGGCACAAGTTAAAAATGAAGGCGGAAGAATGTAAACCAGACTCGCAAGTGGCGTCCACATTATTGTCACGAAATTGTGAAGTCGAATCTCAACGATGCCACCGCCATAAGTGGCCCGGGATTCCAAGAAAGCAAAACTGTCTGTGCTCTTTGAATGGGAGGAATGGTCTGCTCTCTCTCCCCTGTCAATCAGAGTGACACTAACCAATCACTGGTGTCTGTGAGCTCATGTATGCGGAAGAAGGCGGACAGTGCTTTCCTTTTTTGACGCAGCATGAGCAGCAGTTCGAAAAGATGTGGAGGCTGGCTTCACGTGTCTTGGAGGAAGCATGTGTTTGCCCCTTACTCTCCCCGGTTGGTAGCGGTCATGTGATAGGGGAGAGTTGGCTAATTGGAGTGAAAATGGGTGGGGGAAAGAAAGAATCTAAATCAGAAAGCATCTGAGAATAGTAGCTAGCTATTTTTGCATACTACCTAGCTTAATGTTAGATAGCTCGCTAGAACAAGCTCACAGCTAGATGATAATAGCTACAAATTTCACAGCAAGGCTAAGTTAGATGGTGACGATTTCCGATGCTAGCTCACTAGCAAACAAGTTGATTATCTGGCATGTTCAGCAAGAAAAAGCTAACAGCATGTCATTCTCGTATCTCTAAATGCTGGAACTTCTGAAAAGCCGAGTCAGCATTTATCTGCATTTTAACTCTGGCTTCACTGATGTTTTGCTGTTGCTTGCCTGCTTAATTTTTTTTCTTTGTTTTTCACCATCAGTCAAATGCACTTTTTCAAATATGTTATCCTTGGTTGTGTAATGGAGGACAAGATGAAAAAAGAAGAGGAAAACGAGAAAAATCTAGAATGGTTAAAAAAAAAAAAAAAAAAAAAGCTAATTTGAGAGTTATGAACTGCTACTTTAAAAACGTCAGATATCAGTAACTAGCCTATTCCTCATGAATCATAAGTTAATAATATTTTTATTTCTCCTCGCTTCTTTGCCCTCTAGTTTCCTCGCTATGCAGAGATCGTCCACCTCACCCTGCCTGATGGCACTAAGCGGAGTGGACAGGTGCTGGAGGTGATCGGCAGCAAGGCAGTCGTTCAGGTGAGACTTTGGGGAAAAATGTGGTGTGGTTGATCGATTCATTCGCTGTTGTACGTCATGTTTAAGATTTATTCCTAGGATTAACTCCTGCTCTTCGCTAAAAGTGGCTCCGTGAACCACAGGTGGACGATTTAAAAAATAAATAAATAAACATCATATCGTGATTCTAATGGACATTTTTATGCTACATGATGTGTATCACAGTGTAGGCTTGCTAACAAACTGCCAGCAAAAAAAAAAAAAAAAATCTATTTAAAAAAATAAAACAAGTTCCAATTTTAAGATTAAGTACAAAATTTTAACGTTGAATCAACCGCTTCCAGTTAATTAGTAATTGTGAAAAAAATTAATAAATTGAATTAATTCAAATATATCACAATATCCACGATGTGTGAAAAGCGTATTATGAAATAATTTATCTCAATATCAATATTATATTGTCATATCAACACATTTATTGCTCACAGCTTTTAATAAAGACTTAGTAGGGTGTAGGGCAGGTAGTATAACAAAAATATATCACGATTCTCCAGTGCATTTCTGTAATACACAATATGTATCACGGTCAGTAGGTTTGCAGACAATTTCCCTGTAGTGTTGCATTTAAAAAAAAAAAAAAAATTTAATGATACTTTATTTTTTAAATTTTTTACGTTAAACAAAAAGTACACTTCTGGGGATATATATATATATATTTAACACTGAAAAGAAGGGAAAAAATTCTGTAAAAAAATGTAACATTATACAGTTTTAAAGATTAAGTACCCAATTTTATCATCAGCTACTTCCAGTCAGTTTGTAATTATATTTTAATTTTTTTTTAAAGGTATCGATATGTCAAAAATATCATATCATGATTTTTTTTTTTCAGACAGGATCACGATCCATGATATTATCCCGATTCTTTTTCATGTTGGTTTTTAAGAATATTTTGCAAATTACTGAGCAGTACAGCTCAAACTAATTTCCCTATTTAAAAAATGTAGCCCTAAAAGGTAACAAAACCTGGAAGAAAAAAGAATGACAGACCATTTAGTCCAAAGAACGAACAGATTTTAATCAAGTGTGCAATTCTGCAAAGTGAGAACATTCAGCAAGAATTTTGACATGGTTTATATATATATATATATATTTGGCATGGTTTATATTTGAAATGGTTTATGGACATATTACTGATGTTGAATTCTTTTTAGGGACCAACTCCTCCGTGTTTTCATACATGCCGCTACGTTGCTAAATAGAATGCATTTTTGTGCTTCCGGTTCCATCATCCCGAAATCAATGGTTTTTTTTTTTTTGAATGGGTTTTTGGTTAAACGCCTGAAATAAGGTCTGTGGTTAACACAATCTCAAGATATCTTCACGTTTTATTCTACGACATAAAATACATCAGTAATAACCCACTCTTGATTTTTTTTTAAAGCTTTTACATGTCTTGAAAAAGGCAGTTGCTAACAAGTGGCTAAATGAGACTACAGAGGATGTTGCAGACATTAAACGCCATCACGCCGAACAGGAAAACATCTAATACACGTGCAAACAAATAGAATTTTCCCCAAAATAATGCAACATGGACACGTTCCCAAAAAAGGTGGGGGGCAGATTCATCCACAGAAAAGAGCCCAGTGGATCCTTTTCAGGGAACATGCTTTTAAATAAAGATTGAAAGAGTTGTCAGAGTTGTTGAAGTCATGTGACCGTGGTGTAGTTCGTTTATAGCCTAACTTTAGCTTTTTACTTCTGGTGATTGTATTTCGGCTTCAAAATACATAAAAGTCGTGTTCATTTGTGAAGATTATCCAAGATTATCAGTGGAAAATCCTATTGGCTTTTTGTTGAGGGAACCAGAGTGATGCTAACTTCCGGGTTGGCTGCAGTCATCAAGTCTGACTAAGGCAGTGATACATTGTAGATTATATACATTTAGGGGCCGTGCCTAGAGATGGAGGCAAAGCACTGGGGTGGCGACCCTAAACAAAGCATGCAAATGAAGTAGACAGTTCTGGCCACCCGCCCCGTTTCACTAGTCTTAATTCAATCAGCATAACTATCCTACTCAGACAGTTCATTATCATAGAAACAAAGAAAAATCCACACCTATGGCGGTACATTCAGTTATTGAGGAACACGAACAATGGTCCCCAGTTCAAAGGATATGAAAAGAGCCCCAAGAACTAACTATCAATTACAAAAAAGGGGATAGTTACAGTATCCTGGTTCATTTGACTTATAAAGAAAGAAACAAGACTGGCAGAAACTATACATGTCGAGAAAGAATATGTAATCTGTATTCCCACAGGTGCCAGCAATAGAGCTGCAACTGATAGAATGTGCCCTTTAGCACGATACTAACAATCTCTCTGTAAAGGCAGCTCGTGGAGAGAGTTTAATCGTTCACGATCTAATATCTTCATATCGCACACCCCTAACATAATTTATCATGATATCGATATTACACGGTCATATCAACCAGTCCTACCGAGAACCTTTCCGCGCAGCTTTCCGTTAAGAATGTGTTTACGTAAATTTCTTTGAATAAAAAAAATAACGCTGAAAAGAAGAAAAGAAATTCAGAAAAATTTCAACATTTTACAAGTCAGTTAATTACAGAATTGTATCAGATCAGCTGCTTCCAGTCAGTTTGTAATGATTTAATTTCCTTTTTTAAATTTATTTAATGAAGTATATCCGCAGTATTTTAGAAACCCATATTATGACAATATGAGAGAATTCTCAGAAGCTTTACACTTTCCGACCCTGATGTTGAAATAGTGCTACATGTACTGCTTCAGCCATTGTGATATTTTGTAATAAGGGTTTAGCCAGAGCACAGCATGATGACCAGCTTTTCAAGTGACTGTTGCTCATTCCTGCCTGCGTGGATTTTCCCATGTAGAAGTGGCAAGGGGAAGTGTGTAGAGGCTGAATCATTTCCCCAGATAGTTCTTTAAATTGGTTATACAGGATCCTGTGAAACAGTTTGCCAAAAGAGTTTTAAATTACTATTTGGTGGAAAAAAGATACACAAATTTGAAAGCCTTGGAAACAAACATTTACACAGTTTCATTGAAATGCATTAAAGGATAAATTGTGTTTTGCCATTATTTATTCTGCACACAAGTCCTTGTGTAACTCAGAGAAGGTGGTATTGGCTTCCATACGTCTGTCTTTTGATCTGGTAAAATATGCCAGGTTGCTGGTTCAGACCGTGTGTGTGTGTGTGTGTGTGTGTGTGTGTGTGTGTGTGTGTGTGTGTGAGAGAGAGAGAGAGAGAGAGAGAAGGTGTGAGGTAGACTGAATAGAGAATATTCTTCAGCATTGGACGTCTCAACTTGGATGAGAAATATTCCTTCTGAGGTCACCCTTAAGAAATGCTACTGTGTGGTGTGAGACGTTGCTGTGTGGGTTGTGTTCCTACCTCCTGATCTTTTTATTCAGAATTGCGTGGCGTTTCATAAGCTGAATTTTTAGTCAGAACTTTAAGGGAAGATTTTTCGATGGCTGGACTCTGAGGTTTGGTCTGCGATCGGCAGGTGTTTGAAGGGACCTCAGGGATCGATGCGAAGAAGACCGCATGCGAGTTCACGGGTGACATCCTACGCACGCCAGTGTCTGAGGACATGCTGGGTAAACACACACACACACACACACACACTGTACAGCCTACTTCTTAAAACCATGTTTTAGTCCTTTTAGTTTTTTCCTTTAACCTTTCTTGACTTAATCATTCCCGTTCAATGGTTTCCATCAAATTTATTTAAAAAGATGCCCTAAATTCAAAATACTGGATTTGTAAATGCTCTTACACTCTCCCTGACTGGCTGATTCCGGTTATATCGATTAGTGTTTGAGTCAGGTTTGTTTACAAAAAGCTGCATTCATATTTTTCCAATAAACACAAAGATTACTAGTGTTATGCTGCATTCAGCTTACCTCGTCAATAAAGTGGGAAGTCAGGGCTTGGATTTTTAATCTCCCTGCGTTCGAGCTGCAAAGTGAGAGGAAAAAAACATGGACATCTCCATGTTCGTCTTTCGTTAGCAATAATCTAGCCAGCTAACTGTGATGAGGGATGTTTATTTTCCTTCTCAAAACAGCAAGTATAGTCAGCGTTCTACTGTTGATTAATCTAAAGCACATACTTGTGTATATACAGTGTAACTCATTTAAGGTTATAAAGTGCTACTTTGTTTACTTTTGATGCTGTGAGCATCCATGTTGATCTGACGTCACTTGCTGAACTCGCAGTTGAGGAGGCCATCCCGAATCCCCGGGGGGGGGGTTCTTTGTTTTGTTTTTTCCTAGCCTGAGGTCGGAAATGATGGTACGACCTTTAGTCCAATGCAGCATTACTTCTAGCAAGCTAGCAAATTAATTACTAGCAAATTATCTGTTATCTGAACACTTAGCTAATATTAGTAATGGATATCATTGTAGTTGTTACGGTAAAATAATTTGAACAGTTTGGCTGCTGTTCAGTAAATTGTTTAACATGACGGTGCAAATCAAGCAGATGCTAGAGCTAGTTTAGCTTTTAAAGACAGCAGGAGAACATCGGGGTGTTTCCAAATTGCATATTCGTATACCCTTGCATCAAAAATATATCAAATAGTTTATTAAGCTACATAGATTATTTTAATGGTTCAAAATGAACAAGAATGATATGTATTTCTAATGGTGTTTATTGTGTTTGGGGTTTTTTTTTCCGGATCTTTTAGGACGTGTATTTAACGGCTCGGGGAAACCCATCGACCGCGGCCCAAGCGTTCTGGCTGAGGACTACTTGGACATCATGGGTATGACAAATTTTCAGTTCCCTCGCTTCATCTGTCTCTCACACAAGAAAGAGTGATACTCCTTACATTCAGTTAATTTGTATTCTTGTGCAGGATAATGAATATTGTACCCACAGAAAGGAGATACATTAAAGGAAAAACAGTGGTTCTGTTATGCTGTAGGGGGCGTATATTTATTTTACTGCTGTGGTTTAGCTCCACGTGTCTTCTTAGAAGGAAGTGTCACTGCAAATCAATACAAAGTTCTTCTGACTGATCTCCTTTATCTTATGATGAAACCTTTCTATCCTGGTGGGCGTGGTCTCAGGATGACTCCGCCCCATCCACAGGACACAAGGGCTCACTGAATGGTTTGATGAGGATGAAGATGATGTAAATCATATGCTTTGGCCTTTAGTCACCAAATCGCAGCCCTATTGAGCACCACCTATGATTGCATAGAACGACTGTTTTATACATGTTACACTGTTCTTATTCTTTTTTTAAGGGCTTAGCACCATAATGCCTCAGCTGAATGTGAATAGGGTGAAAGAAACACAGATGAATGTGTAGATCTGTCTGATTAACTGTTCGTATATGAAAACACCAGAAGCCATGGATCTTGCCTAATTTTCTACCATGTGTGACATTCAGAGTAAAATGTAATCTCAAGCAGAGGCTTGCATGATATTTGTGAATGTGAGGCTATTGAGGAAGCTACCTCATGTCATCCTTATACAGCAAAACTCTAACATGAATGTTTTCCATATTCATCGTTATGTCCTATCTGACCCTCGCGTAACCTCTGACCTTTCCAAGGCCAACCCATCAACCCTCAGTGCCGTATCTATCCAGAAGAGATGATCCAGACGGGCATCTCTGCCATCGATGGCATGAACAGCATCGCCAGAGGACAGAAGATCCCCATCTTTTCTGCTGCTGGTCTTCCGCATAATGAGGTGTGTGTGTGTGTGATTAACTGCGAGTTCATTTAGGCTCAAGCTTTAACACATAGATTACACTGAAGTTAAATAAGTCTTGATGTTAAACTATCATATCGCAATTGCTAATGGACGCCTTGCTGCACCTTGTTTATATAATCTACATACATGTAAAATAGATATTTTCTCATAGTATGACAAAGCAAACAGTTTGAAGACATTTTCCAGCTTGCTAGCAGTGGCTTTGCAGGTAATCTTACATATCTGATGAACATCATTGACATTCATCTGCAAACACTGACTGTACAATACTGCCATTGTGAGTGTAGTGAATGAACCGGAACCACAGGAGCAGTAGTAATAAGAATGCGGAAGTGTTAGTGTTTACATGCACTAAAAAGTAATCTGGTAACGGGAAAGCTCCAGGTCTGGGTCAATAATCACATCTCCAGCTGCTCTGTAACCCAGCAAACATTTTAAACAACAAAAGTTTATTTGGGCTCTTGTATCAAATCGCAAACTTACTAATGTAGTTAGCCAGATAACCTGTGTGACTGCTAAGGTTTCAGAAATGCTAGCTTTATTTGTGAGCAGCAGTATTTTTGGAAGCTGACAAATCTGCAAATAGGAAATTTGGCCAAAATTAGTTTTACATAATGCCATTACAGCAATCTTGTCTAAGGTTATTACTTGTCACACTGTACAAGATGATCCTGATTTAAATCTTGGCCAAATGCTCTAACAGACTGTGTGACAACGTGCTGTCCGCGTAAGATTATATGATGAAGATCCAACAACAGACCTGCAATTACAGAAAATCAGTGTTATGCTTATGTCATCAATCAGTGCAGAAAACAGACTCTCATAAACAGAAACAAGGCCTCGTTATCATCGTAGCAGTGTTACCCTATGACCAAACGTATGTGGACACCTGACCATCACACCCATATGTGCTTGTTGAACATCCCATTCCAGATTTAGTCTCACCTTTGCTGTTATAATAAGCTCCACTCTTCTGGGAAGGCACTGATGTTGGGTGAGGAGGTCTGGAGTGCAGTCAGTGTTCAGTAGGGTTCTGTGCAGAACACCCAAGTTCTTGCACTCTAACCTTGGCACACCATGTCTTCATGGATCTCTCTTTGTGCACAGGGGCATCGTCATGCCGGAACACGTTTGGGCCTCTCCGTTCCAGTGAAGGGGAACTGCAATGCTAAAGCATACAAAGACATTTTATAAAATTGTGTGCTTCAGACTTTGTAGCAACACTTTGGGGGGGGGGGAAAACACATATGGGTGTGATGGTCAGGTGTCCACATACCTTTGTCTAGATAGCGTAGTTGTAGAGAAAACACTTCTTGTCCATTGTCTTTATCACTCAATTGGCTGCCAGTGAGCCTGTGTCATGTTAAGCGTTCCACAGGTATCAAATTACAACCAAAAAATTCTTTTACAGCATGTAATTTTTTTTTGTGACAAAATCTGGCCAAAAGTTGTACAGTGTAAACCTGGCTTTCATTCAGTTCAGGATTCGAGGTTGAGTAAATGTAGGATTTTTAAGCCTTTTTCTGGAACACAGGCTCCATGTTATGCAGTCAGACTGAGTGTTAGGAGCCATATGAAAAACCATAACCATTAAAACCAGTCATACTCATTAATAACCAATAATACTCATTATAAACCGTAGGATAGCTAGTCTAAATTCTTCTAGACGTCTGTAACCTGGCTTCCATGAACGGAAGCTTGAAGGTGCAATTTGATGAAATGTAGGCTGTTTGCGGATTATCTCAACCAGACGATAAGATGATTTTATTCCTATATCTTGGAGTGAAATTGCCGAGCTCAACAAGGAAATGGGCTTATAGTTGCAGGCTGTGCTGTTTATCATATGGATAATAATGGTGTAGCTATTTGGCCACAGGAAATGCATCTACATGTGCCCAGCTCTAACCTGCTGCTCTTTATTTCATCCCATTGCTGTGAAGAAGGAACTGTTGTTTATGTGTGTGTGTGTGTGTGTGTGTGTGTGTGTTTGTAAGACAGCACCCCATGATTGCTGTTATTAAGCAGAGGCACTTTAATTGTTTTCTCCCTGTGGTGCTGCTGCTCTTCAGAACCAAAGTGGGTCAGGGGGACAATTTCACAAACACGCCATGACATTTTTGCGGCATGTCAGCAGGAGCTGTGATGCTTTAGAATATACAAAGAAACCCACAGATGGGATGTAAAAGAAAATGCAGATGTATAAAGCTAATAAACGCAACAACCTTTTATCAACTAACGTATTTCAAAGCAAGCTTTGCAGGTTGGACATTAATTATCTGGGGATTGACTTTGATTGCTAGTATTGATCACAGTGGACCGTTTTTACTGTGTGTGTAATTATTTAGTGTGACATTTTATTAATTCTCGTCATCTAAAGAAGCTACACACAGTGACTGGTTGTTACACTAATATCACGTCACTCCTATTTAACTTTGAGTCTATCTTGGTGTTTGTGTGTTTGCATTAATATAAGATTTACCTCGCTACATCACTGGTCTTTAAAAAAGAAGGTCTGAAAAGAGGCTGGAGATGTAATAGCCCATGAGGAACATGCAGTATCCTGTGTATTTTGAGTATTATGTAGGTCAGTTGCCCAACACTCTTTCTCTAATCTAACACTCTTTGTACATGAGGTTCAATGACTTTGACTTAAGAAACATCACGTTTCAAGCAGATGTGTTTCTCAGTTGTGGTCCTGAACAAAAATGCCTGCATGCAAGTAAAGAGAATATGTATATACAAGGCACATTAGGAACTGGACTACAAAACATTAGTGTAAGGAACCCACTGATTTTACTGATGCAAATATATGAGGTGGTGTTCTGAGAACCTGTCGGATGTCTCTGTGACTGAATTCTGGAAAACAGCAAAAATAAAGTTGAAAGATCTGACTTTGATCACATCGTCATCAAAACAGAGAAGAGCACCTATACACTCTGTACAGACAACAGTGGATAAAGTTGAAATATTTTCCATATAATAAAACACACATTGATATCAAGACTTTTTTTTTTTTTTTAACAACCTGTAGTTTTCACAACTATATAAAGTAGAAAATGTCAAAATTTGAACATGTGAGGGGTTTTCTCAGGCTGCTACTCATTTACATGGATAATTATTAGGTCTAACAAACACCTCAAAGAGAAACAGGTATTTGGGGTCAATTTAAAGGTACTCATTTCCAGACCTGGAGAAATATGGAATTTCAGGAGTTCCTTTTTAATAGTATAGATATTCTGTTTGTCAAAGGACGACCCACATTTCCTCATTTTCTTCACTAATGCAGCTGCCATAATGCATATTGCACTTCATTTTCTTACCTTTTCATGACACTGTTAGTGTTCTTGGGGGGATTCTCAAAATTTTTAATAAATATTTTATGTTTTTACATTTATATTGGAAAACTTTCTTGTGAGAAGGAAATAAATCTGCTAAATACTTTCAGAAACAATCGATGTTCACACACACAAATAGTATTTTCACGTTGCGTTTTGTTCCGTTTGCGTTCAGATTGCCGCTCAGATCTGTCGCCAGGCTGGTTTGGTGCAGAAGTCGAAGGACGTCATGGATTACAGCGCGGACAACTTCGCCATCGTCTTTGCTGCTATGGGAGTAAGTCTATATTTCGCCATGTTTTGCTTTAAGATAAGAACTTTATTTATTCTGAGGGACGATCTTTTTTGACTACACCCTAATTAAGATAAGATTGTCTTCCTCTACCGATGGTTTGTGCACAAATTATAAGATATGCAATAAATGTATTGCTTCCTGATGTACTCTAATTTTTTACCCAATTTTTCGTTCCTGTACACAGCTAATTTTAAAATTCCGTTTGCCAACTTAATTTATTTTATACACGTATGCAAACATAATTTCAGCCATGCCTGCTCCTCAGGCAAATTTGGCACTGATGTGCTGACTCTCTACCTGTCTGAGGTTTAGCCTTGTCTACTGGAGAAAAATCTGTATGGTGTTTCTTTCTATTTCACATTTATTTATGTTCCCATTTAGTATTTTTTCACAAGTTATAGTATTTGTGAAACTTTAAAGTATATTATAAGCATATACCTTTTCCACACATTATAATTTTATTACCTCCATAACTTTTTCCCCAAACTTTTTTTAAATCATTTTTCTTGTCTTTTTTTTTTTTGTCTTTCCCCACTGATGCTCTGATTCTCTTCCAGTCTTACTACAAGACCAGGTTTCAGCCATATCTAGAAAAGAAAAAAAGTGCCTTGTTTTATTTCACATTTACCCCCAAAATATCTGTATGTGACTAAGTAATACTGTAAAGTCATCTCCACAGACTTATTTACTTCTACAAATCTTTTCCGTAAAGTCTTTTTTTCATTCTCATTTAGGAAAAAAATACATAAATATCAAAAGCTAGGTTTACATATTTAAGTGTATAGAGAAAGCTGTTGTTTAGTCCCTGGGCAGACTTTAGAGTAGTTGAAAGGCGTTACTCGTGTCTAGACACAGAGGGGAAAAAAAACTGTGTGTCCAGCCTTGTGACTTTAATCCTCCCATTAACCCTCCCTTAACCTCCCACACACCCACGTCTAAGCGTGTGTTACTGTCGCCTCATTGGGCACAGTCTGTCCTCTCAGAGAGGCATTAGGACGGGTCAGGTGTCCCGTTCACCTGCACATTGAGGTGTGAAGGGCTTCCATTAACCTGAGCAAGTAATGTCACTGACCTGGGCTTCTGCTCCTGGTTTGGGTGTTTGTGCTTAATGCGTTCTGCATTCAGCACGTGTAACACTATACCCTGATTTCATGCTCAGGCCGGCTGAAGTGTTAAACCTGTTTGAGAAAGGTGCGTGTTTTCCTCCAGCAGGAAATTACCTTGTGTAGGGGCTTATTTGAATAGTGTGAGGGGTTTAGGGTATTGGTTTGCAGAGAAAGGGTGAAAATCCCAGCATTCTCAGTGAGCAGGATATTAGAAATGTGTTAAATCTTATACTGCTGTTGTTTCTAAGTTGCGTAATTTAATTGCAATCTCTTTCAGGTCAACATGGAGACTGCCCGGTTCTTCAAGTCGGATTTCGAGGAGAACGGATCCATGGACAACGTCTGCTTGTTCCTGAATCTGGCCAACGACCCTACGTGAGCCAGTTCAGACTTTGATTTTAGCCACAGATCAGTAACATAGAGCTTGTTTTGTTGTTTAGTGAAATAATAAGAATGAAAAAGCTTGGCTGTATCATTTGCACAGCCCATTCAAGTGGCCTTAGTCTGTTTGAATTGTACAAAAGGCTTCCCTAAAAAAACATTACAAACAATAATGCGGCGTAGAATCAGTTACTTATTATAATGTCACATGCCTGCATTCTCACTCCAGGATTGAGCGCATCATCACCCCACGACTGGCTCTGACCTCAGCCGAGTATCTGGCCTATCAGTGTGAGAAGCACGTGCTGGTCATCCTGACAGACATGAGCTCCTACGCTGAGGCTCTGAGAGAGGTGAGAGACAGGACACCACCACTGACCTCACCAAATGGCCAGAATTCTGAACAAACCTTTAATTATCACATTTGGAAAACTCAGATGAGGTGGAAAAGTTAACATATGGAGACTGTATGAAGGAATTAGGTGATGACGTGTATTATAATTTCTCTCTGACTGTGTGTGTGTGTGTGTGTGTGTGTGTGTGTGTGTGTGTGTGTGTGTGTGTGTGTGTGTGTGATTGGCCCTGTTTATTGTAGTTCAGAAATGTGCTTAAGCATTTTAATGGACTTTTTTTAAATCATGTATTTGTTGACAACTCAGAAATGTGCATTGTCTACGTCACATGATGTCTCACCTTCAACACGGAGGATTTCCAGTCAGAAAGCACAGTGTAGTTTTCAGTTTTTCCAGTTATTTCTAGACAGTCCTTTTCCGTGTACACAGCAAATTAGCTTGCAAATTAGTTAGTAATAGAACCGTTATGTAGTAGTGGAATAGTTGGTTATATAAGGAATAAAACACTTGGAGGTGTGCTGTGATAGGATAATAATCAACAATGGGGTGATATTCTGACCCTAACAATTTTTTATTTATTAAATAACACCTTGTACTTTTTATCTGTTTGTAGTTACGTTTAATATTGACGAACATCCACTAAACAAGTTAGGTCTTGTTCACTTATGTTATAGCAGCTATAAACAGCTCCCTCACCAGCCTCTCGTTTTTTTTTCTCTTTGTTGAAAAAAGCAGTTTGTCATGTTACAGAGAAACCACAAAGAGTAAAAGGCTCTACGGTGGCCCACAGAGTAGAGTGTCTATAAAATGGCATTTACAGCATTTGGCAGATGCCCTTATCCAGATTGACTAACAGAAGTGAAAGCAAATGACTGACAGGAGGTGCATCCAAACAAAAAGAAGCATTCTGGACCGGAAGTCCGTTTTCCAGACGGGTTATCTCAGCAACTTTATAGGCTTAGTTCATCCATTGTTTTTTTTCTTTTTGTCACGTTCTCCTCATCTTCCAGGTTATTTGTACATGTAAGGAATAAAAAAAAATGGACTATTCACCTTTAAATATACTTTTTTCCAGTAACATATAGACATTGCCATGTCGTGATAAATTAGTGTGAGGAAGATAGAAGAATAAGAATTATATGATGAAGGAGTCTGTAAAAAGCCATTAGGGGAATCAGCTTTTAATAAGTGTGAAATTGTTGCTGAACCTGTTAAATTTGATTCGCTTATATAGCCTGATATTGGCTGAGATCTTTTTTTTTTTTTTTTTTCCTTCTTCTTTCTTCCAAACTGGCCACTGAACAGAAATGAATGAAATGTACTGTCACTGCTTGTGTTTTCATCAAGTCTTATGACCTTGCAACTGCTGTGACTAAACGCTTCAATCATCTCCATAACTGGTCGATATAAATTAAAGCATGAATAGAAATGCACCCAGCCACTTTTGACTAATGTTAATGCTCAAGGATCTTGCACCTTTAAATTACAGAACTACTTGTATAATGTAATGAAATGTCATGTGTGAAAGAGCTCTCCCCATTTAATGCCTTAGAAAGGTCCTCCTAAGTTCATCACGATCTGGAGAAACACTTGTATTGCAGGAAGGAATATATGCCTTACATTTGTTTCAAGGCCTGGTAGCTTTCAGAACTAAAGTTCAAAACTAAGCATGAGTTCTCGAGACACAGAGTCCAGCAGTTCCCTCTCCATTTTCACCACACTGTCTGGTTTTGTACCTGAATCAGAAACCATTTATTCACCAAAGGTACAGGCTATAAATGAACATTATTAGGCTTATTAGCACACTTGGGATGTGCTGTAATAGCAAAAAATAATCAATGAACCACACACACATCACACACAAATAAAATCCCAATTAAACATTGGTACCACATATTGAATTTACATGGTCACTAACAAATAAAAACGAAAAAATAAAAGAAAAGAAACTAGTCCCAAATATTTACTATAACTGCTAGTTGATTGACGCTTGGAGTGGTGTGATGCAGCCTGACACAAAGCTGAGTTATTGTTACCACCCCAAAAGTTATTTTTCAATAATAGCACACCTTGAAGTGTTTTAGTCCTCTTAAACCACAGCAGTTTGCAAGCAGTTACAATTTTTTTAATTAAAGAACAACATGTTCATATACACTGCCCTCCAAAAGTTTGGAAACGCCTGAACAAAATAGGGTTTTTGGGCAATATCAGCATAAATCCTC
>CM075012.1:4985780-5006036 GCA_037576675.1 Pangasius sanitwongsei
TATTTATTTATAAAACTTTTTTTTTTTAAAATTATATTTTATATATATTTATATATATATATATATATATATATATATATATATATATATATATATATCCCCTTTTTTTTTTTTTTTTTTGCTTAAATGACAGTGTGCAGTCGAGCTGGCATGGACTATATATGTTTGTGTTAAAATTTATGATCCATTTTAGATCAAATCCATCAGAATGTCGTCTGAACACATGCTTCAATAAAAGAGATTAGACATGAGGAAAATCTGACCTTTCGTACAAAGCCGTTAACATGGTCGGTATCACACATTACATTTAAACCTAGAAATAGTGCAGAATCTTGAATATTAAATTTTCAAGATATTGAACGTTTCTTTCTTTTTTTCTTTTTTTCTTTTTTTTTTTTTTAATATTTCAAAATTCTAAAACCTTCTGTTTATTTACAATTTTAAATGGAAAAAAAATTCCCAGATTTTCAGTGTGGTCTCAGACTTTTGGACCCCACTGTATAACCTGCAAAACCCAAACCAGTTGCACTCTCAGGAAAAAAAAGTACTAGACTGTACCATTCTTTGTCGCTGGGGTGATACACCCTTTAGTGTGTGTCTTTTACCTAGAAAGTTGCATATAGTGTAATTATGTACATAAATCTTTTTTTTAAAGGCAGACAATATCCACATTTCCAGGTGATAGATGCATATTAAACATAAAACAGATAAGGGTACCACAACAGTGACAAGGAGAGTGTGGAGTTTAATATATTCATTCATTCATTCATTCATTCATTCTTATGTAACTACTTTATCCTGGACATCCCAAAAACACTGCATGTGAAGCAGGACTACACCCTGGATGGGACACCAGTCTATATAAGTGCTGATATATAATTTAATCAACTTGTGGTGCATTGTGGGTATTCTGCATCACCTAGGGTATTCAGTTTTATCCAGAAGTGTAGGTTTTCATTCCAGCCAAGCCGGCTCTACACCCAATTTCGCATGTTTAATCAATTAATCTGAGTCTTCAAATGACTTAAGTGTGGCTCCTGTTTGTCTGGAATAGCAACCTGCACCTACACTAATCTTTTGGAGATAAGATCTAAAACCTCTGCCTTAGGCTACATTGTTCGGACATTGTTTGGACCTGCTGCAATGCATTGTGGGGTTTCAGGAGTGCACTATGCTTTCAAACAGGAATATAAAATGGCAAATAAAACCCTAACTAGTGCACTGTGTAGTGAACGGAGTGTGAATTCTGATGAAGTAAATGTCTCCAATGGCTCGCTATTCGTATAGAAAGTGCACTACAGAAGCTGTGGAACTATGGCTTCTTCACTGTATGTAGGGTTAAATTTGAGATCTTGGAATTATATTTCAATCTGACTTTTTCTGCAAAATTAGTAATGTTCTAAATATGCTTTTAACATCCCACGTAATACTTTTGAGATGTTTTACACAAAAATATTGCTCGAATATTGCTATGAAAATATGCCTCACTGCTTCAGGGTCCTGGGTTCGATCCTGAGCTCTGGTTACTGTCCATGTGGAGCTTCCCATGTTCTCGCCATGTCTCTATGGGTTTCCTCAGGGTTGTGTTTTCCTCCGACCCCCCAAAAACTTGCTGGTAGGTAGACAGGTTACTCTAAATTGCCCCTAGGTGTGAATGGTGTCCTGTGATGGACTGGCATCCTGTCTAGGGTGTATTCCCACCCCTTGCCCAGAGATCCCGGGATAGGCCCCGGATCCATCACAACCCCTGACCAGGATAAAGTACTTAATTAAGTGTTAAAAAAGCATGAAATAGCATATGCAATGCTCAAATAATTTTATATTTAGTATTATTAGCATTATTAAGTATTATATTAACTTATTATAAGAAGTTTTATATTTTATATATTATTCACAGTATTTCTGATGAAGTTTTCCACAGTCTCTGCATCTTGTCAGCCTGCTTCATGAGGGAGATTCACCCATGAGGATTTTCCTATTTTTCCTTCACCTGAATGAAAACTACTTGTTTGTGGAAACAATGAAATTTTAAAAACGACTACTTAAAAATACATTTTGATTCATGGGTATTAACTTCTATTCACATTTGTTTCTAGAACAGAAATTGTGTTCCTGTGGAAACTATGTACAACAGTTAAATGAAGGAAGTTCAGTATTAGACACACAGTCATACAGTCCGTGTTCCTGTGTAACCCGATGACAGTCAGATTAGTCTGTCGTTTTCCCAGACAGAAAGATGCAGACCCAAAAGAGAAGTCAGAGTTTCCCCATCATCCCTCTCCACTTACACACAGAATGAAAAAATAATTTCCTGACAAGCACAAAACTTATGAGGCTGCAGATTTGCCCCTGTGTTTTTGAGCTGAAGGTGTGAGATGATCAGTATTGGGTAAGATGGCTTACTGGACTCCCTGTTTCTCCTCAGCAATCCGGCATTATGAGGGCCTGAGAAAAGAGCACGAGAAAACCAAAAAAGAGGTCAGTGTGCTTATTTGCCAGTCTCCTTATTATCACATCCATTCTGTCTGCTGTAGACACTGCACTATGGGGTGGTCAAAAACACTTAGTCAAGTATGAACGTGGAACATTTTAGCCAGTTTCAATCTGAAGCTACGATTGTGTGCATTGATAATGGTTGATATTTACTATAATAAATTCAGAGGCCACATTGAATCAAGGCCTGCGTATGAGTACGTTGTTTCCTTTTGTATGTTGGTGTGTTGTTCAGATTAACATAGTCGTCTCGGTTGGTGTGACGTACAGAAACAGACTTTTCAGCAAGCACGTCTTTTATCAGTCTCTCTCATGACAATAAAGCTGTTTTTAGAAAAGTCTGGTCTAGTGATCTTCTCACCCATTACTCTTTCTGCCATCTTTGTAACACTTTGTAACTCAGTCAACTTTGTGTCTATGCTTTGACCTCTCCAGCTAGAGAATTTAATTTTCAGTTTAATTATTTCTTGCAGTAACAGTCTAAAACTTACATTGACTCCACCCACAACTGCATGACTCCTCTTAATCTAATGCTTATACTGACTCCATCCACTTCTGCATTACTTCTCTCACACTAAAGCTTACACTGACTCCGCCCACTTCTGCATTACTTCTCTCACACTAAAGCTTATACGGACTCCGCCCACTTCTGCATTACTTCTCTCACACTAAAGCTTACACTGACTCCGCCCACTTCTGCATTACTTCTCTCACACTAAAGCTTATACTGACTCCGCCTACTTCTACATTCCTCCTCTCACACTAAAGCTTATACTGACTCCGCCCACTTCTGCATTACTCCTCTCACACAAAAGCTTATACTGACTCCGCCCACTTCTGCATTACTTCTCTCACACAAAAAGCTTATACTGACTCCGCCTACTTCTACATTACTTCTCTCACACAAAAAGCTTATACTGACTCCGCCTACTTCTACATTACTCCTCTCACACAAAAAGCTTATACTGACTCCTCCCACTTCTACATTCCTCCTCTCACACTAAAGCTTATACTGACTCTGCCTACTTCTACATTACTCCTCTCACACAAAAGCTTATACTGACTCCACCCACTTCTACATTCCTCCTCTCACACTAAAGCTTATACTGACTCCACCCACTTCTGCATTACTTCTCTACACTAAAGCTTATACTGACTCCGCCCACTTCTACATTACTCCTCTCACACAAAAGCTTATACTGACTCCACCCACTTCTGCATTACTTATCTACACTAAAGCTTATACTGACTCCGCCCACTTCTGCATTACTTCTCTCACACTAAAGCTTATACTGACTCCGCCTACTTCTACATTACTCCTCTCACACTAAAGCTTATACTGACTCCACCCACTTCTACATTACTCCTCTCACACTAAAGCTTATACTGACTCCACCCACTTCTGCATTCCTCCTCTCACACTAAAGCTTACATTGACTCTGCCCACGTGTGGATCACTCCTTTCACTCTAAAGCCTAAACTAACTCTGCCCACATCTGCATCACTCCTCTGACTCAAAAGTTTAAACTGACCCCATCCACTTCTACATCACTCTTTTCAAAACCTTTTGTAACATCTAACTTTATAAGCTTTAAGGTATTATTTCAGTCTTTTATCCCAACATCTGAAAAAAATCTAACATTTTGGAATGAGTAAGCCTTTTAGAGTTGGCATTGAATTCCAAATACAAAAATTGGCTTTAGAACTGTTCTTATTTCAGTTAAAACTGTGAAGCTATGTACAATGGTTTCAGCACCTCATATGCCCAGTATGTCTTTCTGTAAATGCAGATCTAGTTTCACTTATGATCTTACACCATAACGTAAGGATTGTGAGCTGTTGTACACATGAAGTTATTGCTGCTTATTCACTCATTTGTGTGTGTGTTTGTGCTGCTGTTATTTCAGTGTAAACAGCTGGAGCAGGAGAGAGATGAGGCCTTGCAGAAGCTGGAAGATTTCGAAAGAGGTTTGCTTCATGTCCCTTTTAAAAAATGCTAATTCAGTTTATTTCTTGATTAAATAATCCATGTCTAAAACCATTACTAAAGCAAGCCTACTTTAAGGAGTGCTTTGGCTGGGTCAGAGCGCACACACACACACAGACAGTGAGAACGACTGAACATCTGCACAGGCTTTATTACACAGTGAATGATAAAACAGTAAGGAGTACTGCAGCAGACTGAATGTGAAAGCTCTTGTGCTACAGCATTAGAAACATTTGCTTTTCTTTATCATTAAGCTATTAACACACTTCACGTCTAGGCACATTGTGGACTCTGCACTTCTGTGGGCGTTGTTCAGGCATGTCTCAGCGATACACACACACTTTTCAGCTAGTTAGCAAACTCATAGGCCTATTTTTAGTAAAGGTAAAATCCTAATGTATAAAGGAATATGTATGTGTGTAATTATGTCTGTTATGTTTGCATATATGTATGCAGGCAGTGGAAAAAAAATGCATAATGTGTAATAGGGCTGTCAGATTACTTTTTTAACCGTAAATGCTAAAGATATTTAACGGTGCATTTCATATTAATGAGCCTATAATTTTGTACTGCCACAGAAAAGCAACAGTAGTACTTTTGTATTTTTGTATCACATAAACCACAGAAGGTAAAAATTATATAATTGTTTGTTTGTTTTTTTAACAGTTAGGCCAAATTCTAAATGTTCACTATATGTGCTCACTACATAAGGTATAATGTAATAGAAATGCAGATCCTCTATTATAAAACACCATTTATGATTCAGTTGAAGAAAAAGTGTGACTCCAGTAAATGGAAATTAGAAACTACTTACATGTAACATCACTTTTATTAAACATATAGTTTTATATTTTTATATTCAAAAGTATGCCATAAATGACATCCATATATCTCTGTATTAAGTGTTGCAAAGGTCATTTAGTCCAAAAAATGTTTTGATATAAATAGTATGGACATTGAAATAGGATTCAAACAGTGGCATTTATTCTGACAGGCCCAATGTGTCATACATTTCAGTTTAATTATCTCTTTTACAGTCATTGTCAATCACAAAGCTGCTTTATATGAACCTGGATTTTTAAAAATCCAGATGTTTAAAGAGTGAGCCAAAAGTGATAAGAAATCTCTCCCAAAGATAATTAGAGGAAGAAATTGTCAAAAAGAGGAGCTCATACACCCAGGTGGTAAGATATACAGGGGGTCACGACTCAAACAGGGTAAACATCTTTGAAATACAGCAGAGCTTCGGAAAAATGTTGCAAAAATTGTTACAGATTGTCATACGAATGGGAGAAAATGCCAAAGGAGTGGTCCAGAAAAGATTTGAATTTCATGCAGGGACTGGCAGTCAAACTAATGTGCAGATAATTACAAATAATAACATAGCAGGATGTTAGAACGGAGGTGATGATTGTCTGTGCGGTCTCTGGCCATTGAGCCAGGAGGGTGACAAGCACACACAGCTGGCTCAGATATGGTGTAGTAGATCAGGCCAGAAGGCAGGATTAAAGCTGAAGCATACACACATTTGTGGCATAATTTGTATGTCTAAAGACGGGTTACCTCATTACATAAATTAAGTGTCAAGCTTACTTACAGGGCAAAAGAAGTCTTCTTTCATTACATGCCATTGCATGCACACTATGGCTACCTCTTGGGCAGCACTGAGAGGAGTGTCACTTTCAGACAGTTGTAAATCGGTGACGTGGAGCTCACTATTTACCTTCTCCAGATTTTACAGACTGAGTTTTGCATCATTGCAGCTCACATGCTCTGTGATGAGTTTCAGTGATGTTCACTCTCTATAGAAAGCAGTGTTAGCACAATTCTTATATCAGTGGAGAACAATATCAGAATTTTTCAGTATCAGTTTTATATATCAGTTTTATCCTCATAAATGAGACAGTGAGCTCATGTATATGGAAGAGGGCAGATAGCGCTGTCCTCTGAGAGTGTTACACTGCCCTGTGATGGAGCATGAACAGCAATTTGAAAAGATGAGGTTGGCTGGCTTCATGTGTCTTGGAGGAACATGTTAGCCATCACCCTCGTGTGACAGGGGGAGTTAGTTAGTGGGTGGGAATTGGCAGGTAACCAAATCTGAAGAAAAAAAGTAGGGGGGGAAAACAGGGTCAGAACTGTGAGAGATTCTACATATCAATAAAGAACAGTATTAACAATTTGAGTGATTGAGTATGGTATTAGCATGATTTAAGAGTGCTATATTCTATTGTCTGGCGAGGTGTGCTATTGGGACGTGTTACAAAAGAAAATAAAATGGAACAGAAGGTTATGTATATAACCCTCATAAACTCAGTCATAAACTCAGTCTATGACAGAGTGGAGAAGCACCTGAGTCACTTGGTGTGATGAGAATGGCCAGAGAAAGCGTGTGATGTATTGGGGGCCAGTTATAGGCTACCCCCGAACAAAGGAAACTAAGCTATGAAGGTAACTGCCCTGGTGGTCCATCAATCAGTTGTAGAACCATGGTGGTGTGTATGTGATAATTTAGACATGCAGTTTGCACAGTGATAAACTGGTAGCTAAAAGCATCCCATATTTGTTAGCAGCATTAACCTGCACAAACATGTCTTGTCTGATTGACTACATTTGATATAAGGGAGGAAATAAGGGTGTAAATTTCCTGTTTGGCAGAATTATTCCTATTAAATCTAGTAGGCTACATTGGTATAATATAGAGCAGTGTACACAGATGGCTTCTTTTATAATCTGCTCTCAGTTTATCATGACAGTAAAATTGTTTTAAATGTTCAGTTTCACTGACCTTCAGTGCATTTAACTGGTGTCAGAAGTTTCTCTCATAATTCTCAGGCAGTAGAAGAGAGGCCGTGGCTCACACGCTTTTGTTTCTCTTTTAGTTTAAATCCCTGCACTTCACCTTTCTGCGCCACATGCGGAAAAGCCACGCTCTCACTCTCCACGCAAAATAGGGGGAATTGAAACACGTGAATTGAATTGCAGCAGTTTCTTTTTTTTTTTTTTTTTTCGAAAAGCACAACAGCTATGTGTCAACACAGAAATCGAGAGAGAGAGAGAACCCACAGCATTCTCATTTTAATGCATGAAATGGGTTATTATTAGATGTGGGCAAAGTGAGGCTGAATAGTGTGGCCTTTGCTCATGCTTTTTCTCAGTACTGCTCAGCCTGCAAAACACACATTGTGTACGACTTCCACTTAAATAATGGCGGAGCTGCGGCGTTTTTCGGGAGCCATTACGTGATTTCATAGCTCTTGGAAAATTGCTTCTATTCAGCATGGGGTGGAGTGGGGTGGGTGAGAGAGAGAAAGAGAGAGAGACCCGACACACAATCATGCCTTTTCAATAGGAGATGGCAAGGTTGATGACAACACGGCCATTGTGTTCTAATGATAAGACCACAAAGGCATCTGCCCCCTTCATCAAGGCCCGGAGCGTTATATCGCGCATCCAAACACGCAGCCAATCGCTGGCCTCTTCCACACGGGACGGCAAGGAGAGGGAGAGATGGGGAATGGGGGGAAAAGAAAAGAGATTTTGAAATGTGGTGATGATGAGGAGGACAAAACTCACAATTAAGACTGTCAGCTCCAACGCATGATGTCCCGAACCGTCACAGTGAACGCTGTTTAAGCCTACCAGTTGGCACAATTAACCTGTCACACAGGAGATATGGCATACTGCTAGAAAGAGAGCGAGAGAGAGAGAGAGAGAGAGAGAAAGAAGAAAAGAGAAGAGACATAGGAGAATGATGGGAGAGAGAGAGTAGGGTAGCAGAGATGTATATAAAGATAGCAGTTAGGGAGAGAGTAAAAAAGTGAGGGAAAGAGACTATAGGGTGGAAAAAAGATGGAGAGAGAATGAAAATGAGGTGAGTGAGGGAAAGAAACAGCAGGTTTGCAAAGAGCTATATATAGACAGAGTGAGTAGGGAGATAAAGAGATCGAAAGAGAGCATGGTGGGAAAGAGATAAGGGTGAGAGAGACCATGAGGAATATATACACAGAGAGAGAGAGGAAAGTGGGAGAGAGAGACAGTAGGTGAATGAGAATGGAGAGGGAGAGAGAGAGAGAGAGAGATTAGGTTGGAAGAAAAGGGGGAGAAAGTAAAATGGAAGAGCAAGAGAGAAAGTGGTGAGTTGAGAGATAAAGAGTAAAGTGAGAGAGAAATAAAGAGAGAGACAGTAGGTACATGTATTGGTATAGAGAAGAGGGGTACGGATACTGAGTGAAAAAGTTTGTGCATCCTTATTGAATGTTTGTTGCATTCTACAGATGTTCCTTTTTCATCACGAGTCGCATTAAGATGTCTAAAATGTTTGCTTACGTCTTAATAGTGAAACAGATCCAAATAATATTTCTGAGTGTTATTTAAATGTGAATTCTTGTCCCCTTTACCACTAAGGGCTTTTTCAGGTCCCTAGCTTTTTGTAGATTTTTTTTCTCCACTCTTCGGTGGTGTCTTTTTTATATTTATGTTTCTTCCATTTCTGAATTGTGTTTATAATATTCATTGGTGGTGGATGGTTAGTATTTTCTCTTTTTGAGAAAGAGAACAAGCAGGGTTCTTTTTTCCTGATTCCCACTGAGTCGTCACTGCTCACTACAAACTGCTTATTAAAACTTATTTAAACTGCCGATTTAAACCCTTTTTTAAAAGTTATAAACTAAAACAAATCAAAATAAAATGTTCCCATAATTAGTCATTAGACAACATAACGAAGCAGAGTCAAATAATTTAACTAGGGCATGTTGATGAGGATGTAACCTTTTAAAAAGTTGGAGTGGAAGAGAGGAAAAAAAGATAATAGGCTGGGAAGAGAAAAGCAAAGAATGCCGGGAGAGGGAGAGAGAGAGAGAGGAGGGTATATGTAATGATACTGTAAATGGTAGTGCAGTAGGGCAGGAGAGGAAAAGAGAGAGAGACAAGGTGGGAAGGAAAGGGATAGATGAAAATTGGAGAAAGACATTAGGATGAGACAGAAAGAGAGAAAGGATAAAAATTTTATTGAGGTCACAACTGCAGTAATGTGAATCACTTCTAGTTAATATACCACAATGCCAGATGTGTGCTACACCGCTTGCGAATTTCTAATCTTTGCTTTTTTTATACTTTCATTCTTCCATAAACTGCTCTGAATTAAGTTCGGCTGTTTCATTTTACTGTTAAATATTTTGGTTTATCGCTCTATTGTCTTCGTTTTATATCTTGCTTCTCTTTACTGATTATTGAAAAAGAATACATTAAAAATGCTCTGAGCTAATGTTACTGCAGTTAGCAAACTGATATGAGTAGCAACATTATGAGTACTTTGTAGCAGCCAATTGTCCATATAAACACCCACATTTATGTCATAGCTATGTCACATGCCTATAATATGTGCGTTGCATACCAGGTCTGGTAGAGTAACATCTCATGAGCACTAAATATAATGAGCGATTAAGTCTATGGCCAAACGTAAAGTGTCCATCTCGGGTCAATTGGTCTTGGAGTGCAATGCATAATATGCTACATTACATCACTGTTTCCATATTCAGTTTGAGAAGTGGTAATGCAATGCACATGCAGGAGGAAAAAAAACTTCCAAAACTACTGAAGTAAGGACCTCACTGTCCTCATAGCTAGTCATGCCAACATTGACCAGATATTATTTGGGTGGTGGATCATTTTCAGCACAGCAGTGACACTGATATGGTTGTGTGTGTGTGCGTGTGGTGCTGGTATGAGTGGATCACGTACAGCAGTGTTGTTGGTGTTTTTAAACACCTCAATTCAGCTGCTGCGTTAAAAACAAATCCACCAGCAACTAATATCCAGCTAACAGCTGTGCTGTGGTCAGAAACACAGATGAAGGCTAGAGGATGATTAATACACTGTGCATGGAATTTGCAAGCCGCAGTAGATGTGTAATAAAGTGCAGTAAGTGCACACAGCACCACACAGCACCACACAGCACCACACACACACACATTACCATGTCAGAGTTTGCACTAATAAGGAGAAAGAGAGTACAGTGGAAGAGAGAGAGAGAAATGTAGAAGAGATATAGAAGATAATGAGCAATAACGTGTGTGTGTGTGTGTGTGTGTGTGTGTGTCTGAAGGACAGGAGGGACTTAGAACTGATGGCTCAATAGAGTTTAATGGATGACGGAGGGAAGCCACCGTTCATCAACTTTTAATTAGGTGTCATCGGGAGCAAGGCGCTGTCCGCCACAGCACTAATTCATGTTTTCGCCTCTCAGCCACAATGTGTAATTAGTTAAGTGACAGCGATCTGGGCTGCAGCCGGTGTCGCTGCGTGATTACTGACACGAATCATGGCAGAGCCACGGGCATTACGAGTCATGCTCCGCCTCATGCCTCCTTCAGAAAATAGTTCAATTAAAACAACTCATCAGTCAAACCGGATGGTTTTTAATGCCAGAGCTACTGGCACATGTCGAAAGAACACATTAAAAAAAGCCAGCTTTAATTTCAGCACTGTGTGATTTGGGTCTGTTCTGAGTGCATGCTGATCATAATTCAGACAGTCAGGGTGGCATAGAAAGCTGGGGAATATAACTAACACACACACACACACAGATTCCATCATTTGTATGACTTAAGGTTCCTGTGGTTGAAGTTGAAAATAAAGGGTATATGATTCTCACGTTAACTAAAAAAAAAAAACCCAATGATGTAAATTTATTCTAACCCCAATGTAGTCAGTCAGCCAAGGCATCCTTAGAGTCCAAGGTTGCACTGGAGCTTTGCCATGTAGCTAACAAGAAAGACATGTTTCTAGCCTCCGGTTTAACATGATGTGTCTACGGTTTTGTCTTTATCACGTAGTCACAAGGTCGAATCCTGAGGAAGCCACAGTTGTCTATGAGGACACAAATGAACTGTGTTCACGCAAAGGGTGTTACGGATTGAAGTTTTCACAGTATAATAACCTAGTCTGAAAATAGCATGGATTCACTGTATCACAGTATTTATTAATCAACCACTTATAAAGCCGGTGCTGAAGATTAAAGGCAAAATGTTTGTACAAAAATCTTTTTGTACATCCTTGAGCATATATAACAAAGACTAAAATCAAACCCCCTAATTGTTTTATTGTTCAAGAATGACCTTCCATACAATGTTTCACATTGTCATTATGAGTGGTAATGAAGAAATAAAAAGTCTCCATAATGCTGCGAAAATAGATCATTGTTTGGTGTAGTTCTGGTCTGCAATGCCATGTTCTTCTGTTCCCTTGATAGCCTTTGTGTATAATACAAGTGAGGAACATGCAAGGAGTGGCAGCAGAGGTAGCAATATAACGTGTGTGTGTGTGTGTGTGTGTGTGTGTGTGTGTGTGTGTGTGTGTGTGTGTGTGTGTGTGTGTGTGTGTGTATGTATGTATGTGTAAGGGAGGAGGTTGTGAAAATTTTTTGCAAAAGGCATTAGAACCACAGGAGTAAGGAAACTAATCAGGTAGAAGAATGAGTGGATAAACAGCAATAGATGGAAATGCATTTTAATCATTATTTTTTTTAAATAGTCAACCGTAACTGTCCCATCATACACCCTGATTAACCGTGAAGTCCTGACACTAGTTCACACACATACAAAAACATTACTTTGTACTAATCAAATTAGCATCCATCACATTCATTCATTTCAGATAGAGCATTTATGGGTAGTTGTTATCTGATCAGTGCTTTACTGTTCATCATTTCCACCAATGCAAACAAATCCTCAGAATATCAGTTCAACCAGTATATCGGTCAGGCTGTAGTTGGTGTGTGAGTAGATCACCAGACGGGCAGAGGAATAGTCTTTATTGATCACTGAGGATGAGTTTAATCAGCGTAACCATACACACTTAATTACAGAGGTGTACAGTTAGAATCAGGTTTACATTAAATACAGTTAAACACCGCTGTGAGATTAACCTCATGGTGTGTTTTGAATAAAGGGAATGTCCTCAGGCTGCCATCTTGGCTTTCCTTCTGCTGCTCTGTTGCATAGTATAGAACTGACAACTGGAAATAAAATGCAGACATAAAAGCAAAAATGTTTGTTATTGATATTAAATGCTAAAATGTGTGTCTGTGTGTCTCCAGTGTCACATATGGTGCTGCAGGAGGTCAGCAGTATGCAGGAGAACCTGGAGGTTGAAAAGACCTGCAGGCAGACAGTGGAGGCCCTGGCAACTAAGGTGTTAAGCAATTAAGCAATATTCTGTTCTATGCTATACTATACTGTAGTATTCTAGTTTATTCTGTTCTATGCTGCACGGATCTACAATATTGCGTTGTATGCTGTACTACTCCGTAATATCCTATTCTGCACTATACTTCTATGTTTTGTTTTATTCTCTTCTATTCTATACTACTCTTTTCTGTTCAGCTCTATTCTACGCTGTTTTTTAATATTCAATTCTGCTCCGTTCTATACTGTTGTATTTTATATTTAATTCTACACTGTACTCTCTATTCTGTTTAGTTCTAATCTATTCTGCAATATTCTGTCCCATTCCTTTTTTATTCTATGCTGCACTACTCTATTCTATTCTTCTCTTTCTGCGCTATTCTGTAATATTTTATTCCTTGCTGAATAGACTATAATAAAGTAATATTCTGTTCAATGCTATTCTATTCTGGCTCTGTTCTATACTATACTATTCTATTCTGTAATATTCCATTCTATACTGTATTAGTCTATTCTATTTACTTCTAATCTATTCCGCAATATTCTGTTCTGTTCCATTCTATTCTGCGCTGTATTAGTCTGTTCGGTTGTAGTTTATTCTGTTCTCTTCTGTACTACTTGATGCTGTACTGCTGTATTCTTTACTGTCCTCCATCCTGTTCTATGTTGTACTGTTGTGTTCTGTTCTGTTCTACACTTTACTATTCTATTCTCGTTTTTTTATTTTATTCTGTTCTGTAAAACTCTATGCAGTAATATTCTTCTCAGTTCCATTTGATTAGATTCTATTCTGTTCTATAATACTCTGAGCTGTACTATTCTACTCAGTTCTACATGATTCAATTCTATTCTGTCTATGATGTACTGTTGTATTTTATTCTATTTTACGCTTTACTATTCTATTCTCGTTTTATTTTATTCTGTTCTGAAATACTCTATGCTGTACTATATTCTGCTTTGTTTCATTTAATTCCATTCTGTCCTGTGAGAGTCTGTGATATTCTGTTCTGCGCTGTTTTATTCCGTTCTGTTTGATCCTTTTCTGTTCTGCAGTATTCTGTTCTGTGCTGTACAGTTCGGTTCTGTTGTACTTTATTCTATTCTGCTGTTCTATTCTATTGTATTCTGTTCAATTCTGTTCTGTATTCTAACCTCACTTACGCCATGTAAGCCAGAATTAACCTTAATTCTGTATTCTCACTTACAGCATGGCATCTCATCAGTGTTTAAAGTGTAAAAAAAGTATGTGCTTTAATTCACGGAATAATATGTACTTAGCCAACCTCTTGACATTTGATGTCGCTAACCTTCTAGTTTCTCCCCATATGAGTAGGCAGTCTGTATACAAATTCTGTAGTGGTTATATGCCTCTCTGTTATCACTTTTAATTACAACATTAATCTATCCTGTGTGGTCTATAAATAATTCATTTCTGTGCAAATCCATTCCAGGTGTTTTTGCTTTAGTGGAGCAATAGTTAAGGACATAATAGTCATAACAGTCATAGTCATATTATTGGCATATACTAGGGGGCAGTGACAGTTATTGCTCACTAAGGGGGCATAGACCAAAAATGTCTAGGATGTTATTGTAAATATATTCCAATTTCTTTAAGCTAATTGGAAGAGCACACCACTGCATCCTTATACTGTGAGCCACAATTTCAGACGCCAGTCAGCATCCTTGCACACTTTATAGGAAGTGTAGTACAGGAAAAAAAATCTGTACTATTACTTTTCTCAGCTGAAGAGCTGAAGGAATAGAGGGTGTGCACTGATTGTCAAGAAAAGCGCAGTGCTTTACTACATGACCGTTATTTGATCTGTGTTTATATAGGAGACTTTTTTTTTTTTTTTTTTTTAAGATTACTACTCATTGCTCAAGAGACTTGATTCAATATTAAAAAGCAGACATGGTCACGTTATATACAATACATATTTGCTAGGTAATCATCCAAGGCTCTCACACAACACCTGTAAAAGTCTTAAATGCAGAGCAAGGCTTGCTTTAGGCCTAGGGAGAGCAAAGCGCAGGGTGTGTAAACAGCGTTCGGGTGAGCCAGGTGTGTGAGGTAGCTTGTGGACGGAGATCATGGCCTCTTTTCTGAGCTCCTTTTTTTGATGGATGAATCAGCTTTCTACTGCCCTGCTGCCTGATAGACCCATGCAGGGAGAGCACGATGAGAAAACAGCAGCGTGGAGGGCAGGAGCATAGGATGAAAAGATTGAAAGGGAGAGGAAAGGGAGGTGGGAAGGTGATGCACCACTGCGTTTTGTGCTTATAGTGAAAGGAGGAAGAGAAACAGAGATGAGATTTGAGCGACGATGGACCTAGTAATCGGAGTTATTCTCTGTTCAATCTGCTCTGTTTCACAATTTACAGATGTTTCATTATTTTACATTTTACATATTCGTTAGGATGATTTACGTGTCCCTGTTTTAGACTCTTTTTCAAAATGGATCGTTTAATTTACCTCTAAAAATCTCTGTATGTTTGAGCTTAAAATGCATATGTTTTTCTTTTTACACATTAACATTGAATTTTTTTTATTCTAGGAGGCATGGTATAGGTATATTGTACACGGCTTGCTTATATCTGAAGGCTGTAGAAGTGAGTGTATCAGGTTTATTTCTCTGGCAGGTTTTTCAGTCGAATGCTAGACATAAGCACTTCTGTAAGTCCTTCTGGATAAGGATAAGGGCATCTGCCAGATGCCATAAATGTGAATGTAAATAACACATTACTGTGGCGTAATTATATAATAAAACGTATAACATAGCATTAATGATTTAATATTAACTCACTACCCTACAGCAGTATACCATCACAAACCTTAACTCAGATGGCAACTTTTCAGTCAGTCTGTGAGAAAGTTGTTCTTAGTTTTTTTTTTGTTTTTTTTTTTGTTCAAAAACATTTAATAATACATTTGAACACACATTGTTGCAGTCCATGTTTCAGGTTTCCTGTAATATTTTGTGTTTCTGACTCAGACTGCCAGGGGGTGCTCGGCTAAGGTCGTTTCTCACAGCTTGTCCCTAGAACTGCTTTTGGCGTTTCAGCGCTGTCCATCAAACAGGAAATAGCCCCACAGCTGAGCAGTGTAGTGCTCTGGCATTATGTGCTTTAGAAAAGCCTGATTTGGCCAATCACAATGCTTCCTCTCTCCCATTAAAGAAGATGCTGGTGTGTCCTGCTAATGCTGGTGGCCACTGTGCTTGAAAACCCCCTCTTACTCTCTGTGTGTCTCTCCAGTCCTTTGTTCTGGTCCCTCTTTGGGCCATCTCTAGTGTGTACAGCCCCATAGCCCGCATGATGAATTGTAGTTTCACAGCAGGAGGTATTAACAACCCCTGTGAGAGCTGTCTTCTTCCAACACTGTCACACTGAACCATCTCATTTTATCCTCACCGATAAACCATTTTTAGCGTTAACCACTCCAGCTCTTCTGTTGGTCCTGTGAAGACTGTTTGGTGTATAAACAAGAGCTAGTGAATATTGATATTTGTTTTGGCTTTAACTGAATTTGGCATTCCTCAAGGCTAAGTGTGGGGTACTTTCCTTTTTTACATTGATTTAAACTTTGGGGTGTTTTTTTTTTTATCAACTTTAATTAGATTAAAGAACCATTTCCTTAAACCATGTTTAAATCGATAACTTCTCTAAAGAGACTGATCTGACTTCTCAAAACATTGCAGATAACAATTGATAAACAAGATATTTTTTCTGCTTTAAAAAACGTAGGTGGCATGATGGTACAGTGAGTTGATCCTGAGCTCAGGTTGCTGTCTGTCTGGAGTTCCGCATCTTCTCGTGGAAGAGAGGGTTTCCTCCAGTTTCTTCGGTTTCCTCCCATCTCTGGAAAATATGCCTTTAGGTGGATTGGCTACACTCAATTGCCCATCAGTTCAAATCAGTTTTATTTCTATAGCACCTTTAACTGTAGACATTATCAATTCCAGATATGGTTTTTGATCCCTAATAAACAAGTGAGAGGTGACATTGGCTAGGAGAAACTCCAACGGAACCAGACTTGATTCATCCTCTTACTAGGTGTGATTGAGTGTGTGAATGGGTGTTTGTGTGATGCCCTGTGATGTGTATTCCCACTTGGCGCTCAGTGTACCTTGGATAGGTTTTCGATTCACTGCAGCTGAACATGAATGAATGAATAACACCATGTTTTGATGAAGGATTTTCATGAAATGTTAATCTGAACTGCACTAAAAAAAACTTCACATTACACACAGTGTTGAATACTATTTTATTCTCTTTTTTTCCCCAAAAATATGAAGGTTAGATTGTGAAAATTACAGCATTGGTTCATTCCCAATTTACATTTAAATAGGTGAAAACAATTTCTCTATCTGTAGACTGGTGGAGAGCAGAGCAAATCAGCTCTAATAACCGCCATATTTCACACATTTGATTCTTTGTTTCCGATGCCTGTAATTTGTCCGCCAACCTGGCCCCGTTTCTGGCGGCTGAAAAAAGAAAAATCATAATCAATTTCTTAAACTCTGGAACATCCTGAATTAAAGAAAGCAGTAACAGAGGAAAGAGCAGACAGCGCCAGTCAAATCAAAGTGCAATCCAAACACATGGCATTTTGTTTTGACGTCGAGATCAGAGGTGATGATGGGGGGTGGGGGGTGTTACGCAGCGACCTCCGAGTGTGTGTGTGACTGATTTCTGCGAATGTGTAATTTCACATTTGCGCTCTCTCATCAATGCTGGATGATTATCACTTAGTGTGTGTGTTTATCCTCGCATTACGTGTTGTTGATTGTATTTTCTAATATGCACATTCAGAGTAAAGGACATCATCAGGAAATGGCTTCGTGTGTCGTCTGGTCCCGACGGAGCTGTCATTAATAAACGCTTGTTAAATAGAGGTGGCATATAGACGGGCAATTTAACACCCAGCTTCGACCAATATATCATTCAGGATTCATTTATTTAATTCAAATGCCTTCAATGCTGTTTGCTGGTTCTGTCCCCACTTAGCAGCCTCTCACATTTCTGTTTGTGTATGGGCAATCTTTAAGGACGTTAATTTAACCTTAAAGAAAGCATGCAGGTATGTTGGAGTGTAAAAGGGTGGCGTGGAAGGGAATTTGTATGGCTGTACGTAATATTGAACACGAATGATATTTACATGGCCGTATCTGATAAAGTACTGTAATTATCCTTCTTTCTCTGCTTCCTCCTCCCTGTGTGACTATATTATTTTACCCTTCATTATTGCTCTTTTCATTGGTGTGTTCATGCCATGTGTGTGTGTGTGCACACGTGTCTGTCCCTGTTTGATTGAGCAAGAAAGGCTGGTATTTCAAGGAGAAGCACTGCTGCTGTTGATTTTATTTTAGATTTATTCATTTTGAAATGTCTTTTTTTTTTATGCAATCAGATTGTTATACCTGTAGATGTAACAGTATTACTACACTGCACAGAGATAGAAATTAATTTCTGACAATTGTGCTTAATTTAAGTATGTATATTCCACTATATCAAAAAATATTTCATTCATTAATCTCCAGTAAGCGCTTTCTTCTGGTCAGGGTTGCAGTGAATCCAGGGTCAATCCTAGGAGCACTAGATGTGATGCAGGAGTGCTCACAGGATGCCATCTGTTGCAGGGCACCTTGCAAACACTCATTCACACACTCCTCCACACCTAGGGTCTATTTAGAGTAGTCAATCAAACTACTGGCATGTTTTTGGGAGGTGGAAGGAAACCGGAGAACCCCAAGGAAACCCACACGGACACGGGAAGAATATATGAGATGCTGAACCTGTAAGGTGGCAACGCTAGCTGCTGCACCCTGCCATCAAAAATTATTGCGTAATAATTATATTTTAATAATTTATTTATTTGTTTGCATTTGTGTGTGTAGCTGAACAGACAGAACCGCTCTCTAAAGAGGAAAAGTATGATGTACATGGCTCATCTAGATGCCAACGTTATCGCTGAAATCAACCTGAATGACAGTGATGATGAGGAAAATCATCAGGGGGAGGAGCCTGCAACCTGTAGCTCCTCCCACTGCCAGCTTGTCATCTCGGGTACGTCACCTCCCTTTTTTTTTTTTTTAATCCACCACTACTCCGTAGAAGCCATATTTACATTTAAGGAAAGAAAAAACACTGAGTTGAGCCTGGAATTCAATAAAATATGATTTAAAGATGTTTCAATGCTACATGGTTATGCAAACAGTGTTCACTGGGACGAACACAGAGAGGCCACACCCCCTTCACTGTGACTGTTAAGTTTGTCTTTAGAAAGATTTGTAACGAATCTCAACGAAAATTAATTTGAGAAAAATAGTTTCTGAATAACAATACGCTAAAAAGGCTCACCAGTAGAATTATATTCTACTGATATATAGAATTGATTTTAGAGTACAGTGTACAGCCTCACACTGATAAACTGTCACACTTTGAACTTAAAGTGTGTTTTGCTTTTTTACATTAGAGAATAACTTTGTATGTTCGTGTGTTTGAATCAGAGTTGAGGAATAAATTAGAGTCGGTTCTAGAGGAGAAGAAGCAGTTAGCCATCGATCTGGAGACGACGAAAGATCAGCTTCACAAAACCCGAGAGGAAGTACGCCAGACAGCCTTTCATCTGAGTTCTAACACTGAGTTACACACACACACACACACACACACACACACACACACACACACACACGTTGTGCCTTTTCCCACATCATACAGTACCAGAAGACCAGAGCCAAAGATTCTGTTTGTTTTTTGGGACCTGCTTAATTGGCACCAAGAGAAACTAATGGTATATTGCTAATGTGGGGCACTTTTGAAAATCATATTTTTTTCATCATCCCACTGTCATATAATCTAACAGAATACCTTTATAAAAAGCTTAAAATCTCCCTTTCACTATTCAAAAGCAAAAAAAAAAAAAACCAAACACATCACTTCTAAATCTATGCTATTCAGACCCTCCACTTTTTCATGTCATACTGTTAAAGGGGACACCTTTACTGTCAAAATGGGACACTTTCTTTACTCTTCAAATCAGGAGAGATGCTTGGAATTTTATGTACACATTTTATCATTTATTTTGCTTGTAATAGGCATGAATTGACATTTCACTTCCCGTTGATTCTCACGATCCTAGCTTTGAAATTAAGTATGCCACTCCCCCTAAACTGACATCATAGATGTAGCACTTGATAAGTTTAACCCTTGACTTTCCAAGGATGAACTCAACAAGGAATTTAGATCAGTGGCATGTATATTCACCCTTCCCATCGTCCACTGACACACACACACCATTATACAAACTCAGACCCTGCACTAAAACACAAACACAAAAACATTATGCATACTCTGATCCTACACTGAGACACATTCACACACCCTACACTGAGAGACATACAAACACACAGAGAACACCATACACACTCACACCCTACACTGAGACACACACACAGAACACCATACACACTCGCACCCTACACTGAGACACACACACACCCTACACTGAGAGACATACAAACACACAGAGAACACCATACACACTCACACCCTACACTGAGACACACACACAGAACACCATACACACTC
>CM075012.1:5010371-5032693 GCA_037576675.1 Pangasius sanitwongsei
TGGCACTTAAGTTCATATGTGAGTCAAGGCAGGTGACCGAATACTTTTGGTAATATAGTGTGTGTATATATATATATGTCCAACTAGACACAGATGAACTTTGAAAGAGTTAAATCTACACTCCGGCTATTAATTCAACACTGGGGGTTTTGCTGCATATGTTTACTTTTTTAATCGATGTTGTTCATTTTACATTTAGGGTAGCAGCACAGTGTTACCTGAATATAGGACTAGCCTAAGCTGTAATTTACACTCGATGTCATGGATACATTTGAGCATGGTTACATGGTATGAGGATCACTGATTATTAGGACTGTGATTACATTTTTAAGTGGATGTACAGCCAGTCAGAAACCAGAAACAAGAGTGTGCGTGTGTGCGTGTGTGTGTAGATGTTGGTGGAGCAGAAGAAACTGAAGAGACAGAGTCAGGCCCTGATGCAGAGTGTGTCACCTTCTGAAGCTTTGGATAACGCTCTCAAAGAGATCGCTGCACTCACACACACCATGGAAACACAGCGGTTGGAACACCAACTACAGGTACACACACTCACACATACACACACACACTTTGTTACTATCCTTGTGAGGATTTTGCAATTGCCATAATTATTAATGCAGCTAATTAATGCTGTCCTTACACCAGTTACCAAAAGGTTTGGGGAAAAAAAAAAGATTTTGTTGCAGGGACCTGTCCCCACAAGGTCACAACTGTCAGATATTTCTATTCTTGTGGGGTGTCCACCAAGATATGAAAACATGCATGCACACACACACACACACACACACACACACCCATATCCTATACCAAATGTAAAACCTACAACAGAAACACACACTCACAAACACAGAAAATTAACAACAGGTTTGTGTGTGTGTGTGTGTTGTGTGAATCCAGCTGAAGCGTTTGGAGGATGAACTGCATGGTTCTGAGTTGCGGAAACAGTTGTCTGCGTTGGAGAGGAAGACTGCGGTGCTGGAGGAAGAGAGAAGAGAGTGTATGGAGAAATGTTTCAGAGCTGAGACTGAGGCCAAGGACCTCCGCTTCACTGGTACACATACACTCCTCTCACATGCACACACCATTTTATTCTCAAATGTACAAACAACTTTGAACAGACACACATTGTTTGACACAAACACACAACATGCTTCTCAGGAACACATCATTCATGGTGTGCTGTTATAGGAAAATAATTAACAGCAGGGTGGTGTGTCGATATGAAGCAGAGTTACTGTTACATTCCTGCAATTTGCTAAAAACATCCGCTGTAATCTAATGTTGTTAGACTGTTATTCACACAGCCTTCCAAGTTAGTCAAAAATAACATTATAGAAACTAGGGAGGAAAAAGAAGTGTTGCAGGAATGTTTTAAAACGTTGTGTTCAGATGTTCCCAGGACACCAGAAAAATATGACAGAATCAACCAAAAGTTCTGAGAACCGTAACATACAGATAACGTCATATGTTTTAGCACAACATACACTTGTTAGCATTGTAGCTAGTTTGGTAATTAGCAACTATCACTCTATAAAATAAAGTATTAAATAAAAATAGATATTAAATAAGCTGAGAGCCTGTCACTGTAGTAGGTTACATACATATAACGTTACATACATGATCTAGATAGATAACTCTGTATTTAGAGTAACATGAATTACATCCATTTGTGAGAATGATGTCATGGAGGCCATCATTCACTTTCTTTTCAGTGTGTGTTTTTGTCATTGTGTGTTTATACTGTTTGTATTTTAATGTGGTTTCACTGCATGTATCTCTGTACCTGTTTGATGACATGCATCATTGTGTGTGTGTGTGTGTGTATTGTAGTGGAGGAACTGCAGAAAAAGCTACAGCAGGTGTCAAATCCTGTACCTGCCCCAGCTCCCCCTCCTCCTCCTCCCCCTCCTCCTCCTCCCCCTCCTCCACCTTCAGTCTCAACCAACCCTCTCAGGTAAAAGTGTGTGTCTGTGTCTATGTCTGTGTGTTGAAATAGCTGTACAAACTGGGGCTGGGTAATATGACGGTATAATATCAATACTGTGATAAATTATGCCATAATATACTTTTTAGACATATCAGTAGTATATTGTGTTATCTTTTTCTAACATTTTTTTAAAAAATAGCGTTTATAGACACTGATTAGAAGCAGCTAATCTGATGTTCAGATTTTGTAAAGAAAGTTTAAAATTAATGTAAAAATTAAATTAATATTAGAATTTAAAATTATTAGATTATTATTATTATTATTATTATTATTATTATTCTTTTCACATCGTGTGTGTGTGTGTATGTATGTATATGTATATTATTCATTTCGATTTTGCTAACTGGTCGGGTTTGGACAGAATTTTGTTGGGCTTTTGTTGGGTTCGGAATTAAAACTTCTGATTGGACTCAGAGAGAATGTGCTCAGGCTATGGATGAGTTGTATTCAAAATTTCAGGACTGGGTCTGTACTGTTGTGTGCGCCTGTTACTTTATTATATGCGGAAAGACCCTGAATAAAGCATCTGAATAAATGTATTCAGTACTGTTGTCTTTGGGTTTATCGCATGATTTTCTTACATTTCTTTTTCTGTCTCACTGTTCTAGCTCACTCATGTCATTACTTCGTAAGAAAAAAGGCGTCAATAGTGACATTCCTTTAGTAGAGAAAGATGCAGCACCAAAAGATCCAGGTAAGAACACAAGTTAGTGTAGTGTATATTCTGCGTCCCCTGCTGCTATGACGTGCCACCTTGCCTCAGCTGAATTATTGGCATTCCACAGGCAGAGGAAACGGTACACACTCAAACACACTGAGCACTTTTACTCCCAGGCCTCCTTCACACTTTTCTACATCATTAAAATAACTCAAATAATTTCAGTGGGGTTTTCAGCACTTTATATTTATGCAAATTGTGAAAGGAACATAATAAAGATGCAGTAGAAAAACCCAAATAGAAACCCAAATTTGTCCAAACTGCCAAAATATTTTAAGGTTTTTACACTTAGTTGAGGCATAAAAAATCATATAAATGAAAAGATGAAGAACAAAATTATGATTGAAACGGATTTTTTAAATAAATAAAGCCATAGCAAGTTCCTTGTTCCAATCTCAGCCCTTATAGCACTTAATGTATTACATCCTCTTGTGCCTTTTTTCTTTAAAATAAATTGCATATCATTAACTAAAAGAAAAGTTTCCAAAGATTCTCATTTCTATTTGCTGACCTTTCTGAACTTTCTTTACTTTTTGTGAAGCATTTCTGTACTAGGACCTTTTATACCTTTACATTATAAAGAGTTCCTGAGAAATAATTTGCATGCCAACTGTTTGTTTTACCTGATTTACCACTGATTTTTATAACCTGTCAGCATTCATCAGTTTGCATGTGGAAGAAATGAATTTTCATTTTAAAGCACTCTTTTGTACCTCTAATATGTAGGAGGTTTGTGACATCAACTTTTTAGGCCTCTTCCAAAAATAACAGTTTTCTGAAAGTGCACTCAAAATGACAGAGCCATTAGCAATGTGAACATGACAGATTTCAATTATTATTAAATGCTTTTTAAATGTCAGCAGGGTCTGAAAAAAGGCCTGTTTTCTTGCAGCTATGAAGGTATCGTGTGCAATCCAGTTGGAAATCTTTGCAGTTTTCATATTGAGATACTGGAATCCCCAACAAAACTGAAGTGACATGACATAAAATAGTTAAAGGAAATTCGTTTTGTTGCATCGTATGGTTTTGACGATGATGAAGAAATAGTAATTAATATACACGAGTGTTGATGTAAATACTAATCCACCCTGAGCCTATCTAAAGTGCAGTTCCTTCCTAATCCTTCACTCATATTGCAGTGCTATACACGTTTTTTGTGTTAAATTTGTATGTTGTCATGACTACAGCATCTCTTACTGGAGGTATTAAGACTGTCAGTATTGCACCGCACACATCAGTTGTGTTAGTGCTTTTCTTTAAAACAAATGAAAAGCGCTGAAGAACAAAAGGCATAAAGTTTGAATCATAGGAACTTGTTTGACCTTCTGCTTTTGGAAGTTCTGTATTTATTCTATTTAGGAGTTACGTTAAGAAAATACACTTGTATTTTAAATGACCTTGGTCAGATACTTTTGCCACCGGATTAATCAGCTAATTTTGGTCCTTCACATTTACATAAAACCACCCAGTTCTGCCATTAAGCTCTAAAATATGTGCTCTATTCAATGATGTAAAAAATGCTAATAAATTTCCCATTTGTTTTTGCCCAAGTTCGAAACATTTCGACCTGCCACACAATGTGAAGTCAGCACACGTTGAGCGGCTGCATTTGCAGGATTGAATGTGAGCGATGGGGCAAACATGACCAAGGCTACATTCCTCGCTGATTTGATTTGTCGGGAATTCCTGATGTTTTCTTTAAACCTCAGTTTTTGTGGTCAACGCTGAATGAAGCTTTAATAGAAGAACGTAATTTCTGTCATGACTGGTATTCAGTGGATATTAAATCATTTTAAATAATCCTTTTCATTCGTAAATCGTTCCTCAGGGATTTTCAGTCTGGATGGATATTTGTAGCAGTGTGTTTACTATAAAGAGATGTGTCCTATTTATTTGGGTGTGGAATTGTTACTTTTAAATGCATTTAGCATTCAAATGCTTTTCATTTTGTGTGCATGTGTGTTTGTGTGATAGAGAAGGACATTAGACAGCAGGCTGTGTCAGAGATGATGGAAAGAATTAAAAAAGGCATCCAGCTCCGGCCAGTTGGCCAGACAGTCAACAAGGCCAGACCACAACAGGTATGACACACACATACACACACACACTCACATACACATAGAGAAACACTTCTTTATTATTACAACATCCAATGACATGTCCTACCTGGACACCAAGTAGAGATACCTGCCCAAAACCAACAGCTTATTAACTCTAATTTCTCGGTCACAGTGGCAGTTCTGCCTACATGTTTTTTTTTTTGTTTGTTTTTTTTTTTGCAAAGTTTCAGGAACGAATGATTGCCTTTCTTCGATATCAGTTCCTAAACTCATAACTGTGCATAATTGGGGATTTCTATTCGGACAGCCATTAAAGAAAAATAAATATTGGCTATGTATAAAATGAAACACCTGAGGACATGCTGCTAGAGGAAAATAATCAACAACAGGTTGGTGTGGTGCAGCCTGACAGCACTTCAAGTGTTTTATTTCAATGGTACCACTGCAGTTTGCTAACTCTTATATTTCTTTATGTATTAATAAGTCACACCTCATACTTTTTATTCTTTGTAGTTACGTTTAATGTTGGGAAATGTCCACAAAACAAGTTCATGTTAGTTCATGTTATCACTTACAGCTTTAAACAGTCATTAAAAGATAAACACGAAGCTTGTTACTGAGAAACTGCAAAACACATCCTTTCTCCTTAAGACTTTCCTATGGTGGAAAATTTAAAGTTACAGCTTTATCTCTGACACCGGAGACTCCTTTAATAAATGTTAGATGTACATGTCATTTTTATTAATCTGCTTATAATTAGGCTTTGATTATGTAGAGCATGATCCATGCAAGTTGGTGTGAATAAGCTGTTACTATAGAAACAATAACGTATCAGAACAAGCGCATTAATATAAACCTATGGTTTGAATTATAGCCGGCACTACTGTCAGAACTGCTGTAGAAAATAAATCAACACCTTCTAACGAATCAGAATCAATAATTCAACAGCCCGATGGTAATTGTCTCTTATTCTATCTGATTGCTATTGATACGGTTTATTTGTTGTTCTTTTTCTGTAACAGAGAGAGCGAATACCGTCTGGCTCTGCCATTCAGGAACTTAAAGGAATTTTGGTAAATACATGTTTAAATACATTGTTTGGTTTGTTTGATGTGAAAAATCTATCCTTGCTAAATTAGCCATGCATTATGAACAAGTAAACATTTCCATTTTTCTGTTCACTGTCCTGTATATCTATATATATTTACCTGTGAGCACTTTTGTATGTATGTGAGTAGAAAACAAGAAAGCTCAGAATAAAACTAATTCATAGTAAAATCATAATGATGCCCTAATACACAGTCTTCTGCAATTACAGTAAAACTTTTAATAGCTTAAAAAATGGACTGTATTATGTGGTCACAAACAATAAGCTGATGGCTAAACTGTAGTGAAAAGATGTCTTCAGTTCCAGATAATTGTCAGCACTAAAAGTTGGTATGATGACTCGGGTCAACACAACACAAAAGTAATCCTGAGCTCAGGTTACTGTCTGAGTTCTCCTCATGTTGGTGTGGGTTTCCTCCGGGTTCTCCGGTTTCCTCCCACCTTCCAAAAACATGCCAGTATGTAGATTGGCTCCAATAAATTGATGATGAACAATGAACAAGCTCCCATCCAGTGTGTATTCCCACCTCGCACCCAGAGTTCAAGAGATAGACTGCAGATCTACTGCAACCTTGACCAGGATAAAAATTAATGAATGAATGAATTTGCAGAAACTTTGACTTCGTGCACTGTAATTGATAGGACACACACTTTGCTATGCGCAACTCAATCTCAGAGGAAATTTGCTGGAATTTTATTGAGAAAGCAAAATATGTGGCTTTCATGCTAATGAAAACTCCACCACCCCTCACATAACCTTAATGATAACTACTCAATTATTTTACAAATAAGTTTGCACAAATTCCTAAGATTTTGGATATGACAATTCATATCTGAGTGGGTGTGCCATTTTGTGGGTGGAGCCTGACATGACTTTTCCTGTGTGTAAACTATGCAGACTTCTAAGAAACACCCCTCCCTCTGCCCCTCCCCTCCTGCAAGACCCTCCTCTCCGGAACCACAGTCTGAACTCCAGAGAGTCCTAATGAAACGTCGAGGTGTGCTGGAGACAGCAAACGATAACAGTGAGGCGCACACACACACACACACACACACTCAACACACTCTTTTAGCATGTTCACCATTTTCTCACACTTTTCTTTTTTTTTTTTTTTTTTTTTTACACTCCTGTTCACCCTTTCCCTCCCCAGCATTGTCAGCTCAGCTTTTTCCCAGCAGTGTTCTGGACCTGACCCGGGTTAAGATCACTCCTACCAGTGCTGACAAAAGTGCCAACAATCACAACACGCAACACTGACACCTCAACACCTAAACACACCTGGGCTGTGAGTACTTTGTATACAGGTAGACAGAGTCAGGTGCATTAGGGAAGGACTCTATCTGATGCTGTTTTAGATGAAGTCGAGCCAAACAGTTTTTTTTTTTTTTTTTTTTTCCTCTCCAGTTAAGGCAATAGTACAATGTTGGTTTTGTAACGCATACTTCCTCCAAGTCCTGCACCAATTAGGCTATGTCCTAATTTCTGTCATGTTCCAAGGTATCTACCATACCGTAATGTTTTCTTTCTTATCTGGAAATCCATCTTTTTTATAGGGCTAATCATGTTCATAAAGTAAAGTTTTGTCCCAGTCATGTTTCTGAAGATCTACCTTCTGTTGCGTAGTAATTCTTTCATTTTCGTTGCTCCTGTCCTTGCTGTACCCAGCTAACCACTAGGGCAGTAGATCTAAATGAACCACGATTGGCTATTGTATTAACCAGGTGACAACAAAGAGCTGCCGTCCTAACCCAACAAAGTTTTACCATCAGGAACCATTAAGGAATGAACCTATCTGGAAATCAATTCAATTGGAGTTTGCAAAGCCTTGCTCAGACTTTTGTTCAACACTTTAAAACTGTTAATGATGTTTCCGAGTAGGTCACCCGGCTTAAACTGTTGTCATGTTTGGTTCACATTTTGTTCTGTCTCAACTCAAAGGCTACCAGTGTTGCACTTTTGGGCAGCATTTGCATAATCCCATGGTAAATGCTTTAACATTTGGAAATCACCAAGTTTTCCCCAAGATTAAATGTCTTATGTGTCAGTGGAATTTGTAACTTTCCATAGATAATATTAACTATTACGGTTTGGTTCTAGTTCTTCAAAAACATGACTGGAGACTTTAATACAAGAGCAACCCTATTTAATTTTATTAAATCTAAGATGTATTACGTTCCCCAAATGCACAGGTCTTTTCATCTTTTAGTATATTTGAGGTCATTTTAGCATTTTGTGGATTACTAAACATCCCTCATAGTTGACAGTACAGCAATAGTGGTTTCACTGGTAGTGAAATAAAATCCAATTTTTCCTAGAGACATTGGAAATTGCTCGAGTTATTTTGTGGTGCCAGTTGAGACAAAGTTATTCACACATGCTTTGTGTGCATGAAGAGAGTTTGGAGACGGGCTCTGGAGCTTAGCCTTGAATGCTTGCCAAGTGTGTGTATTTTGAATGGCTATGTCTAGACCACTATTAATCCTGTATACACCCAATCAGTAATTACAAGGCTCTGGACACCTTTCTTCTCTTCTGTCTCTAACTCTCCTGATTGTTGTAATATTGTCAACCATGATGTTTTCCCTTCTTCTCTCTCATTGCTGTTGGATTCTTGTTCGCCTTTTTTTATTTGTCACTGTTTTTTAACGGTCATGTTTTGTTCGATACCTATTTACAGTACAGTGCTGTTCAATGGATGTCTCTTTCAGGTTTACAAAAGTCATTCTTGTTATTCTCAGGTTTAAAATGACACAAAAATAATTGCTGGGTAAAAATAAACACTTGTTCATGTTTTTTTTTTTTTTATTGTTTGGAAATTTGAAGAAAATGTTTGATATTGATCAATGATTTTCAGAATCATTGATAAATCTGATTTCCATTTTATGTCAGTTAAATGAACTGTGAAATCACCATCAGCCAAACGTTTTTACAATGTGAATATATTTACTAAACATATGTTTAAAAACAGTTATTATAATCATTGTCGAGAAGTAAACATTCATTTTCTCAAAATGTATGTAATGGGGACATTTGTTTGCATCAATACTCTCTAGAGTTGATGACTCTTTTTCATCATCCTCATTTTGTCCTAAGAATATTTATTGCTAGCATTTACTCTGTGCTTAGCCAGTGTCCTAAATCTCATACAACTGAACTAAATAGCAGGTTAAAAAGAATAGTGTGCCATGTATGGTGTACTGGTATCAGTACCTTTTTTATGGATATTCAACTAAAATGTGTAATGGTCCAGTTACATAAATGTACAAAGGTTTGGATAAGCACCTAACATGACTAAATGGTAAGAACAGCTACCTTTTAATGCTTAATCATTAATGATTAGTTTATGGATATGGATTTGACTACTTTTGATTCATGCCATGCACTCTGAACAGATGAGATTAATGTGTTTTGAATTTGACGCAGGAAGAATATCTGTCCTTTCTTTAAACATTCAGTTTACATCCTCAAGCCATGTTGTAAGCTCTCTAATCAGACCAGAGAGAATAAATAAAATCTATTATCTCTGGTTTGATGAGCTGCCTTCAGCTAAATAATTTACATAAATGCATGAGATTGGAATAAATTGCAACAGAGAATCTGCTACAGTAACCATGCTGGTTCATGTTTTGAAAATTCGCCATATTTTCATATGTTTATCGGCTCTACTACAGTTTTGTTTTTTTTTTAAACCGAGTCTGCATCTAGATTGCACACATTATGATTCTGTTTTGATTCGATTCGAAGGCAACGATTGGATATGTGACCAAGTTTGTTGAGAATCTGGAGTAGGCCTACCTTTAATTCATGAATGATGGTCATGTAGACAATTTTCATGTTATATATTGGTAGGTTTGATTTTTATTTTTATTTTTTTTCCAGCTTGTTTTGATGTACAATTAACAACCAGACAGTCATGTACAAAATGGGATTTCTTTTGGCAAAAAAAAAATATATATATATATATTTACAACATATTTTAATCATAATAAAATGGTGTAAATATATTGTTTGTACAGCTTCTGTAACACCAAGCTGAATGCTTTGGATCTATCTCAAATATCTCTGAAGTTTTGCACTTAAGGGGAAAAAAAAAAAAAAAAAAACGTTATAAACTGGGTGTATGGCTCATTAATATTTCCCAAGGCTCTTGTTTTCTCCACATAGGAGACGAGCAGTGGCAGAGCCTTCCCCCTTTTTTCAGAAGTCACAGACAAGTAGCCATTTTCGGTGGCATTCATGTGTCCGTGATCTTGGCCATTTCATCAGGCAAGGTGAAACTTTTGTTCTGTGCCTATGCGCAGAGGGAAGCGTGAGGCCTTGCAGCGAGATGCTCCTCTTCAGAAACAGAGCACATACCTGCTGTCAAGCACAGAGCACGAGTGAGCACTCGCGCTCATTACGAATTAATGGATTGGGGGGTGATTGCAGGGCTTAAGGGTTTCTTTTTCAAGGGGAAATTCAAAGTATTGACATTGATGGAGGTACACACTATTGAAGACAATTTTATTTTTAGTGACGACCGAATAAGTACCTTTTGAGACAGGTTTTATGAAACGTGTCATTGTATTCAATAAATAAATAAATAATAAAACACTTTTGTAAATGCATGGGTTTCATCATTTTTGAAAAAGTGACAATTGAGTGAGCTGTCACATTTGCTCACATGCTAATACGATATTTTTGAAGTGTATGAATGTGGAAGTTACAGTGGCTTAAAACTCCCAGAGAGCAGCATTTCAACACCTGATCCTGAGTTCATTTAAATACAGTAATTGTGCTCTGTAGGTCAAATTTAACTATGCATGCTGAGTTTGTTTATATAATTTAGATGGTTATCCTACATACCATAAAGAAACATATCTGTCCTAAGTCACATTCCTAAATCCTTACAAATTTGTGTTCAGTATATTTATAGTATAGTATTTGTGTTTAGTATTTTCAGGTAGTGTTTATGTTTGTGTAGTATTTGTGCTTAGTGCTTTCATGTGGTGTTTTTGGCTGTGTGTAGTGTTTGTGTTCAGTATTTTCAGATATACTTTGTGTGTAGTATTTGTGTTTAGTATTTTCAGTTACTGTTTATGTATATGTGTGGTATTTGTGTTTCGTGTTTATAGGTATTGTTTATAGTTTTGTGTAGTTTTTATTTGTTTAGTATATGCAGGTTGTGTTTATGGCTGTCTTATTTGTGTGTTTAATATATTCAGGCAGTGTTTATGTCTGTGTGTATTATACGTATGTTTATTATATGGAGGTAATGATTATGTCTGTGTAGTGTGTTTTTTTTATATCTGTGTGTAGTATTTGTTGGCTTAGTGTTTGCATGTAGTATTTATGTCTGTGTGTAATATTTATATGATCAATATATTTCAAGTAGCATTTGTGTCTGTCTGTAGTATTTGTGTGTTTAGTGTTTGCAGGCAGTGTTTGTGTAGTATTTGTGCTTAGTGCTTTCATGTGGTGTTTTTGGCTGTATGAAGTATTTGTGTTCAGTATTTTCAGATATACTTTGTGTGTAGTATTTGTGTTTAGTATTTTCAGTTACTGTTTATGTATATGTGTGGTATTTGTGTTTCGTGTTTATAGGTATTGTTTATAGTTTTGTGTAGTTTTTATTTGTTTAGTATATGCAGGTTGTGTTTATGGCTCTGTCTTATTTGTGTGTTTATTATATGGAGGTAGTGTTTATGTCTATGTAGTGTTTTTTATATCTGTGTGTAGTATTTGTGTTTACTATTTTCAGGTAGTGTTTATGCCTGTCTGTAGTATTTGGCATGCAAGTAGTGTTGACATCTGTGTGTAGTTTTTTAGTGTTTAGAATTTGCAGGTAGTCTGTGTGTAGCGCTTGTTTGTTTTACTACATGCATACAGTCTTTGTTTGCAGTATTTACGTGTTTACTATATGCAGGTAGTGTTTATGGTACTGTGTGCAGTATTTATGTGTTGTTATTTGCAGGTAGTGTTTATGCCTATGTGTAGTATTTGTGAGAACTTTCTGTCCTGCTTTTGTCCTGTCAGTCCTTCAGCTTTTGTAGCTTTACCACTGCCAGCCAACACAAAGCAATCGTTTCTACTGAAACATCTCTAAATTGGAGGTACCCTCGTGTGTGTGCGCATGTGTGTTCAGGAAGCACTTCATTTAGCCTATTTTGTTAGTCATTTTTGTTTATTTTCCAAACAGAATGATTGCCTGGCGGGGAATCAGAGCACTCCTGAAACGCTGCCAGTGGATTTATGTATTTCTGCCTGTTTTTTTCCTCTCTCCTGCTGTTATGCGTCTCTTACCCTTTTTAACCTTTTTCATAGCAAAGTTTGGACAACCTACACTCTTAGCCTCTGATCTGTAGGCAGAATTACTATTTACCCTCTAAACAACTCAGCAAGCCCCTTTCTTATTAAGGCCTTCGTTTCTATGTAGCACGTTTCATTCATAAACCTCAAAGCAGAATCAATCCAAACGCCTACTGAAAAGATGTGCAGCCCTGCTTGGTGTCTGAAAGTGTTTTGTAATGTTGCAACACAACTGTGAGATTTTCTTTTCTACTTCATTCACACATACACACAGAGACAGACACATACCAACATCCACAAGCAGATCGTGCTGCAATGAACTATAGCTGCCCTTTTTGAGCTGCCTAAATAATGTCTCCATTCAGAGACGGACAGAAAGAAAAGTGTGTGTGAGCCAGAAAGGATTCGGAAGAGGAAGTGTGTTGTCAGTACACAATTCCATGTGTGATTGACACACTAAAGAGATTCACAGCTGATTTTTTTTTTCTAAACTAAAATGAAAGAATTTAACTGCTCTAAAATCTAAAGGGATTATATTTCAGATTTTTAAGAAATCTTAAAAATCTGAAATATTACAAATACTTTTTGCATTACACACCATTTCACCATTTTGACCTATATGTTTTCTTTTTTAAAAGGCAAGAATCTAAATTTTAAAAACTCTAAAATAATCTACAATAAGCTACAAGTGGGCATAATAAAAAGTGAAATTTATTAAGAAGATAAACAGATTTTTGCAACAATGTTGTCCTGTATATGTGGTGTTTTTTAATCCTGAATTAAAATGGCTGTTTTGAGAACACAGGGACATAGATGCAGAGCTTTCCCACTGATTTGTGTCTCATCTTATAACCATGCTGTTAGCTTCAGAGGTGACGAATGACCAGTGTTTCTCATAGTTCCACATAAATATAGTCCTTTCTTATTGTTATTGCTCTGTATTAGTAGTATATTATAAGAAGCCTTTTGAAAGATTGATTCATTTATAGTCTGACTGGTTGTTTTGTGTTCTAGTGCCTACTCCAGCACTTGTTTTTGTAGCTCCCTCTGTATTTCCCAGAGATGCAAAGTACTGAAGTAATTGTACTTTGTACTTTACCAGAGTCTAACTGAAAATGGAGTAAAAAAATCTTCCAATGTATTTAGAAATAAAAATTGTTAACTTTCCGGGCGAAAATCTTTAATGTTGATGACCAAAATTATAGAAAATATTCTTTGTTGTACAAAATTTATGCAGTTTAGGATTGTTGCTTGATGATTTATGATGTAAATATTTAGATTTAATTAGAAAAATAACTTAAAAAATAAATAATTTAGTTAAAAAAAAAAAAAGTAACCTGTTCATTGGTGTCTATTTATGAAAGGGTTAACTCAGTGAATCTCAGTCTCATGCAGTTAGTGTTTTTTTGTTTGTTTGGTTTTTTTTTTAAGTGTTTTTTCAGCCCCATCATTATTTACCATGTCTGACGCATATGAGTAATTACCACAGACAAATTTCAACATGTTTTCCTGTACTGAGAAAAAGAAACCTGCTTACTCAAAACTCACTAATAATCGATGTCTAAGGGCAGTTGTTGGGATGTCAATAAACAGCTATGCAAAAACATACTCAGCCAAAGACATTTAAATTTATTATTAAATATTTAGATATTACATTAAGTTCTGTAAAGGCTGCGCTCAGTTTCAGTCTGATGGCACATGGACGCTACGAAACCTTCACAAACGTATAAATTATGTTTTATTGTATTGCTCAAAATGTTGAATAAGAGTCCATAAGAACAGCTTTGAAAGGACTTTTTTTCATGTGTGTCTCATCCAAAGACGTTTATTCTTCCTAAGACCATTTATTCACACATTATACACAGATTTCATCAACTGTCCTTAAACTTTTAATCATAAGTGAAAACATTTTGAGCATCTGAAATTCTTTTCTGTGGTAATTTTGACCTTCACTGAGATTTAGCTGAGAAATATCTTGCACTAAATTAGTGCCACGAATGAAATGAAAATGTCATTGAGTTGATTATAATATGGTTCTCTCTCTCTGTCTGTTTTTTTTTTTCATCTTGTAGGAATGTTTGGAACACAGACGACTGACGGACCAATGAATCAGACTGAATAAAACACACACAAAGCTCAACTACTCAGATAGTCGTAAAAAGACGATAAGTACATTTTATTTAGCATTAAAGATAATTCATTGTTAATCAAAGCTTTTGTCACTGATATCATGTGTCACTACACGTGTTCAGCTTATACTTGTGTTTTAAATTAAGAAGGATATTTTTCTAACTAAGAAAGTCTTCGATTACAAAAGAAGCTTAAAAATGCACGTTTAACATCATGGATACAGTGGGGTCAGTATATAGCTGGTAAAATTACTGTAAATAACTTGCATGTAGATGTTAAATAGAAGCACCCTGTATGTCAGGTATGTGATGCTGAAATTACAGAATTAGCAAATTAGGTTTTTGAGCCAGTTTTATAAATGTTTTATTACGTGTTTACAATGTAAATTACAATGTATTTTAATACAAACTTTTTATTTCAAATTATATGTCAAACCAGCTCATTATAAATGCAGTACACAAAAAATCCAAGAAAAACTCTTTTGTTACAGTGTGTTGATGAAGTTGGAATGTGGTGTGTGTTATCAGGTTGCCTGTTTCGTCTGTGTTAACTCCTCCTCAGGATTGCTTTCACACGGCAGCTTCACCTCCCGCATACCTGCAAAATAAAAACACAAACACATCTCTTCAGTTCTCCATCATTTAATTCGCTCATTCAGCTCAACTTATTCACATGGCTGCCATGAAAATAATAGAACTGAGAAGAGGAGGTTTTGGGAACTTTGTAAAAAAAAAATATATATATATATATATATATTGCAAAAGTAATATAAAAGTCATGAAGAACAAGTAAAGTCTGAGAGAGAAACTTTTTTATTGGCAGTTGCAGCCAACTGAATGGGAGGTTTGTTGCTGCTTTTTTTTTAATTTTATTAACTTTTTTGAACAAAAATTTCCTCTGAGCATTTACACACAAATATTGAGTATAATCATTGCCTGTGACAGCTTTGTTTTGTGGGTAGATGCCTGAGATTTTTGCTTAAATCCACAGTTTTGTTTAACACTGTGCATTAGGAAACATGCTTAATGGTGTGTGTGTGTGTGTGTGTGTGTGTGTGTGTGAGAGAGAGAGAGAGCACATAATGAGGTGTAAATAAGGTGTATGAGGGCTTAATTATGTTTGTATTAGTGTGAAGAATAAGTACATCATCTGTACCCAGAATGCACTGCTCATTCAAAAGGGTGTCAGTGATAAAGTGTATATTTCCATGTGTTAATGTACTAACTGCGTGTGTGTGTGTGTGATGTTTTCTTACCCAGAATGCCCTGTTCCTCCAGCTCCTGCTCTATCCTGTGCAAACGATTGTACTTGTTCATCCTCCCCCCTCCAGTCAGCCCACCCAGCTTAATGAATGATACACCCAGGCCTACAGCCTACACACACACACACACTGTAGAGTTGTAAAGTTACGTATAAGCAATGCAAATACTGCTAAAACCCTGAATGTATTAATGTAATGTATTCTTTGTACATAAAGCACACATCGATTTTTATGTAAATACTTAAGAGATAATGTCTCACCACATCTATCATGGAGTCATCACCAATCTCCTCGCTGTTCACTGCTAGAATGGTCTCCCCTTCTGCAAGCACACACACAAATAGTATATATCCAGAGAAGACAGTGTAAAATATTTTAAATGTTTGTATAAAATCAAACTTGAGTGTCTTATTACTGATACCAAAGTGTTATGTTAGATGAAAGTAAAGTTTGAATGAAAAAAAAGCTTCCCAAAAGCCTTGCAGCACAAAGATCATTTTTAAATGCCAGAGCGAGCATCGCATTGAACACTCTGTCCTAGTTAGGATGATCTTAATTTGTGATGCTTCTAGGAACTGCCTGATTGGGCGTGGCCTAATTTTCTAATGAGTAATTAATTGCATCATTGTCATATAATGATGCAATTAATTACTCATTAGAAGATTAGGCCACTAATAAGTAACCAATATTAGCCCAGCCCACTTTAATTTCTACTGAAGTACAATTATTCATAATTGTGTTGCATTTTATTGCAAAATTCTGTTTTAATGGTTTTGCTAGTATTCCAGAGACAAATCAGATGATTATCATAATCAAATTTTCAGTCAAAGTTTACTGGTAGTTCATAACTTGATTAGACTTTCAAGGTGAGTTTTAGGATATTTAGTCTGGTGTGTTTCTGCTTCATTGAGGTACCATACATACATGTATGTTTCCTTTCACATTAAGATGAAGGTCTCTGTTTGCATAATGCACTCAATAGCTCTCTCTCTCTCTCTCTCTCTGTCTCTCTCTCTGATGTCCTTGATAAGCTTTTCAGTGAGCTAATGTCTATTAAAATGTCTTCTCCTTCTTTCAGTGTCTCTTTCTCTCACTGTCTCTCTCCCAGTACCATGACCATGAGAGTTATTCATCCTGTGGATATGCAAGTCATGTGTGTTTAGCTCAGTAAGTGTGGGCTGTTTAACAGCTGCTGTTGAGAATGTATGTGTGTACATCAGAGACTTTTGGTCTCTCTTCACATTTAAACAAGCAGTTTAAACAATCGGATTTTTTTCCCTTATGATGCGTTTCATCTGACGTATTCTTTCACAGTACAGATACCTAGATCTCATTTTATTTCCTTTTCAATACAATACTTATGCTCCTGATTTCCACTCATGTAGTTATTATTTTTGTTTGTATCTGCTTGTGATATTTTCTAATGAATTTAGTGTATATCTCAAAAGGTAAAGAAAATATTAGTAACCGCTGCGGCCCTGACCAGGCAGTCACTATATAAATGCATCGTGCGCTGCCATGTTTGTGTTAATAAATGTAGTCTTTCTTTGTGCCCACATAATAAGCAACAACAACTCGCTCATGTGACTTTTTTGTTTGCAGACTTTGTAGCTCTTCTGCATGATCAGAGAAAAGTTATTTCAGCTGCTCCCAATAGGGGTTGCCACAGCAGATCATCTGGCACAGGTTTCACGCTGGATGCCCTTCCTGACGCAACCCTCCCTATTTATCCGGGCTTGGGACCAGCACTAAGAGTGCACTAGCCTGTGCACCCCAGTGGCTGGGGTTAGCACCCAGTGTGGGGCTCAAACCCACGATCGTGAGATCGAATGTACCATGCTCTACCAGCTGAGCTAGCTAGGCACCTACATGATCAGGGAGAATGCAAAGTGCTATGATTTAAATAAAATGAGAGCAGGATCTGACGTCTACCTGTTCGCTCTCTGACAGCATGGAGGAGGTCAGTGAGGGTCATCTCGCTTCGGTGCCTAAGAGTGATCCATGTGACCCCTGGAGGGAGGGGTTTGGCCTCCTTCCAGTGAGGGCAGGGCCTATATGCTGCATCTGCAATTAGGCAAGACTGGCCAATAAGTGAGCTCAGCTTCTGCCACTGTTCCACATCCTGCACAGAGAGAGAAGAGAAGGGCTGCCAGATTTTATTTAGCAAGACACTTATAAATTATAGTGACACATTAACTCTAGGTTGCCAGGTTTTGTTAACAGTCATCAGTCAGACTGAAACCACAGGCTTTCAGATTTAATTTTCCATAGAGAAAAGCTCTCTGTAAGACCAAAAGCCAAGGTTACCTGTGTGCCAAATTGGATTACACTGTATTACCTCCATTCCTTCTAGTAGCTTATGGTGATATCCTTGTTACAAAGCATTTGAGAAACCAGATACAAACTATCTATGTGTATAGAGTATTCTGAGAGTGAATGTGGAGCTGCTCTCTTACCTCTTTCCTGAAGGGGTCGATAAGGGCCACAATAGCTGGATATTTACTGATCAAACCCACAAACATGTCCACCAGCTCATCTGGAGACTTCAGAGTCCCTGCCATCACCTCATACTTTCCTCTGGACTATGGTACACAAAAAAGACAACTAATTTCAACAAACAGATTCAATAAAACTAAAGATCTTTAGTATAAATTCACTTACACACAATGCTTTGAATTTCTTTTGAGTTAATCAGGGACACAATCCTATGATTGTAGAGAATACAGTAGCGTCCAGAAGTATGACCATTCGTATTGGAAAGTGACAAAGTGATAGGTGACCATTTTTTTCTATAATTTGATCATTTGATGCAAATTAGTTGAGATGATATAAAGCACCTAATCTACATGACTGACCTCCAAAAATGCAGACCAGTCTTGATTCTCTACTCTCAATTCAACAGTAATTGGTGGGCAAAAATGGGATTAAAACAAGCTTCTAACCATATTAAATAACATTTTATGCAAGGAATAACATACTTTGCATTTGTACTGTTATAGGAAAATAATAAAGGACAGGGTGTTGTGATGCAGCCCAATGCGAAGTGGTGTTACAGTTACCAACCAGAGGTTGTTTATTTTACAATAACAGGTCTCGTAGTGTTTTATTCCTCTTATACCACTGCAATTTGTCAACAATTGCAATTTTAATTTATTAGAGAACCACACATCATACATGTAATTAGTTTATAGTTACATTTAATGTTGTGGAACACCCGCAAGACAAATTAGTTCCTGTTATCACTTGTGTAATAAGATGAAAAAAGACGACTTTCCCATGGTGGAAAACTTGCTGACTGTTACAATTTGGAGACTCTGTCTATAAATTCCTTCTATTCCTTCTATAAATGAAAACTTCACCATGTCAACAATTAGATGTCTCAACAGCATGTTTTTTTTGTTTTTTGTTTTTTTTTAAAGATCTGTTTATTATAACACTTAGATTATATAACATGTGGGTCCCTGGTGGTCTAGTGGCTAAGGCTCCTGCTCTCTTGTTACCATGGCCTGCGTTCGATTCCTAGGCAGGGAACCAACCCAGCTACTGAGAGTGTACACTCAGTGCTTGTCCCAAGCCTGGATAAAATGGGAACGTTGCATCACGAAGGCTATCCTATCATATAAGAGCATCCAGCACACAAGTCCCTGTTTAAGACCTTACTATAGAAACAACAGCATCCGATTTGAGGATGTTTGGAAAGCTATTGTATTGCATTGTTACCAGATGTTTAAGCTCAAAATATCCCTCACTGTATTTTATATACTACTGTTGTTGGTGCCAATAATTTTAACCAAGGTCTTGAGGAGAAAGGGTGTGTTTGATTACTGTTGCAGTTGAATTAAGCTGACCTTCCAGAGCAGTGCTTTTAAAGCATGATTCATCACAAATGCTTTACTCAGTAATAATGATGGAAAACCTGCAGACATTTGTGCAACGATTGAGAGTCTTGGCAACTGGTCTGCATTTTAGTTTTATTTCTCATTAACCATATCTCTCTTTTTCTCTTGAGGTTGACCTTTGACCCTGCTTCCACTTACATAGTCAATGAGCGTATGAGAAGCGCAGTTTATCACCAGCCGGAGCTCTCTGCCGATCGGCAGGCCCAGGTTTGAGCACGCCTCCATCAACAGATCGAGAGCTTGTTCGGAGCGTTCAAGCCCAAGCTGAATTGCGCCACCATCTGAAACCCCCACTAACACAGGCTGAGAGAGAGAGAAAGAGACTAATTATGATATTACATTGCAATCCATTGATACTCAATTCATTTATACATCACTGGATTTTCTCTAAGCTTTTTTTTAATGCGATGATGATCCAGGATTAAAAACTGAAAACTCACCCCTGACTTCCCCGCTGTAGTAGTGGCTATTCTCCTGATCTCTCTCTGAACATCACGGCACATCTCGATGATCTGAACACATGTAAATACATACGACAGTAAGCTTTACAGCATTTAAAGATCCCTTGAGTTATTCAAGGACAAACACACACTGCTCACATATTCATGGACTATGTGAGTGGAGGCAGGGTTAAAGGTCAAACGCAAAAAAGGAGATATGGTTCATTAAAATGAAGGAAAATGCTGACCAACTGCCGTGAATCTCGGCTGTTGTTATTATTGTTGTTGTTGTTGTTGTTACACAAACAAATGTAGAGGTATCTGACCAAAATTAAATATATAAAAGCTAAAAAAAAAAGTAATATAAACTTAATAGCAAATAAAAATGAACTAATAAAATCAACTGTAATAACAGAGGTGTGTGCAGCATTAATCTGTGTGTGTGTGTGTACCTCTCTGGTTCTGTGTGGTACAGTGGGCAGCAGGATGACCTCCTCTAGCAGGTTGAGCTTTCCAGCTGATGCTTTTCCACAACTTAACACTGACACCAGCGGCATGGGCATGAACACTCTTGGAGCCTGAGAAAGATCAGTGGAAAAGAGAAGAAGAAAATACAATCACAGCAGAGGTGTGGAAATAAAGTGAAAGAGAGAGACAGGGAATGGGAAGGAGGTAGGAATGTGTAAAGTAAGAGAGGGGGAAAAATGATAAGCAATACACAATCAGCATTTTTTTTTATGTTAACTAATCTCACATCTCGTCCAGCACCTAGAGCTTTTCATTTATTTTCCAATCACCATCCCCTTCTGTCTTCCCTTCTTTGGTTTGGTATAAATCGCTAGTTTTAAGCTGCCATGTGATGTTGCCTTTCAAAATGTTCCCCCTCTAATTCCTTGTCACACTGGTGTTATTCTAATCGGTGCAGTTGCTCTAACCTGGTGATTTCTCAATTTGGTGTTGATGTCACTCGTTGCATGTTATTCATTCAATATACCATTTTTTTTTTTTTTTGCACACGCTTCAACAGAGCTTGAAGAGCTGTGTGTGTTGCATTAGTGTTGCCCTTCCAGAGCAGAGCTTTAAAGGCATACATCATAAAAAATATATATATTCTGTGTATAAACACCGATCAGCCATACTGAGAGGTGAAGTGAATAACATTGATTATCTTGTGGGAGTGAAGGCTAGCCCACCTGGTCCGATCCCACAGAAGAGCTACTGTAGCACAAATTGCTGAAAAGGTTAATACTGGCTATGATAGAAAAGTGTCAGAACACACAGTGCATCACAGCTTGCTGCGTATGGGAGCTCGATAGCTGCAGACCAGTTAGAGTGCCCATGCTGACCCCTGTCCACCGCTGAAAGTGCCTACAATGGGCACATGAGCATAGGAACTGGACCATGGAGCAATGGAAGAAGGTGGCCTGGTCTGATGAATCATGTTTTCTTTTACATCATGTGGACAGCCAGGTGCGTGTGCTTCACTCACCTGGGGAAGAGATGGCACCAGGATGCACTATGGGAAGAAGGCAAGCCAGCAGAGGCAGTGTGATGCTCTGGGCAATGTTCTGCTGGGAAACCTTGGGTCCTGGCATTCATGTGGATGTTACTTTGACATGTACCACCTACCTAAACATTGTTGCAGACCAAGTACACCCCTTCATGGCAACGGTATGCCCTAATAGTAGTGGCCTTTTTCAGCAGGATAATGTGCCCTGCCACACTGCAAAAATTGTTTAGGAATGGTTTGAGAAACATGACAAGGGGTTCAAGGTGTTGATTTGGCCTCCAAATTCCCCAGGTCTCAATCTGATCAAGCATCTGTGGGATGTGCTGAATAAACAAGTCTGATCCATGGAGGCCCCACCTCGCAACTTATAGGACTTAAAGGAACGTCTTGGTGCCAGATACTACAGCACAACTTCAGAGGTCTTAAGTCCATGCCTTGATGGGTCAGAGCTGTTTTGGCAGCACAAGCGGGATCCACACAATATTAGGCAGGTGGTTTTAATCTTATGGCTGATCTCTCTCTGTTTGTGTGGTTAGCACATTTGCCTTGCGCCTCCAGGATTGGGGGTTCGATTCCTGCTTCTGCTCTGTGTGCGTGGAGTTTCAGGGGTTTCCTCCAGGTACTGTGGTTTCCTCCCTAGTCCAAAGACATATGTTGTAAGCTGATTGGCATCTCTAAATTGTCCATAGTGAATGAGTGTGTGTGCGATTGTGCCCTGTGTCCAGGATGTCCCCCGCCTTGTTCCCCGAGTCCCCTGGGATAGGCTCCAGACTACCCGTGACCCTGAGTAGGATAAGCTGTACAGAAAATGGATGGATGGGGATATACACTGCCCGGCCAAAACAAAAAAGTCGCTGTTTAGATTTTAATAGGCAAATACATAAGAGTCTATGAATGGATCATTATTAGAGTGATTATAAT
>CM075012.1:5032793-5061990 GCA_037576675.1 Pangasius sanitwongsei
TAAAATCTAAACAGCGACTTTTTTTGGCTGGGCAGTGTATGTGTGTGTGTGTATTTGTGTGTAGTTTGTTAACCTGTGGGTCTCTGAGAATGAGGATATGTTTGTAGAGGGGCATGACTGTGAGGCTTGCTGCAGATTTGGCTGCTGCCATCGACAGAGCACCTACTACCATCGCCCCTGGCAGCATGGGCTCCGGCTCCTCAGGAGGAGGCAGCGGCTTCTCTGAGGCGCTGCCTTTCTTACCTGGAATTGCAACAGCCCATTAAAAGACACATCATCAATACCAATACTAGAACATCAACAACAAAACAGCATCAACGCCAATACAACAGCATCAACATCAATGCCAGAGTATCAAGACCAATATAAGAGCATCAACATCAATACAGGATCATCAACATCAATCCTGGAGCATCAAGGCGATACAACAGCATAAACACCAATGCTAGAGCATCGACACCAATACAACAGCATCCACACTAATGCTAGAGCATCAACACCAACGCTAGAGAATCAACACCAATGTTAGGGCATCAAAACCAATACAACAGCATCAACACTAATACTACAACATCCACACCGATACTAGAGCATCAATACTGATACTAGAACTTTTTTCTAGATTCTTATTTTCACTCTACCTTTCTCTCCTTTCTGCTTGTCTTTGCTTGTAGCAGGTGCATGAAGGGTTGTGGTGTCAGATGTTGCTTCAGTCTTCTCCTCTTCCTCACCTTTCTTTTCTCTGTTACGACCATCTTGGTCCTCAAGGTAACGGGCCATGTAAAAATCACTGCAACACACATACACACATATAGATCATCTGAATGAAATTTAGGGTGAGCATTACTGTAACTAAATTCTGTGCGTGTGTGTGTGTGTGTGTGTGTGCGCGCGCGCGTGCGTGTCTACCTGAGCAATTTGTCCAGGTGTGTTTGGTGGGCGGGGTTAAAGCCATGCAACATGGAGCTCAGCTGATCGCTGATCCACTCCAGCGCCATCCCTATAGACGCTTGACAATGGTTACCATTGGCAACCTCATTCCATGTCTCCATGACATCACCATCCATACCAGTAACCACTGCATTACTGACTAACTAAATAACACACACACACGCACAAGTAATCACCATCTACAAGGCATAGCTCAGAGATTAAAAATATATAAAACAGCATGTCCAACCACCAACAGGAAGGTATCATTGCTATCTGAGTGCTTTGTCTCTGTCTTGCTGCTGACATTTTGTAGCATTTTTCTTTCTTAGATTAATAATAGTTTAATAGTTTAATAGTTTGGGCTCCCACACAACAGTGCATAGGATCTTCTCCATGCGTATACATCGTTAGTCTCTCATGTGACACAGCAGTTTGTCTCACTGGTTGCTTGTTTGTTCAAAAGTTATTTTTCACTGCAACATTCATTATGCTCCAGATTCAGATCATAAGCAAATAAACATGAGGTTATAAAGAGGTTATAGGTTACAGTGCGGCTTCTCAGCTCCAGTCCTGGAGAACCACTGACCTGTAACATTTCATGTTTTTACTGTTTTACTAAGCCCTTCATGAGCTAGACCAGGTGTGTTTGAAATGCAGAAGGCTTGAAACTGTATGTGTCAATGGGTTTGTCATTAGAGAACCCTTGTGTTAAAGCAGAAAAACATTAGCTTTGTTGTATTCCCATTCAAAGCATGGAAAACACCTACACAGAAAAATCTGTCATCTCTCTGAGTATCAGCCTACCTTCTCTTCATTTCTGACGACGCAGTAAACATCCACCTGCAATGCTGCTTCCCCCCTGCCATCATACACCTCTCTGCCCACTACTGCACTAATCACAGGTGTGTGTGAGAAGCTGGAGAAGTAGTTTGCCTGACACAAAAAAAAAAAAAAAAGCACAGATCAGTACGAATTAACTAATGATTATTAAACAAGCCCTCATTTAGCCTAGAACTTATGAGTAAATCAACAAATGGAAGAAAGTTTGTGTTTTGGAATGCCAAGTCCATGGCTCGATCCAACACAAATACTGTGGCATGACCTGAAGAAGAGTGTTCCTTCATGAAATACCAGAAATGGTGAACTGGAACGTGTGTGATTGTGTGATTGTGTGATTGTGAGTGTGTGTGCAATTGTGTCCTGTGATGGGCTGGCCCCCTCTCCAGGGTGTCCCCCACCTCATGCCCCGAGTTCCCTGGGATAGGCTCCAGGCTCCCCCATGACCCAGTGTAGGATAAGCGGTATAGAAAATAGACGGATGGATGGATGAACTGGAACAGATTTGTATGGAGGAGTGGTCTATAATACTTCCTCACAGTAGTGCAAGTCTGATCAGCAGCTACAGAAAAAGCTTGAGCTACATTATTGCTGCCAAAGGAGGATCTACCAGATATTAACATCAGGGTTTATTTGTTTTTTCACCAATCAGTGTGTTCATTTAAGACATAAAAGTGCAATTATTTAGGTTGACAAACTTTTTCTTGCAGCTGTAACTAGATAAAACCATTCACTGAGTATTTGCTGGATGTGTACCTGAACCCACCTGTAGCTAGGTTCTGATAGGAAAAAAAGTTGCATGGAAACCATCAGGCCATTTCTCATGAATGTTTACATGTGTCTAGGCAATTTAATTATTTGTAATTATTTTAATTAGATTTAATTATAATCAAAATGTCACAGATAAATGCTAATTCAAATCGTTAGCATGACTTCATTAACTAGCTAAGACGAATAGACTTCCATACCAGATATCCATAAACATCATTCGGCTTGGCAAAAAACATCTCATTTAACAGAGTTTCTAGCTTCTGAGGCACACCGTTTGCTCTGTAAAACTCCGCTGCTTTGTTCTTTAACTCATAAAACTCTTTCTCCTCCTTTAATATTCTGCTATTGCAGCTCACAAAGCCTTTAAACGACATTTTTCTGCTGTTCCGACTAAGTTCGGTTCACACCTCTGTGTGTAGGAAGGGTTGTTTATGTACTGTGGTTGCTCGGCAACGTTCGCTGTAACATCGCGAGATTTTGGCTGCGTCCCAGCACTGCTGACATGCCTTCTACTGTAATATCGCGAGACGTAGGGTCCAGGACGCTGCCTACTGGAGTGCTAAATAGTCAAAATAGTATGGTGAGGTCGGATACAATTTGGCGTAAAGCTAAATTTTTTTCAATTGTTTGTAGTAATTCTTCTTTATTTATGAATAACACATATACATTGGTGAGTTACAATAGCTCTCAGTGTACATCTTTAGTCCATACAAGGTCATCTGTAAGGGCACGAGCAGCCACGAGCTATTCAGTACTTTAATTAGGCAGTTTAATTAATTAATTAATTAATTAATTAATTTTTGCGTCCATGGCAACGCGCTCGGTGTAATCGCTCTGATTGGTTTCCATGACGTCATCTTAATGAATGTGCTCAAATACTTCAAAACAAAAACTCGTCGCGTGGCCGATTAACTAAAATGTAGGTTAGATTTGCAGTTCAAATAAACCTTGAGCTGATAAATGTGCTGTTTCTCTAGCTCTTACACACAAACAATCCACTACTTCTGATGGAATATACTGCTTTTTTCCCCATTTTAATTATTTCTAACCTTTATTTATAGTGCCATGTTTTATATAAATACATTTTTTAAAAGAAAGTGTTCAGGTTTTTTTTTTAAATTAAATTTAGGAAATTGGATATTTAAACTATACACCCGAGTAAAGAATAAAACAGGGCGTAAAACTGGTGTTGTAATCATTTCTGTTCTGTTTACACACTGCTGAAATTCAGTGTATGGAGATGAATAGGTTGGCTGTTAGAAAAACTGTTCAACTATAACAGTGATGCAAAATAATTATTCACAAAACCACTGAATTTTCAAAAATTAATGACAGTAAATATGATAATATAAACGCAAATTACATAAACAGTGCTTAATTAATTCTAAAGAAAAAACTACATTATGTACTGAACGCCATTTATTAAAATTCCGATAATAATAATAATAATAATAATAATAATAATAATAATAATAATAATAATAATGGTCTACAGACAAAAATAGACTTTCAGTCAAGTTAAAAGGAAAAATGAACTCCTGAAATAATAAAACAAAAATAAAATAGTAACAGCCCACATTCTGTGCAGAAAGCTTCCCACTCTTATAGCTACAGTTTGTCATTTGCATTAATCCTGTAAACGAATTAATATTCGGCAAAATATGTCTTTTTTTTTTTTTTTTTTTTAAATCAGAATACTGATTTTCCTCAGTCGTGACTCGTTAACTCGTGTACGAGGAGCGCTTCTACTGACTTTACTACTGCAGGTCACGTGCTTCTCACGCGCCGCTGTCTGTCCTCATCATGCCTCTCTTCCTTAACGCGACTTCGGGAAGGAAAAGTCGCTCCACGGCGGCAGACAGCCTGCGATCAGCTGTGCTGCTGTGGTCATGTAGACACAGTGAGTCAGGGAGTGAGGATGCACTCAGCAATGCAGTCTCTCTCTCTCTCTTTCTCTCTCTCTCAGTTATCTGATTAATTAAATGATTGGTTGGTTGATCTTTAGACCATTAGCTTTAAAAAAAAAAAAAAAAAAAAAAAAACAGGCTAGAAAGTTCCAGTTCTTAAGGTTTTTTTGTTGTTGTTGTTGTTGAATATATTCACTTCAGGAGGGAAAAAAACATCATTTCAGACCAGAGGCAAAACGCCAATTTAGCGACCTTGAGTGTGTACTGTTCAGTCTGAAACAGCTTTAAACACAATCCCAGCCTGAAGGACGGACAAATAGCCATAATAACGAACAACACATGGGAATCAATCAATCAATCAATCAATGGATAGACGATTTTTAAACAAACTATATATATATATATATATATATATAGGGAGGGAGAGAGAGAGAGAGAGAGAGAGTTTTCATCTCCCCATAGGTAATATAGACTTTTTTTTTAATTAGCCTATCATTTAGGTAATTTACTTATTTTTTTAATATGTCATAGGCCTAGTCTCCAAACTTATATAGCCATGTTTTTATCACAGCGCTCTTAAAAATGACTGTTACTAAATCACTGCAGTCAGACTAAGATGAGGAGACGATGCGATGCAGATATTTTGATAGCTATAAGAGACGGTTTTAATTCCTGAGACGCTGCTGAGGACGCGGAGAGGCCCAGTGCGCGCGAGCTGCCTTTCATTTTACTTTGATGAAACACATCTCTCACCAAGCTTTTAATATTATTGTGTAAGCTGTATAATATTTAGCAAATACATTTTTTTTTCTTTTAAAAAAATAAAAATCTTGAAAAAAAACCAATAATACTAATTATCAATTAGTTGTTTTTTTTTTAATTATTATTATTTTAAATTAATCGAATCACTCCGGGGTTTGCTTCCCATGAAGCTGTTTTTACTGCACACTAAAATTAGGACAGGTGTTATTAGTGTTATGAAACATCCGGAAATATTTGATATCTGAAATAACCAGTGCGCAAAAGAAATGCTTGGGCATATGTGAAATGCATATCAGATGCACTGTTTCAATCCGAAATGCATTCAATAACACTGGATTGTAATTTCAGGATATTCTGCTTACACACCAAAATGTATTTAATAAAGACACTTTGCTTTTAAGTTTTCTATATGGGCAGAGTAGACTTGGAAATAAATAAATAAATAAATAAATAAATAAATAAATAAATAAATAAATAAATAAATAAATAAATGCCCACTAGTCGATCGAGTTTGTTTTTTTGCCGATGTGATTTTTTTTTATTCATTAGTTTTACTGTGTGTAGTTTTTCTGGATGTTATTTTCTCGCAGTCTGAGATACTCAAGTCGCGGTCATTTACCTACAGCTGTGTCACTGTAACTTCAGAAATAAAATAACAGTTTATTGATTCCTGCGCGGAACGTAGCTTATTTAAAACAGTAAGGGTTATGATCAGAATAATATAAAACAAGCATGCAGTATTTAAAAAAAAACATATCTGGAACAATATGCAGACAGATATCTAGAGATGTAATTATTTCTTCAGCAGGTGTTTATTGTTTTGATGAAGCACGAGCGTGAGACAGGCGAACACTGGATTACTGCCATAAACATTTGAGGTCAAATGATTAGTTGATTTACTTCACTTTTTTTAACACAAGAAAATATATAAGTATATTATAGAATTAATTTATAATTTAATATTAATTTAGAATATAATATATAATCTAAAATTCATATATTGTATGCATTATAATAGCCATATCAAACCTATACAAAATGTTTAAATCTATTCCGTACAGAAATAAAATCCCCACATGTCCTGGTTTTAAACTGAGTAGCAGGGCAAATTTGGAAAAGAAGTCAATATTTTATGATTTTTTTTCCCCCCCTTCGTGCTGCACATCATTAACTCTCACACTGACTAAACACGCGGTACAAGTTCGTTGGAGAAAGCCGCGTTACGAGCGCGCGCGTTTGCTCAGCTTTGGACTCACGAGGTTCACGGGGAGGTCATCCGCTCCGGGACAGGAAGTTACCGGGAGGGCGCGCGAGCGAGTGACGTCACGCTAGCGCACGCGCTTATTGGTGCGTATGCCAACGATCCTCTGCACTTATAATATAATAATATCGGACAAAACAGACCAAAGCAAACCCAGCACAGTCTTCATGGCGCAAACCGGAATAAGTGATAGAACTGATATTATGGGCAGTTTTTTTTTTTTTTTTTTTTTTTAATTTCACTTTTAAGCACAGGGCGGCGTGCAGGAGCAAACACACACACACACACGGATGGAGTATATTTTAAACCTGCCTATCTCTTTCACATGTAACAGATTCAGTTTTAATCAGAGTCACTTGGTAGCAGTCTTCCTTTGACGTTATTGCGTATTTTGGAGAGAGTCGGAATGTCATGCATAGTCTTTTTTTTTTTTTTTTTTAATAAAGTTTTTAATAAAGGTTCGTGGGGCTCGTGACGCATCTGCAAACTCTCCAAGAATATGAATAAGAGCTGCAACACAGTCGCCACCATCCGGTCATGAGTGTAAATAATCTGGAATATATGCAACTTCACCACAATGCCCGCTACAGGCTATAGTTTAATATTCTCAAAAAGACTGGATGCATAGTTTAATTTTAAAATAATTGCATCATTGATGCTGTCTAAATGAACTGCAGGCTAAACACAGCACATGCCTTTAAGCAATTAGCTAATAAAAACCGACACTGTTTACTTACATTTTTGGAGAGTTCTCCACTGGGACTGTCGGGAAGATGAAGTGTCCAGTGCGGGGTTAATAATCACAGGGAAGAGAAGCCATATGCCACATCTCCAGTTGGATCATGTGAAGGCCAGACAAGACACATGTCACTTCATCGAGACAATCTGACAGACTGACACCCCCGACTTCATTCCGTCGCCATTCATTATTTTCAGCCATTGTGCTTTGGATAATCTGAACAATTTAGCGCAAAAAATCCCTTCATGCGTTTGAACTGAACCGCACACCGAGTCATCACGCACCTATGAAAAATCCCTTTAAAGCAAAGTAAGAAACCCAAATGCATAAACTGCCTAAAATGCTTCAGTTCTTTAATACACAAAGCACAAATGACCATGGTGTGAAAGTTCGTGTTACTGGTGAATAAAAGACAACAATAAGCACAAGTAAATTAATGAGTGTTTACAGCCTGTGAACAAACGCGCGCGCACTCACACACCGAGAGAGAGAGAGAGAGAGAGCTCGCGCACTTGTTGCACCCTCGTCAGTACAGCTAACGTACAATTAGCCACCCGTCCGCGCGACATGTTAATGTTAATGTTAATTCGCCTTTACGCTCATTGTGACCCGCGCTCGAGCAGCTCGCGGATCCTAACAAACGGATAATGCGCGCGCATTTGCATTCACGCGTTGTAAGTGCTCAAATAATAACGTTAAACAGCTTGGCCCAGGGTCGCACCGGGTCACGGCGGGGAGAGAAAGGCCGCCGTTTGGGCCTAATTAGCGCGGCTTTTTCTCCGAGCCTGAAGCGCCCAGATGCGCGCGGGAGTGTTCGCGCGGGTTTAATTGGCCCGGAGGCTCGCGCTCGTCCGCTCGTGTTTTCAAACTTGGCCAGGTGTCTGATGAATGGAGGAGGATGCGGGACCTCCAGCAGCTTCATCTCAGCTGCAGCGTTTTATTTTGGCCTTAACACGACCGCGGACTGGCAGAGGGCTCAGTGAGGAATGTCTGAGGACTGTCTGCAAATGATTTTAATTCAAATCTAAACCGTCATTCATTCATTCATTCATTCATTCACCTGTTAAATAAGTTAATAAGTTAATAATTTAAATAAGCTGTTTGCCTCTTCAGTCACTAACTGCATATACCCAACACCTATGAATAATTAAACACTGTAACACGGGTTACACTGCACGCTTTCATCCAATACTGAACCTTTCTGCATGCTATTAATGTCTAATCATCTTCACTATGTTCATCTTCCATCACTCTGATATGTGGAATATGTTATAAGGTTTACTAAGGATTATGAGAATATGGCCTTGGTTTTGTCCTTTTATAGACATGACTTTTTCCCCCTTTCCACTGACTTTACACAAATCTCCCATACATTTATCCTCATATCATTAATCGGATTATTGTAGCAGGCCTAAATACTCTTCAGCATGAATAGAGTGGACTGAGAACATTTGCACAACAGGCCTGCACTGAACACTACTGCTGCTATGGCCTGGAACACCAGGAGATTAGCAGTGTGACTAAAGCACTCTCTTAAGACTTTCTTAATGAATGTTTTGGGCCGATTTCGCTTTTCAGGCATTCTTTCTGTGCTTTAAGCCCTTTGAGAGAGTTCACGGACAGGTCGAGCTCTGCGTGTTGAATTATTCGCTTGTGGCCATCTGGCTAATGCGTGAGTGCAAGAGCAAACCCTTGACCTTTGCATATTATGAGTAGGTGTGTTTCTCTTGCTGAGAAGAGCGGTAAAGTAAGTGGCAAGTGTCATTTAACCCCTTTAAGCTTTAAGTTAAAAAAAAAAAAGATTACAAAGATTGCGGCTTGGACAGTCTTATCCGGTTTCCATATTGCCTATACAAGGCAGAGGGACTTGGAAAATCCCAAAGGATCCCAATGTTAAATAAACAGTTAGACCCCAAGTGTTGAATTAGCACCTAGAGTTTGTTCAAGACCATCTGGTGCTAATTCAACAATGTGGATTTCAGTATGCTGGGAAATAGCCTAGCTATAAATAGCTATATTATTAATAATAATAATTTAAAAAAAAAAAAAAGGCTTCTAATTCACCAAGAATGAACAGATCAGGAACTGTAGCTACTTTGTGGCACACACATTTCTGTGGAAAGTCATAAAATCTCCAGAAACTGAAAAGTTCATATCAAAGGATGGGTTTCAGGAAAGATTACAAAGATTACCTATAAAAGCACATGTACATTTTATAGAAATTATCATATACTTTATATATAAGTATACAATTCAATCATTTGCTCACAAGTTAAAAAATAATTTTTTTCACTGAAGTTTTTTTTAAGTGTTTATTGTTGTATATGAATTAAATCTGTGCAGTAGTCTAAATCTCATGTAAAGACCATTACATTTATAGTATTACCTGTTGTTACTAAATTACCTTCAGAGCAGTTTATCACAGTGCAATCTCAGTTTTTTAAAATATTCATTTAAATTCAATTTTATTTTTTTTGTCCTTTTAACAAAATAAATTGCTTAATTTGCAGTTTATTGGGAGCTTTTTTTTTTTTTTTTTTTTTTTTTGAACCTTTGATCTGCATGGCTGTAAATTAGCCTGAATTATTTTGACCAAAATCATTTGTGTTTATCGGATTACATAAATCTAAACGCATTGATTCATCCAAACGCAGAAACTCTCATTAGGAGTGTGTGACTGGTCAGCATGACAGCAGAACAGAAACAAATACAGGGATTGCTTAGAGAGCTCATTTAAATATTATTAGTGTGTGAATGTGGTGAAAGGTCATTGCATACTACCACAAAGATATTTTAGTTAGGATTTATTGTCCCCCCCAGGAACATTTTTAAACTGACATAGGTTATAGGCTATAGCAGGTCTAGAAATAGCCTTTGGAAGAAAAAAAAAATCAGACAAATTTATGTTCTTCACACCAACAAACAACAAAGACTAAACTGCATCAAAAGTTTATTTGTTTAACTCTTTTAAATGATTTTTGCACAACACTGCAATGATTTAGTTATCAAATATTTAATTTATGTACTCATATAGGCCTACATCAAGCAAGTCAGCCCATTTTTTCATTTACTCTCCAGTGTTTATTTTTTCCTTGTTCATTCTATGATGAAGACCTGCATCACAGGCCAAAGAAAAAAAAAATGCCCAAACTGTGAACATTAGCACATTCTGTCGACTTTATAAAGAGAACAATATAACAAGATTAAAAGACACAAGGATAACCCGCAAACCTGGTGCAGATTTTCAGCTTTCTGTATCCACACTCCCCCCTTGTGGACTTCAGTTCATGATTTTGTCATTACCCAATCTGCGGCAAGGCTGGATTTAAACAGCGCATGCGCGTCATTTCCACGCATGCGCAATAATCAGCTATTTAGCGTAATTACTTGATTTCGGATGTTTAGTCACAGCTATATTTAACATTACGTTAACACAGCTGTATTAACTCGTACAATGTAGAAACCACGAGTGGTTAATGCTACCTGTCTGGATGTGAGATAAAACAAACACAAACCAGTTTATCAGATAAAATATAACCTTCATCAATCAGTACACTCTACACAGTACAAGATACTAAACTATACCTTTTATTGTTGATAGGATGATACCATTAATGCTACATACATTGTGCCCTTATTTGGTATCTTATACCTGAGACAGTGTGTGTGTGTGTGTGTGTGCACGCGCATGTAGCTTTAATCTAAGAGCTGTTTAAAGGAACTTTAATCTTTTGATGTACATTTTTCTTATTATGTACCTGTAATTTTAATGGTAAACTATATTCATATTTGCAGGTGAAAGATAATGAGTAAAGATACACAACATCAGCCAGTGACAAGATAAGGTGCAGCTCAGTACCTGTTTTCTGACAGTGTAGGGGAGACCTGGGATGATTAGCAAAAGTTTTTACTTTTTATTTACTTTCTCAAAAAATGTCTAAGACCAAAAAAAAAAAACCCAAACAAGCAAATAAACAACAAGCCTACCTAGACCAACCCGAACTGGCGACAAAAAATCTTACAGTTGTCCACTACAGTTCACTGTACAGTTAACCAGTGAGATGTAAATAATCATCAAACACAAATGACTTGTGTTATTTGTAACATTCTCTGAGGTGAAATGTATCAATATAGGAAAGAATATAGCAGTAAAGGATGAATGGCAGAAAACAAAAAAAAAATATTTAATATAACAATATAAAATATAATGTTTCTTCAAGGGGGGGGGCACAGTGGCTTAGTGGTTAGCACATTTTGGGGATTCGAATCCTGCCTTCGCCCTGCGTGCACAGAGTTTGCATGTTCTTCCTGCGCTTCAGGGGTTTCCTCCGGGTACTCCGGTTTCCTCCCCCAGTCCAAAGATGTGCGTTTTAGGCTGATTTGGCATTTCCAAATTGTCTGTGGTGTGTGTGTGTGATTGTGCCCTCCGATGGGTTGGCACCCCATCCAGGGTGTCCTCTGCCTGGTGCCCCGAGTCTCCTGGAATAGGCTCCAGGCTCCCTGTTTTGGATAAGCAGTACAGAGAATGGATGGATGTTTCTTCAAACAAAAACATTGTTGTGTTATAGACAAATCTGAAATGGCACAGTTCAAGTGTGTGTTCACATTTGCCATTAATCATTATTGTTCAGTTTTAAACAAAGGTGACCAAAATGTATATTTTGCTAGCTGTTTTTCCTAATCTGTGACACAATTTAAACCAATAGTCTTGAACATTTAAGCAGTGACTGAGTAAAGAGTAATTGCAGTTGGGATATACGTATGCCCTGGATCGTTTGCAGTACTGGAACATAACCTCTGGCTGTTTTGGCACTAAATTCAAGTTAAATTCTGTGTGCACAGGGCATTCATTTTCCTCATCTGGGTCCTGCAAATCCTTTGACTTAACGTGCTTGGTTTCTTGCAGGGTTTTGTATTGTAGAAACATCTACAGATTTTATTACAATTGAGCCTAAACATTTTGTTCCAATTAACCCAATTAACTCCTTATCACCCATGACACCAACTAGCCTTGTCCTTTTCTCTAAACGTGTAATTATTACCAATCACACATCAAAAGCTTTGTTTTATCTTGTGAGAGTTAATCATTTGTTAGTATATCACAGGAACATCAATCACCAAAACTGTGCGAATATAAAACGAAATCTTCTGAACTGAAAAATGGGAATAAAATCTAAACTGTTACTTTTAGCCAGCTATGCTTTCAGTTATGAGTTTAATGCTACACTATACATGTTCAGATCGAATCATATGACATTACATACTTCTTTAGTTTCTACTTATTACTTTTCAGAGATATTTAGGGTGTCATGTGTTACAGTCATCCCCAGTCTTCCCTATGTTAGGTGAAACATATAACCACCAGTTTCTGAGGTAAAACATACATTCACTCAATCATATGCTAGCAGTGCAAGCCAAAAATATAAATAAAAATCAGCAGAACAGTGAGCAGCTGTTCTTGGGCAGAAACACCTTGTTGATGAGCAAGAAGACCATACCTGGTCGTGTGTGTATACAGTACATTCTTTGGGGTGATTGGACTCCTCCAAACCACGCTGTAATTTGTGCCCTGCCTAAACACCTTCAATCACAAGCAAAATCTTACACTGAGTTAACTGAAGAACAAAATTGTAACTTTCTAAACAAACAAGGGTTATTTTTTCTTCAATAACAGTTAATGGAATTCTGGAATTGAAAAGTCCACTCAGGAGTGTGTTGCTGTACACTAGAATTGTACACTTATCTTTACAGCATTTAGAACACACCCTTATCCAGAGTGATGCTTTTGTACTCTCCATAAAGGAAGGGTGACTGGGTGCCATCTGACTGGGTGCCATTTGAGTTCCATTGATATGTATGTACTGTAAAGGTACTGTAAAACACATTTTAAACATAGGTAAGATTTTAAAACATCCTATGTGCATATTTCGTATAATAGCTTAAACCATGAATCAAACCTCTACAGCATTTAGAAAACAGCATTGTTGCCTGTCCCAGCCCACTATAACTACACATTACCTTGAAATTCATTCATTCATCTTCAGTAAGTGCTCTGTCCTGTCAAGGTCGCAGTGGATCTGGAGCCTCTCCTGGGAACACTGGGTGTGTGGCTGGAATGCCAGTCCATCTCTGGACATCATGCAAACACACACACACACACACACTCATTCACAGCTATAGGCAATTTAGCATAACCAGTCTGCATACATGCATTATTTTTGGACAGAGGGAGGAAAACAGAGACCCTGGAGGAATCCCACAAGAACACAGGGAGAACATGCAAAACTCCATATGAGCTCAGGGTCAAACCTGGGACCCTGGATCTGTGTGGCAGCAATGAAAAGTTTCATTTTTAAGATTTACAAGGACTAAATGGCAGTGGAAAAAGCTAAAACCTTGTTTGTTTGTTTTTTTTAATAATTTGATAAATTTATAATTAATTTTTTTATAAGTCGACTCATGCTAGAAGCTCAAAGGGGAATCTGAGATGTGTTGCAGAGCGTTCCATTGGAGGGAGCACAGCATTGAGGTGATGTGGTAGAACAATTTATCATGCAATTTTACTGCTTAGCTGAGTATTCAACTTCAGGTGTGTTGTGCATGTTGTGGGACACATTATCAATGTGAACAGGATTCTACAGGATTAATCACATCCCAGCCTCTGGCTGTATGTCGCAGGGTGGACCTCTTTGTGTGAAATGCTCTGTTTCTGTTTTGCTCTATTGCTAATTGAAGGGTCTTATGGGGTCAGGTTGGAAGTGACCACTAGATGGGGTAAAAAGCTGACTTATAGTGGCCTATCATCACTGGACATGACGAGAAAGTCTTATCATAATACACAATACACAATGACCAGTTGGATTCGTAGTTATGTTTTTCATACTGGTGTCGTCTGTCTTTCTAAGCAACAGCATAATTGATAATTAACTTTATTTGTATCATGTATAGATAGCCATGTTGAGTTTGTTTGTTCGGATTTTACAGTAATTATGGCCAAAACTGAAAGGTTGGTCAGCTGTATGGACTATCAAGGTTATCACTGTAGCCATATCCATGAACCATGGACTAGAATTGTAGTGGAAACAAATGAGAGACTTTATATAGAGCTGTGATACCCACATACAGCTGTTTTAAATGATACTGTTGTTAAAATGCCATCACTGACTTGCCGTTGTTGCCCTTGGTGAAATCCCTGCCACCATCTTATATCTATTTATGTCACATGTTCAGATTAAATCATTGAAGCATATTCTGAAGACTTTGAAGTGAGAACATTCACACCAGTCATTTGAAGGGTTATTCCAAACTAGAGTATTGTAACACACATATTTGAAAGTCAAAATTGACACATGAGAATCCTGAGATTATTTACAGAAAAGAAAATTCAATAAGGGTGGCATGGTGTTGCAGCGCATAGCATTGCAGCCTCAAAGCTCCAAGGCCCTGGGTTTGATCCTGAGCTGGTGTCACATTCAGGGTGTAATTCCACTACGTGCCCAGTGTTCCCAGGATAGGGTCCAGGTCCACTGCCACCCTGACCAGGATAAAGTGGTATGAATGTATAAATTAATGAATGAAAGAAAAAATAATAAGCTCAGGCAATTTAGGACTCTCTCAGAAATGCCAGAATTCATGTCTGATAAATGTTCTTGCTTGTTATATATTTTGAGTGTTTGTAAGTGTGTTCCTGGTGCCCAAAGGACAGTGTATATTCCCATATTTCCCAATTAATCAGTGAGTTGGTTTACAAAAGAAAACTACAGTTTACATCTTCACTGTGTAACCAAAATGTCTGTGTAGCAATGATCTGATTCATTTTTTTTTTTTTGCAAGGTTTTGCTGCCTATAAAAACTACACTTTACTCTTAAATGAGTATTAGCATAGACGGTTTTTAATTTACTTTTAATTTATAATTTGACCAACAGTCTTGTATTTTCAGTCTATATAATCTTGTCAGCCTGAACATCAGTGAAAATGAAAGGAAAAAAGAATGAGAGAACAACTTCTTCCCATGGCATAACAGAGTTGAGTGAACTAAAATATACATAATGGACAACTCATTGAAAAGGGTGTCTCAAGCATGAGATGTTAAATGCATTCTTTAAAAAATGATTTCTGAAGTATTTTAATGATTATATAAAGGTAAAGTGAAGTTACAGTGCACTGGGGCAGGAAAATGCTGTTTTGTGAGTGCTCTGGATTTTATAGGTTTTATTAATGTTTATCAAGATATTTATCTGCAGCATACACACAGGATTTTGTGAAGGACACCTTACCTATGTTTAAAATGTCTTTTACTTTACATACTGTACATGCTGTATCTTTAATACAATATCAGTGGGACACATGGCATCCGAGTTGTGAAAAAAAACCTTATGTAACTGAATGTGACTGTACAAATGGTAGAAACCGTATTTATATAAAAAATCATTTACTTGAATCACAAATGCCGTTCTTAATTTTAGTGTGCTACATTTCAAAACCATGTTCCCAACCCTGGACCTGCACATTTTAGTGTTTGTCCCAAATCATCTGCTCCACCTAATCAGCTAATGAGCATCCCTTCCTGAGATAAAGGATGTGTTGTGAGCAGGGAAAACACTAACGTGCAGGACAGGGGGTTCTCCTGGACCAGGGTTGGGAACCTATGTCTCACAGAGTATACTTAAGGGTGTGCAAACTTTTGCTCTCAACACTGTCAATCTCCTTATAGTGTTTTAATGAAAATGGGCAAGAGTTACACTAGGCTAGATTGTATAATTTCAGTTGATTGTTGTTGAACATTAGTTTTTAAGGTATATACTGAGTATGTTGTGGGGTGCCTCTATAATGTGCAGAGGTTAGCCTGGTCCAGTGTGGCTGCGCTCGATTTGCGCAGATTAAGCCCTCATTAGGTCAGTGAAGCCCCGGGGAGGTCGCGTGAGGGGCGGGACGGCGAGCTAACAGACTTCCTTTCTCGAAAGTGTCAGACATCCAGGGCAAAAAAAAGAGAGAAAAAGTCGACAAAAATAAGGTTTCTGTCTAGCTCTATTTTGAATGCTCCATTTTAGTGGAGCATTTAAAAGTTCAAGCTTTTCTTTAAAACACCCAATGATCTGCGTTAAAAGTGAAAAGTGGGCTCCGGTGTTATTTTCAGGATTTTGTAAAGGATAAAATAGTCCTACAAGGATACTGTGGGTGCAATGGCTGACGATATAACAGGTAAGAAACCTGTTACAACGCTTTGCGGAGTTCATTTGGTTACATTTTGATGACAGCGGCTTGCTTTGTTGTTCTGAGATGCAACTCATAATCGCAGTGTGCTATCAGAGTGCAGGCTGTGGGCAGCGTCCCAAACCGCACCGAGCTGGAGTGTGACTACTACTCAGTAGTTTGTGGTTTGGGACGGAGTGTGTTTTGATCTGCAGCAGTTGGCTTTGAGTGTGTATGCTGTGTTTTAGAGTAGTAGTTTTTGTTGTTACAGTGTGAATCTCAGCAGGCTGTGTCTCCTGGAAAGGACACACATGTTTAAGAGGACCAGAGTGGGCGGAAATGAAGTTTTTCCCACTTGCAGTTTTACACTTCCTTCTCCCCGGTTTGTGTTGAGTAAGTGCAGCTCTGTGGAGTTTCTGAAGCAGGCTTCCTGCTCACTTATCCACACTGAGCTTCCGTTTACATGAAGCAGACAGTTTAACCTGGCTACCTGGCTGAGAGCAGGCTTTAATCTGGCTCCTCCACAGGAAAAGCGACAAAAGACTAAACCTGGGGTTTACAGATGCAAGGCTAAGACTGTGCTAGTGATGGACGACTCGTGGGCTGCTCGAATCTTTTTAAACGACTCCTTTTAAGTGAGTTGTGTGAATCGAGTCTTAAGCGCGAATCAGTCGACTGTGTCCCAATTTCCAATTCTTTTCTTATTTTACATGCTGTTATATTTGACCAGAAAGAAATGACAGTTATGCTACATTTAAGTGCTTTTTAAAATGGTGTTATTTCCCCACTTGCAGAGTCTCAAGTAAGGCTTTGGTATGTTATTAACACTTTAATTAGTGTAAAATGTCCATAATTAATCACTGGTTTGAGATGTTACCCATTATGCATGGCCTGATATGCCTAAGTGACTAAAAAAAAGCTTTTATTTAGAAACATAAACATAACATTACACAGGATAAATTACTGAAACTGTCCTTTGGTCCTCTGATGAAAGTGTAAAAGTCAATATGAAGTCAGAAATTCAGTATCAAAAATATTTCTGATTCTCACATTTATAATTAACTTTTGAAGGTAAGGTTCAAAGGGTAATTATAAATGTGGAATCAGAAACAGTTTTATAATTTAGTTTGAAAACATGCCTTTACTATATTTGTATTTAACACAGGGTTAGATACTGAGCTGGAACTGTAGGCTACATCTCAGTGCTTAGTACAGGATTGCTAATTTCTCAAGACTGAAACAGCATGAGGTAACTGGCGTGCTTAATGCTGTGTGAACTGATGCTTTGGGTGGTGAATCAAACGAATCAAACGGTTCGAACTCTTAGTTCGATTCTTTTAGACGGGTTTGTTTGAAAGAATCGACTCTGTAAAGTGAGTCATGATGGCCATCCCTGAACGGCGCAGCGCGGGGTCACGTGATACAGTGCTGGAGAGCGCTGAGTCAATGCAGCAAAAAGTCCGCGTGCCTCATTACCGCCGTCATCTTCATCATCTCCGGTGAACCCGCAAAGAGGTAAGAGAAAAGCCTGGGATTCGAGCTAAACGCATGTCAGATGAGTCGCCTCTGTGCGCCATAGCTGCTTGTTTTATATGATGGAACTGTTTTTAGACTGTGCATCTTTTGCATCTCTGATGCACGAGAGCAGAAAGCACTGCCATGTCTTCTTGCTCATTAGGAATAACTTGAAGGCTTTTTCAGTTGCAGGTCGTTGACAGTTTCGGTGCGCGGGACAAACGCGACTGTCCTTCAGGACGCAGAGGCCGAATCCCAAATGTCTCATTACTCAGTGTAGAAGTTAACCGCAGCATGCGATGTGAAATAGCTTCTGCTCCCTGTGTAGTCCACTATAAGGGAGCAAATTGGGATGCAGCCAAGATGGTGTAATCTGGTGGAATGCGGGAGGGGCGCGCGAGTCTGGCGTGCGGGATCACGCGTTACGTGTGCGTTGCGTGGCCGGCATTGAACATGATGGAGTCAGCATGAGGACGTGTGTTCAGCTTTATTAATCGATCAGCAGCATGGCCCGAGTTTAAAAGCTTTGCACCTTGAGGCAACCTTGATATCTTTGCATGCTGATAAAATGAGTGCGCATCTGCAGGTCATTTCAGCTGTCCGGATGCTGCATGCAGATGTTGTGTGTCCACTTTAAAAGCTGACACGCGCTCGCTAATTGCGACTCTTTGCATATGCATTGGTGCATCAGCCTGGACCATTTGTCTCCACCTTATTCTCTGAATCACCTTAGCACCTAGCCTGTCATGTCCATTTAACCTTGGCTGGTTAGGCTGAATCCCAAATGCCTTCCTGGTGTGCACTACCTAGGGCAGTGTCTCTCAGTCCTGCCCCAGGGTAAGGGTAAGGAAAACACTGACCCAGGGTGATGGAGAAGCCATTATTCCTTCCCCTATGTAATACAGTGATACATGGAATAGGGAGTCATTTGGGATCCGGCCTAAATAAAGACGCCAACAGCAGAAAAACAGCCCCATTTCCCATGGTGGCACTTTTGGCCACTGGGCATAAAGGCCCCCTTTGTTCCGGGGGGGAAGGATGGCCTCCGAGGCGGTGCAAATCCTCACATAGTGAGTGAGAGGTACACTGAGTTTTGTTACGTTAGGCAGGTCAGTAATGTGTTTCACATGTGCCGAAGGAACTTCTGTAAATAAATCATTTCATAAACTGGGCGTTTCAGGAAAGTCATAGGACGTTAAATAAATAACCTACTTGTCTATCACTTTCTCACTCACATAATGAGATGTGCTTGAGGCTGCCCAAAGGCGTGGGATGTTGTGAAAAACTTGGACTCATTTGAAAATCGATTAAATGGCAAAATGAAGAAAATCTGGTTCAAGTGCAATGAAGTAATATTAAAAGCAGGCCTAGAATCAATCAGTTAGCAGGAATGCAGCTACAAAGACTATGTAATAATAACAGAATGTCCGCTAAAAGTCAGTTAAAACTTGTAATTAGATATTTTTAGGAGAATTAATTTGAGTGCACAAACTTGTTACAGTGCAAACATGTTTACTGTGGTGAAAATCATTTGAGAATCTAAGTTACAGTGTATGTTATTCATTTCATTGGGGTGCTCTGCCGGATCCGTGTGTGGCGTGGCGGCTTTATGTGAATGATTGCGTTTGCTGCATTGCTAATCAGGTGAGGGGAGACATCATCTGAGTGGGAAAACTTATAATTTGTCTCTATACATCATATGATGGATTTTTTATTATTACAAAATATAAATCATATGATGCTTGGTAGGTTACTTTCTAACATTAGCTAGGTAGCAGGTTAGATTCTAGCTAGGCAAGCGGACAGCTGTCCATTACTTCATAATGAAATACAACTCGGTCGTGTCTACAATTTCTTCTTACGTTCTTGTAAGCTTTGATAAAACAATCGCAGTACAAAATAGCAAATGGCATATCAAATTGTTAACTTTTGCGTAAAAATACTGATTTTACTGAATTCAGTGGCGAGTAGAAAGATGTGGTGCGGCATCAGAATGTGTAAGTAGACACAGACTGTATTGAGTATAGTGTTATTTCATCATAAAAGAGAAGAGCCAATCAGGTTGCAGTATGCAAATATGCTCTATTGTTACACTTGTTTAAAGGGGAAAAGGAGTGTTTCTGAGTTTCATATTCATAGAATTTGGATTTCTTGATGAGGCTAAAGCTTTAGGAGATGTTGGAGATGTTTATTGTAGCTATGTCTAAAATAACATCAGTTTAGTAGTTTGCAGTTGGCTAGCAGTTGTTATGTGTGTGACTTGATCAGAAGTTTCACGTTAGCCACAAACGAAGCATGCTGTATCTGCTGTGAGTTGAGCCTACGCTTGTTTTTGTTGCATTTTCAGCCCTTTAAAATGACTCAATTGTGGCGTCTAATCCGTCAGAATGCCTGATAGCGTTGTTGCGAACCTACACCAAAGGCAACACGCGGTCCGGACAATGACTGTGTAATGATTGCTGAGTCAGCGAGTGAGAGGGGTCATCACTGCAGCACTGCAGCTTTCACACACATGCACACACACACACACACACAGGTGTATGCATATACCATACACACATGGTCAGAGGTCCAGTTTCTTATTAGTAGGTTGTGGCCATGTGGACATAGACATAAAGATGTACACTCCCCTTAGACAAACGCCAAACGTGTGTGTGAATGAGATATAGTCCACTTTCTCAGTGGCAGGGTGTGGCCATGTTCTCACACTCAGCGGTGCAGCGTGCCGGAGATCATGCTGTCAGGGTGCGGCTGTGTGGAACCTCCTCTCTTGTGGTGGTCCTGATTCCCTGCAGCTGCACGCCAGAAAGAGCACAAACCCCGTTACATGCTAACACGAGGACTGGAATGACCTGTAATTGCTTCATCCACTGTTAGTCCATCGCGTTTGCAAATAATAAATAAAATTTAAGTGGCATGAAAACATCCAGGACTTGGCAGATGGATTGCTGCCCATTCTGTCGCGTAATGCATTTTAATGAGAGGAAGTTAAATCATGTCTTGGACCACTTGTCCGTGTAGGGACTCGCACACAATAAGTGGCTTGCATTTTTCAGACACGCCAGAGGTCAGGCATCACTCTTGTAGAGCTTCTTTTTGAGCAGTTAAGACAAATCTTGCTTTTATGAGAACTAATGCACTTTATTTTCCTCAGTAATGCTTAGACCAACACATTTAAAAAATGATAGATCTATTCTTCTGTGTTCAATTGAATTTCTTTAATTAGTAAATATGACATATTGCAGTGTTATTGAATTCTCGAATCTGATCGTAAGAACAGATGACTTTGCACGTTCCGGTTTTAGTGGTAATACGGCAAGCTGCATTTTTGGTTTTGGTTTTGTTTTATTAGCTTTAATAGAGAGGCAAGAAGAGAGGCTGATGAGGGAAGCTGTAATAACATGAGAGATAACAAGAGCTGTAACTTTGAACGGATAGAAAAGCATGACGTTCTTTAATAAGTAAAAAATTGTAATCGTTGGCACATTGCTATGGTATAAGAGGAATAAAGCACTTTAGGACATGCTGTTATAAGAAAACAATTAACTTTGGGGTGGTAATGCTAACCCCACCATTGATTAATTTTCTATAACTGCATATCCTGTCAAGCTTATTTATTACCTATATATTATGCAAATTGTATATTTCTTTATATTTCGTTGCGCTCTTTCTAAAAGGGACCATGACAACAAATACAACGTCTCACTAATGCTAAGTGTGTGCAGACACTGAGACTTTGCATGTCAATATGAGTTCAAATGTCACATCCATAATGGTGGCTTTGCTCAGAACTGCTCATCTGTCTAAAATTAGATTTGTGACTAAAACAGCCCCCTAAGCACTAAGCATGTAGTGATATTACACTTTTATATGATATCGTTAGATGATTGGATAGTTTAACACATTTCATGATGTTTAGTCATGATCAATAGGTTCATGTGTCATGTCATGTCGACTGCAGTGTTAAATTGTTTAACCAATCATCAGCAGTGATGTCTGCTAATGGTTTAAAGTGTGTGTGTGTGATCTAGATTGAGGAAGCTTAATGATGCTCGTCATTTCAGTAGATTTGACCTGTAGCTTGTATATTAGCCTCAGTGTCCAGTAGACTGTTATTAGCTCTACAGACAGTGACGGTGCGGTAGACCTGAAGGACACATTTAGGCTATGTCTCTCAAACTTCTCAAAAAATCAAATCACAGAGTGCCTGGATTATTTGTGCATTCATCTGATTTTATTTCCACATTGTTTTCCGCATGCAGTTTCACACATGGTAGTGGAGCGGATACAGCAACGTTCATCATTAAAACACAATCTCCAGGTTTTACTTGGATTATATAAGGAGTTAACCTAATTGTGAACCTGCTCTGTGACTTGCTCACTGTTCACACCTGCATGGTGTTAGTTAGTGTATATACACTGCTTGGTTTGTGGAGTATCGCTGTGTATCTGCCAGCGTTTTCCGGGTGTGACCTCTGCCTGCCTGTTTTCTGGATACTCAGCGTGGATTTGACTGCAGTGATCGTGTCTGCCTGTGTTTTTACCCCAGTCGTAGATCTGGAGCCGTGGTCTATGAGACAGAAAAGGAAAAATACTCCACACTTGCATCTTATCTCAAACTCTCAACTCAAAGCATTATATAAAAGATCACTTTTACTTTCTGCATTCTTGGTTCATTCGTGCTGATGACCGGGAAGTTATGAGTTTAAGCCCCTGTTTAACCCTGACCATGACCTTGACAAGCTTTGAATTGTGTAAACTTGAATAAAAGCATCTGGCCAGTGATATTTTACACAACATGTCTTAGCTGTTTTTAGATACAGAAGAGATTTGCTTGGAATACTTTTTTTTTCCCACTGCACAAAATACCAAAACTTCTGGAGCTATTCTTTTTCCATCAGCAGCTAGTCCAGGACTAACGAACAGCTGTATGGTTTTTGGTACCTGCTCCTGATTGGAGGAGATGGAATAGCACTTGTGGGTGGGGCTAGCAACACTATCCAGTGCTGATTGGCTGCACATACCAACAACACACCACATGCAAAACCAAACACCGAGCCATCATTTTTTAAGACCATTTTAGACATTTGAATATTTTTGTTTTGAAGATGGATAATATGAACAGCCAGAGCCTTGATGTTAATCCAAGTTGGTCCAAGAACTTCTCCCGTGTTGACTTAGTGATGGTGTATTGCAAGGTGAAATGATAAAGCAGTTGTTTCTTTGTTTTTATTGTTGTGATGCTTGCAGGTGTTTTTTGTGTTGGTGGAAAATGAGCCAAAACTCCAAAATCTGGCTTCTGTTTAGGCCAGCATTTGATTTAAAACGTGGGAAAAAAATGTCTTTTGATTACTGAAAGCCTTGGCTCTCTCCGCGTGTCCTTACTGAGAAAAGTTTTTAGAGAATTCTGATCCCAGCTGTGTCAAATCCATATGCTTTAGTGACTAACACGCACAGACTCAGACGAAATGTTCTCTGCAGATGGTCATTGCAGTATTTCTTTAAAACACTGTGGTTTCCTCTGTGCTGAAACCTAGCATACTTCACTAGAAGTTAGTGAGATGGGGAATGTGCTCCACCTGTGCTCAGTTTGGCATGTTCTCCTTGTGTTTTTCTGGGTTTCCTCCATCCTTCTAAAACATCCCTTCAGGTGCAGTGGCTAAATGTGTGTGTGTGTATTATAGAGCTTCAGATTTAACATGAATGAATAAATATATGCTATTTGGTGCATGTGGAAAAGCTCAGATGCAGCGTGTCATGTTCGTGGCTTAATTCTGCGAGAGACAGTGTGTTGAACTATCAGGAAGTGTCTGCCATCTCTGTGTGTGTTTATGCAAGTGTGTTTGTGTGTGTGTGTGTGGGTTTGAGCAGAAGCATTCGTGTCAGTTTGAGGTCAGCTGAAGGTCTCTGAGACCCTCTCTGCCTTGCTTGCTGGCTTTTTCTCAATCGCACACAAATGCTAAGCATGGCATGATGTAATGAGTGCTGACAAAGGCTGTTAGTATCAATGTACTGCATTTCTTCATCATCAGTGTGGCGCGCACACACACACACACACACACACGTCTTGGAAGATTGTTTGTCAATCATTTAAAATGTCTGGAACAATATGTTACATTTTTGGCTCTAGATTAGGATATGTTAGTTTGGTGATATCGTGAAAAGAAAAGGGAGTGTGTTAACATGCATACTAATTATCCCATCATTATCTGATTGTGGCACTTTTCAGGTTATTCATGTCATAAACAGCATTAAATCGGATTAAAGTCGTTAGTAGACTAAAAGAAATCCATCTGAATTTTATCCAGATAAGACAGTATACTGTATTATTAATCTGCTATGTTTTAGTTTAGCACATCTGTGCATTTGTTCAGAAAGCATGTCTCCAAACTTTGGATGAGATTAAAGGCAGCTTGAAGAAGGACAGCATTATGTTCAATTTGCTATGAAAGCTCCTAATTTAATATTTACCAGTAAAGTGGCTTGAGAGAGAGCCGAGGCAACAGAGCCTTTAGTTCAATTCAATTCACAAAGCAGCTTAACAGAAATCTGGATGTAGATTTAGCTCCGTAGTGAACAAGCCAGAGGCGACGATGGCAAGAGAAAACTCCCTGAGACAACATGAGGAGGAAATCTTGAGAGGAAACCCGGCCTCTTCTGGGTGGCATCAGTGTTTAGTATGAGCATATTGTGAATATTAACTGGGACGAACAATAGGACAGTCTTTATGATTACAGCAGCTTTAGTCTGTTGTGCTCCCAAACAAAGAAGGAAATATTTAACATCAAATAGTAATTTGGGAATTATTCAGAACTCTTCAGTGAGGGTTTGTAGTTAGTTGTTAGTTATAGGCTGTATTTATGCCAAAAAAAAAAAAGAAGAAGAAATCCTGTGACTGCTGTAAAAGAGTCATGTGGCAAATCTTTTTAAAAACTAGATTTTATTACACAATGACCATATCCATATTTATTTGAAAATGAAGCACAGAGTATTAGAATATTGTGCAAATCATGCTTTGAAAATGTGGAATAGCAGTTTAGTTTGAAATGCACATTCCTATTACAAGCTGCTTTATTTAAAAGTAAAGATGTAGAGATGTGGTAAAGTAGAGATCACCTTGCTACTGGAAAATTAAACAAATTAATTCCCAGATCAGATTCTTGCAATTATCAGTTATTATCAGGGTGTTTTTTTTTTTGTTTTTGTTTTTGTTTTTTTTTAAACATGTAAATGCACTCATTGTTAACATTTTGCTTTACGACTGCAGGTGAATGTGCTGGAATTCCTGACATTTCTGGCAGGGTCGCCTCCTTTTTATTTACTAAAATGCTGCAGAAATACTGCAGTGCTGCTGCAGATACGGTAATACACCTACAGCTTGTTGGATTGCACGACTGTCATTGATGGAACGGCGTGAATATTTGGAGGGGAGAAAGGGGAACGAAGAAAAGCATATGGAGTTTGGAAGGATTCTAGGGCGCTCACAAAATCCTGAAATTTTAGATTCCAGCATTACTTCATGGTTTAGATATTAGCCAGAGACGACAGCCTTCCCTGAGGAAAAGAGGGAGAGAGGGGAATGAGGTTATGTAGAAGTACAGGAGACTGGGTGTTTCGTTAATGTCAGTAAAAATGTTTTTTAAAAAAAAGTTTTCTACATGAAGTCAAGGATGTTGTTGGCTCATGCTGTCAGAAATCTGTCTTTCTTTACTGCACTGATTTCATCATTTTGTGTCACTTTCCAGTTCTCCCCTGAACACGGCTAAATTTTCGTTTATAGGAGCGTCTTACGGCTAAGATGCATTCAGTGCTAGGCACACACACTTTCACACGGTTAAGATTTTAATCGTGATGGATGGTCGAGGTGAGAGATACGACAAAAATATCATATCATATCATGATAGTTAAGATGTATCTTAAGACACTTGCTAACAAACGGCCAGCAGAATGGTAGTGTTGTGTAACAGAAATTTAGATCAATTACAACAGTTAACACTGAAAAAGTAATTCTGTACAAAATTTTTAAATTATTGGATTATATAAGGAGCTAAACTAATTGTGAGCCTGCTCTGTGACTTGCTCACTGTTCACACCTGCATGGTGTTAGTGCGTATACTCCTTGATTTAGCTGCAGTGATCGTGTCTGCCTGTGTTCTTCATTTTTACTTCCTGCATTCTTAGTGCAACAGTGGCTGAGTGGTTAAAATTCAGTGCTAATGCCCAGGGAGTTATGAGGTTAAGCCCCTGTTTAACCATGACCTTGACAACCTTTGAATTGTGCATCATTGAATAAAAGATGAATCTGCCTAATGATAATTTTTAAGTGTGCTTGATGGACGAAATGCCATGGCTGTTTTTAGATCCAGAAGAGATTTACTTAACCCTTTTTCCACTGCAGAAAGTGCTGGAACTTTTTAACACCAGAAAATTTAGAGCCATGCTTTTTCCATCAACCACTAGTCAAGTACCCACCAACAGTTTGGTTGCTCCTGATTGGAGAAGACTAAATACTACTTGTGTGGGGGAGATATATTGTGGGAAATATTTACAGTCACCGGTATTGGTTCAGGCTTGGCCAGGCCAAACTAACTGTGCAAAAGGAAGCTGTCTTACTTATACAAAAACAAGGTGATAAACAAATGACATCTTGCTTCCCTTTTCTCTCTGAGTAAGCAAAAACGCAGACAAAATTCCCACACCTATCAAAGATGGCAGCCAAACCCTACAACTGGTGACTCGGGTAACACAAATATTTAAAAACACAATAATATTTACACAGTTGGAAATATATGCAATCTGCTATGAAAACCAAAGGGCACAGGCAAATCTCCTGATACACAAACAAGTTTGAGGTCATATACCAGAATCACAAGTAACTAATTGCACAAACAAAAAGCGAGCACAAGGCTGAGGAGTCCAAACTGTCGACTCTTTAAGTACTCATGGATAGATGATGGAGAGTAACAAGCCACAGGGAAAGCTGCAAGTGGTGGCGTGGAACACAGGATTGGACTAGGAATGGACTACAACTACGAATCAATACACAAACACAACAAACACAGATGGATGCCATAACACCGCTTTCCAAAAGGGGCAACCCAGACACAGATTTGTGATCATATGCATTCTAACACCTAGAAAGGGCATCAGCTACAATATTATCTGTACCCCTTTTTTGGATAATTTGGATATTAAAAGCTTGATTGATCAAAGACCATCGCATTTGGCGATGCTTGGAGTTATACGTTGCAGGAATGCTAAGGGGTTGTGGTCAGTAAATATCAAGATGGTATCGAATCAGAGTTTCTAATTGTCATAAACACACCAGCGATACCTGTGATATCTCAGAAAGGAGATTTGTGACATAATTTATGACAATATGAATATTATATTGTCGTACTGCCTAGCCCTGATGAATGACTTTGAGTTTAAGTTAAACTCAAAGTTAAACAGTCTGGCACCCATTTATGCATTTTGCACTTTCCTAGGATTTTAAATGTGAGATAGGATCATTGCTGACTTTTCAGTCGCAACTTTCTTCTTAAACATCATTTGAACAGAAAATCAAACCTTTTTCTTTTCATCTTCTGTTCACATCTCGCTGGCAGACTGTGTGCCTCATTCCCCTGCAACACTGTTCATACAAACCTGATATTCGTATGAAATCCATGTTTATTTGATGTGATAATTCTTCGGATCCATCAGGCAGCTGAGTACTCGCTTTGTGTGGCTCAATTCCAACCTAGACCTGACCACGAGGTCCCGAGTGTGTCGTACTCAACGAGTGCTACTCACACGGACGGGAAGAAAACTTGAATTATTTCACATTGCTTTAATAATTCAGATTCCTGTCCTGAAATCATCCACAGCCATTTTATGTGCCTGTGGAAAAAGAAAGAGCCTTTGACTTGTTCAGGGTTTTTTATCCTTCTGCATATGCTTTGAGAGACCTGATTACAAAACAGGTCAATATTTATTTATGTTGAGTCGACACGACTTTCAGAAATAAATTGCAGTGCAAAATACAGCACATTATTATAGATTTTTGTGTGAGCCCTTGTTGGTACAGCCTTGAAAACTGGCCTGCAAGTTACAGTAATTTCCAGATCTTTTTAAGGGAAAAGTCTATCAAAAAACTTCAGATGTGAAGGTTCTTGTGAAAGCTTTAGAGTGGCATAACTGTCTTTGTTTTGCTGTAATGTTGAGAGATTAACAAATTGAATATAGTATGTAGAAAGAGCTTGGAAGTAGAACAAGCATGTGTTTTAGGCTCTCATCTCATGTCCATTTTGCGCCATTTTTAGCGGATTCCCTGTGGACTCGGTTAAAGGACACATGAAAGCCGACTCCTCATTAATGTCGCTCGTTGCAGTGAACAATGTCCGGTTGTGTGAGTCACTGTCATTGAGACAGATCTATGAAGGTGTGGCCGTACAAGCTGACATGCATGAGGAAAGTCCAGGATGCTGTCAAGGGTTAAATATGGCTGTAAAAAAAGGAGTGGTCCAAATCAGAATCTGTCAAACTCAGCACCAGCTCTGGCTGTGTTTCATTTTCTTAACCTTCCCCGTAGTGATGGTGAATTCCTGCACTTGGCTAAAGGGGAGAGTGTTTTGTGATGGTGCTGGACTGTTTTCGGAGAAATTATCTTTTGCTCTATTGTGAGAATCCTAACCCAGACCCTCAGGAAGGAAAACTATTCTTACCCTGAGAGGCTTTAACAATATCCTTAAGGACACAAATGGTCACGTGTACATTCCATCTCTCTCACGAGGCTTTCTCTATTGTCCTTCAGGATTTCTGCTGTGTTGTACTGAAGCACTCTGACCAACCTGGCCGGCTGGAGAGCAGACACTGTTTAGACCTAGCCCATCGGTTTTTAACACTAATTTCTTAAAACTGTTAACACACTTTTTTTTTTTTTTACGCCACAGTGCTGTTGAATTTTGATTGGTCAGAAGGGGATTATGTTTCTATAACAGCAGCTCTGTAGTAGATCTAGCTACAAGGCAAAATACAGGTTTATATGAATGCGTTTTTTTGTAACTTTTAAAACAGATTTTAAGTTTTACAAGAGGAGTTTTCTGTGAGTAAACGTTGATGTAGAATTTTTTGAAGGAGGCTCCATTGTCAGCGCTTTGCAGGAGTCAGAGGTAAAGTTGTTTTGCACATGTTCTGCGAAATTGAATGTACAACCCCAAGTCAGGAAAAGTTGGGACAGTATGGAAAACACAAATAAAAAAAGAAAGTAGTGATTTCTAAATTTACTTTGACTTGTA
>CM075012.1:5062090-5109294 GCA_037576675.1 Pangasius sanitwongsei
TAAATTTAGAAATCACTACTTTCTTTTTTTATTTGTGTTTTCCATACTGTCCCAACTTTTTCTGATTTGGGGTTGTAACTTGCTGTGCTGTAAGAGGAATAAAAAGTTAAATTGGAACACAAGATACTTTGGGGTGGTAACAGTTACTCCGCTTCACACTGAGTCGCATCACACCACCCTGTCACTGAGTATTCTCCTCTAACACACCCATAACCCATAATTCCTCTAACACACCCATAATTCATTATATAATAATTATATTATATATTATACATAATGTATATAATTCATACCATTTATCATCTCAGTTGGTCAGTAGAGAAGAGACGCTGGCTCTTATTTCAGTTTTGGGCGAACCAAAAGCAGCAACAGTTATTTCCAGCAACAGTTTTAAAATACAATAAAACAATCAGAAATATACAGGAAGCATCCGTTTTTTTGTTTCATGATTTGGGAAGTATTTAATATCTGGGGGCGGGTCACTGATACATGCTAAACACGGCAAGTGAGGCAGCATCTGCATAGAAAATCACAGATGTGTATTCGGGACTAAAATGATCAGATGGCAGCTGAATTTGAAGAAAAACAGTGTGTTATTTTGCCTGTAATTTTCTCAGAGGAGGTCGGAGAAAAACGCTGATGTGGCTGATTCACACACAAAAATAAAAAATCACAAAGCAGCACCTGTAAAATAGGAAATAACGCCAGGATCTCATGTAAATTTAATCCTGTCTGAATAGATCTTTAGAAAATCCTCAGCTATACTGATTCCAGTACTGAAATCGATCTGATTTGCAGTCTGCTCTTTTGTTTTCTCCTTATTTAGTTTGAAGTATTTCCACCCAGTCAACATGATAGCAACACATGCTCCCACACATCCTTTGCTAAATAACTAGCTATCCGTTGTTGTTGTGGTAACTTAGGTGGCTACTGTTATTATCATGTCAGTGACGTAGCATCGCTTTCTGTAAGGCTGTGCTACAATTCCAGGCTCGATTTGTTATAGAATCTGGTTGGGTTTGTTCTTTTGTCCTCTCATATCCAGTCCAGAATTTTCTATACTGGTGCTAGATATCAGGTGTCGTCACTAATAAATTGCATCATCGCATTCCTGTATCCACAGACAGATGTGAAGTCAGCAGCTGTGTATGCGGTGAGCTCAATCATCCCAAACCTGTAAATTCTTGTAAAGGTTATTGTCTGACATACGGTCTGTTGTAAATGGGATGATCACACACTGACGCACACATTCAGCATGTGTGTGTGTGTGTGTGTGTGTGTGCGTTTTACAGCTTCTCAGCCGGATCCTGATGGAGAGCCGTCAGCCTGACCTCATCTCTGTCTCCAGTTTATCTCTCTCTATCCATCACTGTACTATGTCTCTGTTTTTCCCTCTCTTAAGCGTTCCAAGCCTCCTCTTCTCTATCTTTGTGTCATTTTATTGATCTTTCTGTTTTTCTGCTGGTTGTTGATATAAGGGACAGGAAGATGGGTTGGAACCGTTGTTTTTTTTTTCTCTCTCTCTCTCTCTCTCTCTCTCTCTGCTCCCCACCTTCACATTTTTGGATGGCTGCTGCTTTTCAAAATGTTCTGTGTAATTCCAGAAAAAACATCCCGAAGCAGCCAAGCAAGTGCTCAGCCTAGGTGGGAACATTAAGAAAAGCCTCCTGAGAGAATCACTCTTATGAAGCTGGTTGAAAAGTTGCCCAGAACAAATCAGAAATAGTTTCGATTTGTTTAACAATTTTCTTGGTCAGTACATAATTCCTTATGTGAAATTTCATACTTTGTAGTAAAAGTATTGTTCTAAAAATTCCTTGTGGGTGTATGGACCGGAATTTCTGCAGTTCATTTTGAAAGATGGCTAAGCTAATGATCATAACAGTAACAAATACGGCCAGTCTATCAGACAGAGAGAGAGAGAGAGAACATGGATGTGCTAATAACAGTGAAGCAGCCCAGCTGTTCAGTGACACTTTCTCTCTCTCTCTCTCTCTCTCTGTGTGTGTGTGTGTGTGTGTGTGTGTGAGAGAGAGAGAGAGAGAGTAAGAGCAGAGCCAGCTACGAGTCGTATGTGGGTGTGTGCTCCCTGCTCTCTGGCTGTAGATTCTCTCCTCACATTGTGTCTCTGTTTTTGCAGGAAATTTTCACTAGTAGCTTCGATAAAAATATTTAGTTCCTGTTTTTAAAGAATTTCAGTTCAGAATATTGATTTGTGGGTTTTGGGACGCTATTTCGAGTTTGGTGTAGTATGAGCGATGTATCGAGTTACGGTTGAAATGATCTCAGACTGATTCCTCGCCCTTTTTTCTTCTCTCTAATTGTGTTTCAGTCTCACTTTCTATCCCTGTGGGCTTTTGTAGCAGTGAGGTAGATTAAATATTAATACCATTATGGATATGTTCCTGTAATAATCATAAAAATGTCTGCACCGAGACCCTCCACAAAGCGCCAGAGAGGTCATAGGTTATTTTTTTTCTGTCTCATTAAGTCAAGACCATGACCTCTTTATCTCTGATCTAAAAGGGTTAGTCAGATGGTACTAATAACATCTGTGCTGTTGTGATACAGCCGTGCAACACTGTAATCTATAGTGAAGTATTAAGTGTTTATTAGTGACACAGTATGCAGAAAAGAACATTTTTCTTGTATGGACCGTATGTATTTAACACCATCTCATTTTAATAGTAACTAGTGAGATAGTAGTGTGCAAAAATATAAAATGTCCTTCTGAAACTTAGACTTGTTTTGCTGGTTACATTCAGTGCTTTGAGTTATATATAAAATAGGTATTTTCTTACCTTTCTTACCTAGTCTGTGTATGTATGATGAAGCATGATGTTTGAAGCCTTTCTCCAGCGTGCTAGGAGGCGCTCTGCAAGTGTTCTTGCATATCCAAAGAACCGGAAACATAGGAGCGGTGTTAAGAGCAACGTAGAAGTGTTTCTGCAAAGAGCCCAATAGCACATAATATAATATAATATAATGTAATATAATATAATATAATATAATATAGCACATTATTGTGACTTGCAGAACGTAGGGGTTGTGGTTTGGATTGTGGAGAGCTTTATTAGGGAAATTTCTGATCAGCGGCATTGCCTGCATCATGAACAGTTACTGGGACGTACGCAAATTTGTGCTGCTGCTTCCTTTCATTGTAGTTCCATTTTGTTTTTTGTCACAAAAAAAGCACCATTTGGAATTTTGATGAAATAATGACGTTATCTATTCAGTTAAGTGTTTTTTCTACATGAAACACTGGAAAAGTAATTGAATTTCGCCATTTTTCTGAAGATGTCATGTGCTCCTAACATTATCAGTAACATCACAAGAGCAAAAAACTCATCTTTTGAGATTGCCTCATCCTCCGCTTCATAAAGCAAATCATCTCTTGCTTTTTGTGAACATTTTTTTTTTTGTCAGCATTAGTTCTCACGTTGTCCCTTTGTCTCGTCACTGTGTGTTCTTAGGGACTTGACAACTTTTTTATTTCTGGAAATTGTTGGAAATGCGAGCCTCTTCTTTAAAGAGGGTTATATGACCTTGTCTCTGCATCTCTTTCTCGTTTTGACCTCTCCTTTTTCCTTTCCCACCCCCATCTTACTCTCTGGCTCTCTTTCTTACCCTCCGTCATACACACATGGTGGAAATATCCTTTGTAACCTTATATGAAGTTATTTCCCCCAAAGTACCCCACCTCCACCACACTGAAAAATAAGGAATTTGTCATAAATTTTTGCACCCTTTTTCTTTCTATCTTATGCACCCAGCTGTGTTTGAGCAAGTTCTGTAGTTCCTCGTTCAGTCCTGTGTGTTAATGTTATTGTGTTTCACTTGTAAATCTATAAAAGCTGTAGCTTCTTTATGTAAAGTAGCTCCATCAAGTCTGGTGGTAACGTGGTGAGGTGACGTTTCCTCTCACAGTGTATGTGTATATGGGTGGACTGACAAAAAATGATTAGATTGAACACCATGGGATCAGCAGAGATATTTTATGAATAGGGGAATGTTTTTCTGCTTTTCTGTTTAAAAAAGTGGATGACGTTTTTGTGATGATGGATGCTGACTGCAGCATGTTACATATTTTACAGATAATGCTTTGCAGACCAAGTAGTCTTTGGTATGTATAGAAATTGCGTGTGTGTGTGTGTGTGTGTGTGAGAGAGAGAGAGACTTACCTCTTTCATGCTGCTTGTATTTCCATAGAATTCTTTACTGGAGGCCTGACCTCTGACCTCTGCTCTCTGCTGCTTCCTGTGAGAATGTGCGTCACATTCCAGAATTGTGTGTGTGTGTGCGCACGTGCGTGTGTGTAAGCGTGCATGTGTTCATTCTCTGCCCAGAATGTGTCTTTCTTTCATTATACAGACCAAAATAAAACGCAGACAAAACACTGCACATTCCTCACTGTGCTCTACCTGCACTTAAGTCAGAAAGTTACATCTCCACATTTATCATCAAGCTAGTTATTATTTGTGTGATTAATGTCCATCCTTTCTGTTGTAAATAATAATTTTGGTCTATATTGTCTTGTTTATTGTTTAATTGTTCAAATTCCAACAACATTGCTGCGTGCTAATAAAGAATCTTGAATCTCTGTGGACCAAAATAAACTACAGCCCAAATACAGACCTAAATAAATCAGTCACAATGCATACCACAGGTAGAATACAGAACGCAATAAATCATGGACAAAATACAGAATAAATTGCAGGGAAAATACAGATTGCAATTATTACAGACACAATACAGAACAAAATAAATGATGGCGAAAATACAGAGTTAAATAAACTACAGATAAAACAGAATGAAATAAACTACAGACAAATTTAGAATAAAATGAACTTCAGAAAAAATACAGGATAAATTAAAATACAGACAATACAGAGTTTAATACACTACAGACAAGATACAGAAAGAAATATACTACAGCTAGAATACAGGCTGAAATAAACTACAGACAAAAGACCAAATTAAACTATAGAAAAAACCCAGAATTAAATAAACCACAGACAAAAACACAGGCAGAAATAAACTACAGATGAAATACAGAATGAAATAAACTACAGACAAAATACAGAATGAAATAAACTACAGACAAAATATAGGATAAATGAAACTATAGATAAAATACAGAATGAAATAAACTAAAAACATAATGCAGAACAAATAAACTACAGACAAAATACAGGACAAAAAAAAAAACTAAAGACACAATGCAGAACAAAATAAACTACAGACAAAATACAGAATGAAATATTTTACAGACTAAACAATATAATAATAATTTAAATACAAAATCCTATAAGAATAATTTAAATACAGAATCCTTCACAGGCACAAATAACACACAGCAAATGACACTATATAAATTTAAAGTGCACAGTAACTTGTATAAAACATTCCTGGGGTTGAGAAGTGTACTGCACAAATAAATATGTTCTTTTTTTTTTTTCATTCTCTGCCTTGCCCCTGTACTCTGAAATATCTCTATGCACATTGAAGTAAACATATTGCTATACAATGGTACACGAGGCGTACAGTTAACTTGTCTATGTCGATTGGGATCATTTGTGTGCAGCAGGAAATCAATAGCTTTACAGCGTGAACCTGTTCTCTAACCTGTGCTGTTTTTTTTTTTTTTTTTTTTTTTTAAATCAAATGTTTATTCCCTGTCTCCAGTTCCTCCCATCATGTTTGTGTAATAGCAGGTGAAAATTTGCGGATTCAATAGAAGCATGGCTATGATTTACTCACACAAATAGGTCGTAATGAGCACACTAATCAACCCGCACTCAATCAGCGTAACAACGTCGCTGCCGTTCTGTTTGCACCGTTGTCATATAAACAGACTTTACTTTCTTAACCTGCAAACATCAAGACTCAAAGGTATCAAAGCGGACGTCAAAAGAATAACGCTCCACTTACAAGTGTTTATCATTATGGACAATCATTTTCCTGTGTTGATTTTTTTCCTTAAATCAATGATGGCGTAGTAGCCGAGTTGTGCGAGAGTGTTAAGCCGCAGGCAGCCAGTCACTCAGGCCATAATTACAAACTGAAGAGCATCCTGATGAGTGTCTGTACACGTTTTAGCACAGCATGGGGTGCTAGAAGAAAAAGGGACGAGTGTTTAGGGCTTTAAAAAAAACCTGAGGAGATTAGGAGGCCTCCTGCCGAGCGATAAAAATGCAGTGACTCACTTTGCTTCTATTAGACCACACTAATGAGGATGATGGCTTTTGGATAAATACAAGCTCTAATTCGACTCAAATGTCATCGCCGAGAAGAGGGCCTGCATTAGCTGGATAAAGCTTTTAAAAGATTTGATGCTTTTTTGTGGTCAGATAATATAAAATGTGAAGCTAAAGCACTGTATTGAAAGTATTACAGTGTGCGTTGCCTCTTTGATGACTGCGTGGTTGTATTTTTTTTTTTTTTTTGGTTGTCACAATCACCGAATTGACATTTATTTTATTTTATTTTTTTTTAATTATTCCCATTTAACCTCTGCAGTCTGCATCCTAGGGGTACTAATAGTTTTATTAATTGTATGTTTCTATTCTAATCTCGATGGATAGAGTGAAGAGGAGTAATAATGAATTTCCTCCAAAATAATAGATATGGACTGATGGATATGAATGTACGGACAGATACAGTGGATAAAAAAAAGTCTACACACCCCTGTTAAAATTGCAGGGTTTTGTGATGTAAAAAATGAAAGCAAGATAAATTGTCTGATCTTTTTCTACTTTTGTGATGTAGCACCCAACAAAGGTGAAAAACAAACAAACGTTTTGGGAAAAAAAGAAAACCCTTACAATGTCTTGGTTGTACAAGTGTGCACACCCTTTTTATAACAGGGCATTTGACTGCTCAAAATTAATCACATTCCGACAAGATTTTCTTGACATCTTCTTGGTTTTATCTGACTGCTGAAGCCGTGATCTGCAAAGAGCTTACAAAGCATGTGTGGGATCTCATTGTCGAAAGGTAGCAATCAGGAGAGGGGTACAAAAGAATTTCCAAAATGTGAAAGCCATCGTCAACAAGTGGAGAAAAAGTGGCGCCACAGTGACGTTACCAAGAACAGGATGTCCCTCCAAAATTGACAAAAGGCAAGATGAAAACTTGGCAGATTCCCTGATAAGAGACTTACAGCAACATTAAAGGAGCTGCAGAAATATCTGGCAAGTACTGCTCACTCCCATGTGAAAACAATCTCTCGTATTCTTCACATGTCTGCACTGTAGGGGGCTAGATGGAAGCCCTTTGTCAAAAAAATAAAAAACAAAAACACCCAAATCCACTTAAATCACTCCAGACCATGTGGTAAATTGTAGTATTGACTGATGAGACCAAGGTAGAACATTTTGGGCATAATTCTAGATGAAAATCAAGACAGCTTATTACCCAAATAACGCCATACCCAAGATGAAGCATGGTGGTGGCAGCATCATGTTATGAAGGTGCTTCTATTTTGGCATAAAATCTGAGGGCCTCTGTTAGACATCTGAAAATGATGAAAAATTTCACAAATCCAAGTCAACAAACCAATGACTTCAGAAGATGATGATCAATGTTCTGGATGGCCCAGTCAGAGCCCACATCTAAATCCTATCAGAAACCTGTGGAATGACTTGAAGAAGGCTGTGCACTGTAGATTTCCTCACAACTTGATGAATGTGGAGCATTTTTGGAAGGAAGCGTGGAATAAAATGGCCAAATCAAGATGTGCTAAATTGGCAGATTCTTATCCAAAAAGACTGTTTTACAAGCAAAAGATGCTTTAACAGAATATTATTTAAGGGATGTACATATTTATACAACCAGGATATTGTATGGGGTTTTTTTGTCCCTTTTTTCGCCCAAAAAAACATGTTTTTCACTTGAAATTTGTTGGTTGCTATATCACATTACAGGCAGAAAAATATCTGACATGATTTATCTTGGTTTCATTTTAACTGAGCTGTGTAGACTTTTTATATTCTCTGTAGATATGGATGGACAGAAAGGTAGATACAGACAGACAGACAGGCAGAGATGGATGGATGCTTATGGACAGACGAACAGATGGATATGGGGAGGTAGGTAGATAGCTAGATACAGATTGTTGGATGGATGGATTGACAGATGGATAGATTGAACATGCAACATGATACTTGAACATGAACACATGAACACAAAGCCGTGTTCTGATTGGCCAATGCGAGTTAAAATTAGTGTGTGCGAGTGTGTGGATCTCACACATCACACATTCAGGCAGACATAACCATTAATCTTTGTGTGTGTGTGTGTTTCAGATGCAATGGCTGCCCCGTCGCCAGCAAAGAGTATTGGCGACCCAGGCATCACGCCTCTCTCCCCTACACACACAATGGTGAGCCTCTTTCTCTGTCGCTGTGATAATAACAGGAGTTGAAGTGAGCTTTTGTTAGATATTTGATAGATATTGTTTGTATTATTGCAAGTTAGACCCCAAGTCAGAATTTTAAAACAGCAGAATTGTCCAGTTTGAAGTGATGAATTGAATTTCATAAAGCCTTTGTAACTTATATAAATCCGCACTGATGCATAACATGACACTGTAGCTCAGTGTGAGAATCCTCTAACTATCTGATGAGGAAAATGAAATCCTCACTATCTCTCTATCTATCTCTCTACAGAAGGATTCGGAGCAGAATGAACCGGCGAGTCACTCGTTCGTGGTGGTGGTGGCCATCGACTTCGGCACCACGTCCACCGGCTATGCCTACGCTTTCACTAAAGAGCCAGAGTGCATCCACACCATGAGGTGAGAGAAACCCAGCCAAAGTGTATTACCTGGACAAAGTGAAGGGAATGATGGTACTTTTACATAAAACAGTTCTCTCTTGAACTTTTCCACGCTTTTCCGGTTAAAACTGAGGTGGTACCCAGGCAGCAAAATCAACTCTGATCCAGCACTAAAATACTGCTGGTCTTGAACCAAGAACCAATGATGTCAGAGGCTTCGGCGTTACATCATTTTGTCACCATGACAACAAAGACAACTTTGGTTCGATTTCATGACTGCAATAAAAATAAGATGTGAATAAATCAGCAGTTCATTTACACGGCCCATAACTCTGTTCATTCAGTTCACTCTTCCTGTCGCACAGTTCTTCTCCTTTTGTACATCTCTCTTTCTCTCTCTGTCTATATCTCTTGTTGTCTCTATCTCTGTCTACCTCTCTCTCTCTTTCTCACTCACCCACTCTCTAATGCACTAGTGTAATCTTTTAGCCCAGCTTCTGGTTCAGTCTCTATTTCAGTCTTTCTCATTTGTCTCTTTAGGCACCTACACACTCTATTACAAATGTATTTATAGACACCTATGTGTGTGTGCCTGTGAGAGGTGTGTGTGTGTGGGGGGGTATATCTGAAACCAGCAAATCAGCTGCACCCGAGTTCGCCTAACCTTTAACCCGCAGAGGTCAGTTTGACAACAGTCAATTTCCCCAAACAGATAAACAAACAGCTGAACAGGATAATAAACAGACGCACTGATATATGGAAAGACAGATGGCATTCCTCTCAAATTAGCCAGGAATGTAAATAATGTTTAGAATTCTGTGTTTCTATATATATGTATATAGATATATCCTTTTAGATATATGTATTTTTTGCTTGCTGGTGTCATCACCGCTCACAGTCCCGCTCCTGAGAACAGTATTTAACGTGCTAGAACACACAGAATCATAAAAGGCTTAATAATAATTCAGTGAGTTAAATCAGGTTTGGTCGAACAAAAGAGATGCCCATGTTTTTTAGGATTGGGACTGAAAATGACTGCAATGAATTGTCTGGCTTACAGTAGTGATCCTGCGCTGACTGACCCGTTAATAACGTAAAACAAATGGATCAGTTTGGAGATACTGGAATTAGCTGGCTAGTGAATTAGGCAAGCTGCATAAAAGGATATGCTAGTTATGTGCAACAGGGCTCAGGTCACAGAGGAGGACTTTATTATAACACAAGCACAAAAATAAAGTACAAGATTGAAAGCACTGGAGTGAGTGGACATGGCTAGAATATTTAGGGTTTGTTCAGGGCCTTCAGTGCAGGCGATGATTGGATGAAGAGCAGCGTAACTGTAAAATGTGCAGGATTAGAATGAATGCATTAGTAAGAGGTGTGATTGGGGTGTGCTGCTGCGCTACAGTCAGCTCCTCTCCTTCTCTGTAATAACTCAGATAACGCACAGTGACATTTTCCTAATGACATACGATTAGATTCCACTTACAGGCTTTACGTCAATATTTTATTGGTAGAAATAAGCGGCTGACTGACAAAACATACAGCAGATCTTCTTGCGCACATTTGTGAGGGTTTATTCGTGCGTGAGCCTCTCATCTCTGTGAGGGCAATGCATTTTGCGAGTGTGACATTTAATTAGTTTATTAGCTATTCAGTTCAGTCTGTTAATTATATAATGTTCACTGTGTAATGATGCGTCAAATGTTCAGTTCACTTTTGGGAGCTACATCAAAAGTGTTTTTATTTGTTAGGCAAAGAATTAAACTCTTGGGGACGTGCAGTTATATAAAAATAATCAACGATGGGTGGTGTGATGCAGCCCAGTGTTAAACGGTGTTACTGTTACCACCCTGAGGTTGAATATTTTCCTATAACAGCACATCCTTAAGGTTTTTATTCCTCTCCTACCACAGCAAAAAAAAATATATTATTAAAGAACATCACATTAGTTTATAGTTACATTTTCCATGTTGTGGAATGTCATCATGCTTTTGTTAAATAACAGAACATTTTAATCGGTTTAATATCAGTCTTAGATTATGTGAAGCATCTGTCATACAAGTCAGAAAGAATAACATTAAAGTGAGCGCCTATATATTAACCTGCAATTTGCCTTACAGTTAAAACTACTGTCAGAGCTGCCGTTATAGAAAATGAATCAACGCCATCTGACCAATCAGAATTTGAGAATTCAACAGCGCTGGGTATAATGATAAGATAATTCAGTCACTTTTATTTAGTTAGTGTTTTGGTACGATACAGCATTAATGTTGAAGTGGAATGTCATAAACTGTGAACGTCCACAAAGTCATGTAAGGAATGGAACAGGACATTTGTACGCCTTTGCTTGAAGTCAGAAAAATGCCATTTTAGAGGGTGCAGGATGGCGGTAACAAACACAATCTTCTACCAAAGTGGGTCTGAAGATTCCACTGCCCCAAATGCCACACCCCCTGATGAGGCGCTCCACCCCTACCAGTGCAGGAGCTTGCACTTTTTTTTTTGACCAACTGGAGGAAAAGAGGAAAAAATAGCAACACATCAATATTTTACCACAGCATCAGATTTGCATCTTTACAGAAGTAAAGCCTACAGGTCAGTTTAAGTGTTGCCTGTTCTGAGTCGTGACTCTCCTCACACAAACACACACAAACACACACACACCATGTTCAATCAGTTGTCCATTCCCCTGAGTCTTTAATTCTGGCTTAGGGGACAGAAAACTGGCACGGATCACAGACACACTCTCACAGAGCTATGAGCTCCTGAAGTTGTTTAGGTTAGATTAAACTAACTGATCCCTAAATCTGGAAATGAGCTCAAAGCTTTTCTTTCCTGAGCTCTTAAGCAGACCTCTCTGTGGTTCACTGAGAACTCGGTGAAGAGCTCAAATTCTGCACAGAATCACACTGAAGGTTCAGGTTAGGTAAGGACCTAACCTAACACAGAAGGTTAGGTCCAGTCTAATTGTAAATTTCAGGAAACATTGCTTCATTCTCTGCTGTAGGATCAGCCATCCTTCCTCAGGAACGTCTGCTAAAAATCTATGACATGCCTACAGTTTAAAAACATGAAGCAAATTGTGGGAACAGGATTTTCCTGAAATATTTCACTTTCACACCAGGATTTCTCAAACAGTATATATACAGAATAATTACTGAATAACAAATATCAACTGTGTTTGATTTTGTGTTCATTTAAATAAATGGTAAGAGTATTCAGTAGAATATTGTTTTTGGTAGTGGTCCCAGTCTTGTAGATGCTAACGTATATGATGCATATGGTGTGTGTGGTGTTAAAGCTGTCATGTAGGCCAGATCAACTGGGAATGACATTTTCAGTGCAGTTTTAGGAATTCACAGTTCTCTCGTGACTGACTGCTGTAGTGGCCATTCATGACTGAAATGATTTCTCTGCCTTCCTGGCAAAAGCCCTGAATAATTTAGATTGTGTGTGTCTGTGTGTATGTGTGTGTGTTGGTCACTGAGTCATTACATTCAATAAACCTGATAAAAGCTATAGATTTGTAGATTATGTCGCTAATTTACTATTTATTTCAGCCATTTGTAAACCAGATTGTAGCAATGTGCATTATGGGTAATATACACAACTATTAACTGTAACGTTTGGGATATAGACAGTAATTGTCCCATTGTCTCCTGTCTACTGTTCCAAAGTTTGCACAAATGCAATCACATACTGATTGCGATTGGTCGATGTGCTCCTGTTGCTAGGCGCTGGGAGGGCGGTGACCCGGGCGTGTCCAATCAGAAGACACCGACCACCATTCTGCTGAGTCCTGACAAGAAGTTCCACAGTTTTGGTTTTACAGCGAGAGACTTTTACCACGACCTGGACCCCACCGAGTCAAAGCAGTGGCTCTACCTGGAGAAGTTTAAAATGAAACTTCACACGACTGCGGTACACACACACACACACGATGCTTTACAGGAAACAATATACCTCCATTCTCTTTAGGGTTAGGATGAGACATTATTGAGTTATACTGCAATATATAATTTCATGTACATTTATAATAATTCTGTTATATCGTATATATGTATATATATGTAAATTTGTCATAAGTCTTAGGAAATATTTAAACTCAGTTTGTTTTCATGGGTAAAGGATGGTCTGTATTTTGGACAAATTGATTTGTAGGACTGCATGAAAGCTGTGATTGATAAAAACACACAGAACCTGTGATCAGGAGCGTCTGATTAGTCGGCATTATCACTGCTCACGATAATACAGTTAGGGATTAGTTAGCATTTTCATATTCCAGCCTCTTCAGTTTCAGTGGGCAGGGTTTATCCTGAGGGATTTTATACACAGAGTGTTTTTTTCTTTGCATAAAATCACAACTATGGCGATTAGGGAAACTATATAATCTTATTTAGGTGATATAATTATGATATAATCTTAAAAATGATATATTGATATATAAACATATCCTTGTAACATAAACCAACAGATCACAGCAGTAGGAAAAGCAGGACAGTGGGCCTGAGGAGGACAGAAGAACCTTTCTTAGTTTCCTTCTAGAAAATAATATGACGTAGTGTTCAATAAAATTCGGACAACATATTGAAGGGAACTTGCTTTTATTTCATTTCAGTGCTGTTGCCTTTGGATGTTGTTAACTTTGCAGTGAGCTGCTTGGTATTAATCAGGTGTCTATATGCTGTTTCTGTCAGTAGGTGATAGAAAAGTCAAGCAACCTAAAGTGAAAATTTGTAAATAAATTGCAATATACATGAAATTATTAATGTAAATGTGTCAAACACAATTTTTATAATAAAACAGACAACATTTGTTTATCCGTCAGGAAACGATGTTTTTTTTTTCTTTTAATGAGCCTTTAAAAAAATTTTCATTTAATCGCTAGCATTGTGTGCATAGTTTAATGGAAATGCAGTCAGTATAACTAATATTGCAATAGTGATAAAATACTGTATGTACACCGAGTGAGTGTTCCCTCTTCATACATTAAACAACATTAATATAGTTTTTACTTGTCTATATGTTTACTTGTTTATTTTCCTCCCCAGAATCTGTCCATTGACACAGACCTCCACGCAGCCAACGGGAAGAAAGTGAAGGCTTTGGATACATTTGCCTACGCGCTGGCCTTCTTCAAGGAACAGGCTCTCAAAGTAAATCACATTGTACTGTGTATCTGTGTACAGGGATTTTTAATTTTGTTGGTGTCTGTCTAACACTGTGCTCCGATTGGCTGCAGGAGCTGAGCGACCAGGCGGGGGCGGAGTTTGATAACGCTGACGTCAGATGGGTCATCACTGTTCCGGCCATCTGGAAAATGCCGGCAAAGCAGTTCATGAGAGAGGCTGCGTATAAGGTAGAGACATGCATGCATGCATAAAATGTCACGTTCTGTTGGGTTTCTCATATACAGATTGGCCGTGTCTCACAAATCATAGATACTACATCTCCATCTCTCACACCCACAAGCACACAGATTGTCCGTCTTTCTTTCACATATTCACACAAACACTGTGTTAGTGCTGCACCAGTCTCGTGTTTGAGTTTTATTTAATATTATGATGATGATGATGATGATGATGATATCAGAGCGCTGAGTATCAATAACGATTCAGAACATTCTCTTAGGAGTTAGGAGACGTGCCGTGGGTGTGATGGTGACATTCCTAAGACACTTTGTCATGTTTAGCTTCTGGGACAGTATTTACCACATACACATGTTTATAGAGAGGTCACTTCTTTGCCTGTCTCTCTTTCTCACTACTACAGGTTTTTAACTCCATTATCAGCTCAGTATTTGTTGCAGCCTCCTAGTGGATGTGTTTGGCATTGCAGCTCTCCTGTAATTCCTTGGAATGATGCTTTAGAGCTGCAGAGAGAGAAAGTGCTAAAATGCACTAAGCTGCATTTTTTAACACCAGAGTTTGAGGAAATAAGAGAGCAGATCTCTGAGAAAGAAAGAGAAATTAAATAGAGAGAGATAAAAGGAGGGAAAGAAAGAAGAGATGAGAAGGAGAGGGGGTTTAATAGACAGTGATCTCACCCTTTTAGGACACTCTCATAGACGATAACATCAACCCTTCCACACACACACACACACTCTCAGACATATTGTCTGGCTCTTTCTCCCCACCTTCAGATGCAGCACAGTACTGCACTGCTCTCTGTGTGTGTGTGTGTGTGTGTGTGTGTGTGTGTGTGTGTGTGTGTGTATGTGGCAGGAGACAAGGTTAGAGGAAAGGGAATACTAAACAGGTATGGAGAGAAAGAGAAACAAAGAAAGAGACAGGGAGGAGGAAAGAAGGAAAATAAAGGGATGAACAGGTGAGTGCACGAGAGAGACCCGGAAAGAGGGGTATGGAATAGGGGGAAAGAGAGGGAGGGAGGGAGAGGGTGAGGAAGCAAGGAAATATGTGAGGATGAGGATGGAAGAAAGGATGAGAGAAGGAGAGAGGGAGGATGAAAAACTGAACGAGGAAGGATGAGTGACAGGGAGGAAGAGAGAAGAGTGAGGAAAAGGGAGGAAGCGTGAAAGAGAGGATGAGGGAGGGATGCTAAAATAAACACATCGCTTTTGTGCCGTATTAATAAAGAACACACAGACAGCATAAATGTCCACACTGAGATATCACGCCATATTATAGAAAGAAAGACACCCAGAGAGAAAGAAGAAGGAAACAAAGACTGAATGGGTGAATTTGTGAATGGATGGATGGATGGATAAACGGATGTTTGGACGGACGGAACACCAGATCATGCAGTGTGTAGGGGAGTGTAAGGCGTGGCTGTGTCCTAGATGCTTGCACAGGGGAGGGGGAGGTTGTTGCAATAAGAAGGATATAAAGAAGAAATGGAAGAGAGATAATTACAGATAGAGAGAGAGAGAGAGAGAGAGAGATGGGAGGTGAGAACTGCACTCTAGAGAGCACTGGTGTAAAACTGTCTCACTCTGTCTGTCTGTAGTAAAGAGCACCATGTCTTAAACATGGATGCTCGACACAGTGTATGGAAAACACACTGAGTTAAAGGTGGTGAGAGCCAGCGGCATTCAAACCTGGAATTTACACACTTCTATTTTTATACACAGAACATAATGGGGGGGAAAGCTAAATGAGGGCGGACTAGAAAATGCTACCAAGTCCCTGTTACAGAAATGACTTTTATATTTAGCTTAACAATAAAATAATAATAATAAGAAGAAGAAGAAGAAGAAAAAGAATAGTCATATATTACTCCTAATGCATAAAGCCTACTTTATTAAGCTTAAGTAATTTACCCCACATCAAATTTTTACTGTAAAGAAAAAACAGATAAAGTATTTATACCTGTACAATTTTAATTAAATCCAATTAAATTAAATCCAACTCAGAATCCATGCAGAACTTTTTTTTTTACTCTTTATGAGACCATTTTTGTTTTTAAATAATCTTCCATCAAAATGCAGTGACATTTGTAGCTTGTAAATATCTTGTGATTTTTCACTACCTCACCATGCGGGGAAAATAATAATGACCATTAATTTCCTCATAATCCTTAACTCCGTTACACATCCTGCAAAAAACTGAGATAGTTATACTCGGGTGTGATGTCGTAGACAGAGAAACGTGTAATGATTTCAGTTTCACATCTTTAACATCCTAACAGTAAAACATTGAGCACTGGTTTGTCTTTTTCCTATCCATGTTGTGGGTGGGTTTAGGCAGGTCTGGCCACACGTGACACCCCTGAACAGCTCATCATCGCGCTGGAACCCGAGGCCGCCTCCATCTACTGCCGCAAGCTCCGCCTACATCAGATGGTCGACCTTGGCGATAAGACATCCATCAATGGCTACAACCCGACTGAGAACGTGGGGGCGGGGATGGTGCATGGTTGGTACCACCTACTTCACACAGACACACACTCCTGAATGCTGAGTATAAAATAAGCCATCACCCTTAGAGGATCTTAGAGGAGTTTTTTTTTTTTTTTCTTTTTCAATCTGAGTAAGTCATATGTCCACCTAATTGCATTTTAGATTAATACTAAGAAGATGAATAATAAATTATATATAGCATCTTTTATCTTTTTTTAATGAAGTTTAAAGTGCTTTATGGTATAGGCAAAAAGATGACAAATTAGGAGGACAAGTAAAATCAATTCAAACATTAGTAAAAATGAAATGTACAGTACTTGAAGTTTTTGGTACATGTATTTTTCACAAATATATTTAAAAAAAAAACACAAAGGTTAAGTGAATTTTCTGTATAGTAAATTACCATAGATAGCAGCAAACTATTAAATAATTATTTGGGTCGAAAAGTCTTTAAAATTACATTAGTTATCTTAAGTAAGTTTTGTGTGGCTTTAGAAGGAAATTGGCTGCTGAGTTATTTCAAACATTTTACATAAATTGCCACAGTTCTTTTATAGACTTTGGCTGTCTTACTTGCTTGTGTTTCTTGCAGGTAATTCCAGACAGCTTGAATATTATTTTTATCTGAAAATGAGGTCTGTTACTTAACAGAGCAGAAAAGCAAGTAAAAGCAATTATGCACATTTTAGAATAGTTATTTAAAAAAAAAAAAAAACACTGCGTTATTCCTAACACTAGCACAAAAGAATAGTTAAGTTTGAGGGTTTGTTAAGCTAAAAATGTAGATATTCTGGTGTTCCTGTTCAGAATTTCTTCTGCACAAACTACAACAGGTGGATGGAAGCCCTGCTCGTGTCATTCTGGTGATTTGGGAATCCAGTTAGTAAACTTTAAAATTTTAACCAGCTATACAATGACTGCTGATTTATTACAACGGTGACACAGTGACCTCTAGAGCGAGGTTTTCTAGTTTAAATACTGAAACCCCCTCCTGATGACACATACTGGAGATGGATGTGTATGTTCTACGAATACAACCTCTCTTTCTCCCCGTTTTAAACACAGATGGTAAATCTAAAGCTGCCATGCAGGTGCTGGTGTCAGGTCTGTTATCAGAAACCTGATGATATCAGCAGCTCCACGAGTTTTTACTGTCGCACAGAAACACCGTGTCACCTGGAAGAGAGATGAGCTCATCGACTGAGGCGCACCCAGGACAGAGAGATAGAAAGATAGAATACAAGAGAGAGGGTTAGATAAAATACTTTATCATTTAGGACTTAATTCTGTTTCATTTAAGTTTTAAGGTTTAAAAGAAAGTTATATTTAATTAGAATTTAGAAGTTTAGAAATTGACATTCATTAATATTTAAATTTGAACATTTATTTTTGGGTATAAAATGAATTCAAAATTGATGACATTATGTGTTGGTCATTTCTAACCTCTCTATCCATGCATGTGTGTGATTACCACTGACAGTGTCGACATGTTTCCACTGTTCACACAACTTGTTGATTCAGAACTCACTTAGAATGGATTTCTAAGAGCACGTATGGTATTCCTTCAGTATATTTTTACGATACACTTAAGCAATGAGAAGGAGTGTACTGAATATTGGCACGGCTGCGATACGGCTGTAGGCAGGAGGCTTCAGGTAATCACAGCCATGTGCTTACTCGCTACAACAGCACGATTATGAGTGTGATATTGCTTTTAACAGTTATATAAACAAGAAATTATTATAGAGTAACTGACACTTCAGACACTATTTGTCCAAATATTTTTGCTCTATCAACAAAAATAATCTCTAATAGTTCCTAAATACCAGCACTCTTGGAATGCCACTTACACTAACTGTTGTAAAAAAAAAAAAAAAAAAAAAAATTTTTTAAATGACTCTATAACCTGAATATAACATGTATAACAGTGTAACAGTGTAGGATGTTTAGGATGAGAAAAACTTACTGAAGATATTCTTTGACTTTTATCAAGGTTTTGTGGTATCCATGTGTGATCTGCCCCAAACAGCCCATGTTGGCAAAGCACATACTCAAATTCTTCCCTCTGAAAAAGTAGTTTAGGTTAGTTATACAGATTTATTCATTTACAAATCAGAAGAATTCATGAACATATTCTATAAAAATATTTTACTTTAATGTGTATTGAATTATACAATTGCCCTTAGACTTCCAATATAATTGAGTTTTGAGAAGAGCACTTTTCTGTTCTTTTCTCAGAACAGGGAAATGTATAGAAGTTGTCTTTGTGGTAATCACACATACACTACAGCTGCGGTGGAGTGGTGGAATTAAGCTAAAAAAAAAACCACTGGTGTATTCCTTAGAAAGGAAGGAATAGGTAGATGTGTAGCAAGTTAAATATTCATACAGTGTGATTCCTTTCATTTCTTTGTGCCACAAGGCTGCTCAAAATTGCCCTGCCAGTAACACACACACACACACACACACACACACACGGCTCAGACACACAATAATTGGCTCAGACACAGTGCTCAAATGCTTTTATTTGTTTTTCACCAAATGAAATAAATCATTGCCCATCTGAGGTGGAAGAGCCTTTAGCCTACAGAAGTGCGTTTTTAGAAGCACAAATTTCTAGAGGGCATTGAAGGAAAAAAAAATTTTTTTTTATTATTCCTCCATAAATGCATTTATCCTGAACATGTCCAATGCTGAAATCTTGTTAAGTGGTGACTGGGGATTTTGCATCCACTCACGTGAGATGCATCATTGATAGTGTCAGATAGCATTGAAGATGACCATTCGACACCTCGTGTTCCTGGAAGAGGTGAGTCATGAGCTTGATATGAGAACAGTTACATGAAGGATGTTACTTGGTGAACAAACCACAAATAACTAATATAAGGTTATAAGGTTTGCAGAACAGCTACGCTGTTCATATGACTACATAAAGTGCAAATGCAGCAACAAGTGCAGAACAATATAAACCAATATAATCCAATTAATCCACAATATAGTCACAACAATATAATGCACAGAACGGCATGGGTGTTGAAACAGGACAGAATAATGTAGGGATAAATCAGTGCAAAAATGCTATGTTATATATAAAGAATGTCAGAAATTAAGATTAAATGATTTGTCATAAAAAAACAACAACAAAAGATTAGTCTGAAATCACTTCCTCACTCACTCGTTTATTATTTACTATAAAGACTGGATGCAAAGATAGAGAGCAGTGACACGGGATTGAAGTAACGAGTGCTCTGGAAACACGTCACCATGACTTCTGTTACATAAACAATTCTAATGTTATAAATGACTTACAGCTTAAAACCACAAAACTACAGGAGTATTAACAATGATTTTGTATTAAAGACACCACTAACAAGTGTCTATTGGCTTTAATAGTGGTTAAACAACATTTTTCTTTGCAGTGATGTAAAAAGTTTATCTGTTATGGTATCTATCTTGACAAAAACATTTTGAGCTAAAAGAAATGGCTATGCACCTTGTACACTGTGTGTGTTAATTACTGGATTTACAGTGCACTACAGGTATATTATAGTGCCCTATCTACAGTTTAATAAAATGGAAACGAATGCATACGCAGACATTTTACACACAAATTAGTGATTTGGAATTTTGTCATTACCAATTCTAAATAGAGTTCTTAGCTTGATTTTTTGCTTTTGTTTGCTAAATTAACAATTAAAAATTTAGTAGTTAGTTAACATTTTGTATTTGTCATAATTAGGAGATTAGGTTCTTTTTTTTTTTTTTTTTAACACAAACAAATTTCATCCTGATTTTGTAGAAAATTTTAGTGATTATGGCATGTGTCGACTGCCTAAAAGTGAAACTAAAAATTTAGTTTCCATCCATTTCCATCAGGACTAACGAAAAAAAATGTGTGAGGAATTGTGTGGTACTTGTGGGTTTTTGTTTTTTTTAAACTTTTATGGAGAACTTCAGTCATGGCACGGTGAAAAAGTTAAGCTGATTTCAGCTTCATGCAAATTACAATTGTCAGCTGTTTAGCAGTGACCAATTAGACAAGAGACATCTTTCCGTTGTCTGTTCGCAATTGCATCCATTCGCATTGTACTGCATATAGAGCCATCTGGACAACATGGATGAAGAATCAATAACCGCATCATCTGGTTCCCCCATCATCTATGATCCAGAACCTAACAAATACAAAGACAAAAGTAGAAATACAAAGACAAAAGAAATACTGCATGGCAGAAAGTCTGGACATTAGTGCTTTAGTGTTTCTCGTGCGTTGAGGAACATTTTTAACTTCACAAGTCTGTCATACTTCACAAAAATATTTATCTCAGAATTTCTTTTTAGAACTACCTTTCTGAAAGTAGCCTACTTGAATAAGAAGCTGATTTATTTGAAATCCACAATTTCCTGATTGACAGGTCCATTCGTGTCATGGCAAGGCACAGGTGAGGTGAGTGGAAGGAGATATTCTCGCCTCGTACAGCGGGACACATACTGTTATAGGCTACCTAGCTAGCTGGCCAAGTCTGTTGAAATAAGTAATGTTAGCTAGCTGGCTAGATGTTATGCTAGTTAATAAGATAATGTTAACCACATTATAAAATGATAATATTTTGTGGTCGTTATATAAGATACTATAGAACTAGCTAATTGTATGCGTAAAGTCTATGTTATAAAACAAGTTTTACATTTTTGTCTGTGATGGTGAAAAAAACTTATGAGTGGAATGAAACCAATCCACAAAGAAAGGCGTCTAGTCATTCCAGATGATAAACACGTGAAAATCTTCTGATCCTGCTAACAGGTGCAATAGGCCTGAAACATTTGAAACAGTTATCACAGTTGATTTTAATGTCCTCCTGCAGAAAAGAAATGGAAAAGTGCATAAAAAAGTAGACCAATGACTAGTCAATCAGTAACAAATAATAATAATAATAATAATAATAATAATAATAATAATAATAGGGAGAGAGTTTAATTTATAGCCCAGGTTTTGCAGTGCATGAAGGTCAGCAGTTGGGAAAAGGCCCAGAGATGTACTCTGTACACTGTCCTCTCTGTGTTACAGGAAATACTAATCCTTGCTTTTTACGGTTTACACTTCCTTTCTGAGGACAGTTACAGCTGGCCAGGCAGCCCTAAATTTCGGTGTTATGATCATGTGTCAGGTTTAAGAACAGCATGTCATTATGCATTATGTGAACGTGTAACTATGGAAAAGGTAGTGTCCTGTGTTGAAGTAATCCACTTTCCATTTCCTTACTGAGCTCATGGAAAAGTCTTTGTGAGATTTCCATTTGCAGCCCTAAGTGAATGGAAATTACAGCTAAAAATATACACTGATACTCATGCTGCTGAACTGACCTCAGTTAATGACAAAGAATATTGTTCATTATATGTATTTGCTTGATACAAATGACCCATTTTTATACTTGCTTACAGAGATACTGCAGGGTATAACTTTTTGTCCTACCAGCATCTGTACAATTCACATACAAACAGTAAGCACTCAAGTAGCATTAGAAACAAACTCAGCTAATTAACACTTCCAGGAAGATCATTCCAGTAGATTAGATGATGCTTCTCTTGTTTCTCTGCCATCCTGTTGCCTTGCTGCTCTAATGTCACACAAACATACACAGCTTCATGAGCACTTTTTCTTTCACCTCCTCACACACACTCCCTCTCTTTCTGTCAATAACCAGCCAAGGAACACGTGCGCCGCAACCGGCAGAGTCGCACCTTTCTGGTGGAAAATGTCATAGGAGAGCTCTGGTCCGAACTCAGTGAAGGTAGAGTTTCCCTTTTCTCTCTCTCTCTCTCTCTCTCTCTCTCTCTCTCTCGGTTTGATTTTGTCTCTTCTTTCTTCGTTCATGTTCCTTTGATTCTCACTCTTGCTGTGACACTGTTTTTTTCTAATGCTAATATCATGCAGAATGAAATCCTGCATCCCCTTTACACACAGATAGATGCACTCAACAGCCACTTTATTAGGAACATTTGTACACCACCTCATTCATGCATTACCCGATCATGTGGTGGCAGCGCAATGCATAAAATCACATTCTGATGTCTGATGTGAACAGTAATGACCTGTATCTTGCATGGTTTTATGCACCAAAACTGAACAGTTGAAGATTGGAAAAAGACCAGTCAATAATTTTCCAATCTTCAACTGTCCAGTTTTGGTGACTCTATAACCACTGTAGCCTCAGATTCCGGTTCTTCGCTGACAGGAGTGGAACAGACCTCGAGGTCTGATGTATTGTACATTCTGAGATGCTTTTCTGCTCACCACTGTTGCTTATTTAAGTTAAGCTAGCCTTCCTGTGAGCTTGAACTAGTCTAGCCATTCTCCTCTGACCTCTATCACCATCAAAGCACGTGCTGATTTTTTTGTTTTGTTTTGTTTTGTTTTGTTTTTTGCACCATTTTGTGTAAACTCTAGAGACTTCAGTGCATGAAAATCCCAGGAGATCAGTAGTTTCAGAAAAAAAAAATCAAACCACCCCATCTGGCACCAACAACCATGCCATGACCAAAGTCCCCAAGATCACATTTTTTCCCCCCATTCTGATGTTTGATGTGAACATAAAACATAAGTGCTTGACCTGTATCTGCATGATTTTTGCTTTGTACTCCTGCCAAATGATTAGCTGATTGGATAATTACATGAATGAGGAGATGTTCCTAATAAAGAGGCCCATGAATGTAGCTGGATGGATAAGTGTATAGATGAAATAATATATGGCTGGATTGACAAATAGATGGCTGAACAGGTAGGTGGATGGATGGAAGGTCAGACAGGCAGAAGAACTGATGGACAACATGGATGTGACGAGATAGATATGAACAGACATGCAGATAGGTGACAAATTAAATGAAAATACAACATAGTGGGGCTAGTAAGGTGATCACCATGAGCTACCAGAACAGCTTCACCGGGCCTTGCCACAGATTCTACAAGTCTCTGGAACTGTACTGGAGGGACGAACACCCTTCTTCCAAAAGATATTCCCTAAGTTATTTTTTTATGATGGTGGTGGAGAAGGCTAACATGTCATTCCAGAATCCTTAGGTGTTCAATAAGGTTGAGATCTGGTGAACTTGAATGCCATAGTATAGACAGTATTTTCATCCTCATCAACCATTCACTGAGTCCTCCTGGCCTGTGGATGGGGGTGGAGTCAACCATCAGGATAGAAATGTTTCATCTTAGGATGAAGGTGACCAGTCAGAAGAACGTTGTATTGATTGTCAGCAGCTCTTCCCTCTAAGGGGACAAGTGGAGCCAACCATGCCAGAAAAATAAATACATTTCATCTACAGAATTTAACAGGTGTCATTCAGAGCGAAGTGAATTGTAGTCTCTTTAAAAAAAAATTTAAAAAAAAACATCCTCATGATAGTTCAGTAGGCCAGGAATTAAGAATAATATCAGGCTAAAACCCTGTAAGAGGGAAAAAGGAAATGCACCAGTCAAGGGTTTTTAACAGAGTAAATAAATGCCTGGTAAAGAGGAACGTACTTAGTCTTCTTTGGAAAATGAAATATTTCCCCCTACAGCATAACAGGCCTGTAAGAGTTTTGTTCCCTGTCTGTAAATGGAAGGACAGGTACATTGGTGAATGGTTAGATAGATGGATGGATAGTTAGAGAGAAATGGAATATAGATAGACAAATAGGTAGATGGACTGGTAGATAGGTTAATGGATGGAGGGATAGCTACACAGATAGTCAGATGCCTCATCCACCAATAAATGATCACTTATTTCTCTGTATGCTAGAAAGATGAAGGAAGGCCATCTTTCTTAACGGCCCACAATGTGCAGCTCCAGGACCAGCATTGAGAACTGCTGAAGTAGGACATTAACCCCTTTGTCCTATTTTTGAGCAATTTCACTTTCTTTATTTTTAGCTTTCTAACATTTAAATTCCAAGGTTAGAAATACAATATTAATTTTAGGACATCCTGGGCCAGCTGAACATCCTCACTTGATTGCAGATGCTAAGAGAATTTTGACATTATCTTCTTCACCACTAAACACTAAAATTATCTGTTGGAATGAGGACATTTTTGCCATGGTTTGAGTAGTGAGACATTTTAGAAATGGAGAGTAGGGTTTGCGTGATTTAAAGCTTTAATGGGAGATTCTGTGACATAGTACAGTGGAAAAAATGTGGGTGTAAAATTATTTATATTAATTTTATCTCCTACTATCCCATACCCTATATAGTACAGTGATCATGGGGGTAGATTCAGCCAAAATAATAGGCCTGTGTCACTGCAGTGATGCTTTATGTTATCATTGTTAAATATATCTGGTGAGCTTTGAAGCCGATGCTGGACATTTATGACTTTATACAGACTGTATCCCTTTGTTTATGTGTCTGAGGGGGTTTCAGTGCCTGAATAAATGAGTCAAATATCTATGTCTAACCACACTATCACTGCTATTTCTCTGTTGTCTCAACATGTAGTCAGTCATAGTTGTGTTTATAATGACCACTAACGACCTCTCATGCCCTCTATTTCCTGTTTCCAGGTGACAGATACGTGGTGGTGGATTGTGGAGGAGGGACGGTGGACCTGACGGTGCATCAGATCCGCATGCCTGAAGGTCACCTGAAGGAGCTCTACAAAGCCTCAGGTGAGTCACGTTTCTTTAATAAGTGCATTAAGAAAATACATGACTAGAATGCTGCATAAGGAGGTTGAAAAAGAGATAAAATTATACACTTGTATACAACAAATGGCATGGTACTGTAAAAGGATACAAACTAAATAAAACAAAAACAGGACACTGTGCACAAGGATGAAATTAAATAAATTGTAAATACACAATTTAGAATAAAACACAATTAAAAACCAGGCTTAATGCACAGCAGACATTATGGAACTTCATGGGTGATGATCATTTTCATCTTATTAGTTATTAACAAGATTTTTTTTTGTGTCAGAACATCATAGTCCATCATGCTTTATTAATATATGCGAAATAAAGTTTGAACATGTATACTGAAAACAGTAGAGATGATGATGCATGGAAAGCCACACAAACTGAGTAAATATAAGCTGTTGATTATTAAGAGATAACAACGATCAACACTTAACTGATTAGATATTTCAGGTGTATATGAGAAATTCATATTATTTTTAAAAAAAATGTGAACGGATGTGTGTCAATGTAAAATAATTTGTTCTTGAATAATAATAAGTGTAAAAGATTTTTTTGTAATCACCTGAGACCTCTGAGAATTGTATTTTTTTCAGAATGAATTTACTTCAGTTAAAGGTCAGAGTTCTTTCATATTTTCAGTATGAGATTAATCGTAACCTGTGTGAAAGACATTTTTAATCTTTTTTTTTTTTTAACCCATCTTTATCAAGGGGGCCAATAATTCTGGGGCTGACTACATTTCTGGGATTGATATTTTGCAGCATTGCTTCAACTGTCTGTCTGTCCTGTGCCTGTAAGATGATTAGTATTGATGTCTGTCTCTCTGCAGGGGGCCCATATGGCTCGATCGGCATCGACCTTGAATTTGAGAAGCTGCTCTGCAAGATCTTTGGTCAGGACTTCATCGATCAGTTTAAGATAAAGAGACCGGCTGCGTGGGTGGACCTGATGATAGCATTCGAGTCCCGCAAGAGAGCTGCAGCCCCTGACCGCTCCAACCCACTCAACATCAACCTGCCCTTCTCCTTCATCGACTACTACAAGAAGTTCCGCGGCCACAGTGTGGAGCACGCGCTGCGCAAGAGCAAGTGAGTGGGCGGAGTCACAGGGTCAGGTCTCTTTGGTGCTATTTAACATCTGTGTCAGGTGATCCGAGTGCGCAGCGTTAAGTACAGGTGTGAACGAGCTCAAACGTGTCTTGTGATCTGATCACTCAAACCACTTTGGCGGAGTTGGTCTGAGATACATGGAGTGTGTGTGTGTGTGTGTGTGGCAGCAACGCATCTAGGCATCAGTGTAGGCTATAGATAGGTAGACAGGTATGGAAAGACGGACAAGTAACTCAAGCTCCACCATTTTTAGTTAGTCATTTGATTGCAATAATCATTCAGTGGTGCATTAAGGAAAACTGCTGTGAAAACCATATAAAACGTTTTATCATGATAATGAGATTAAATAAGGAATTTTTTTCTTGTTTCCTGCCTCAGTGGTCTGGCTCAGATAAAGTGTCCACTCCCAGCCGCACTTCCCAAAATTCATTACAGATGATTTGCACAGTGTGTGTGAACACAGCTGTCCTCTCTTGCTGACTTGTGGTCTGCGTAGCAAACGAGTTTGTCAAATGCATTATCATTATTGATACAGTCAGCTGTGTCATGGCCTGCTGTGTATAAAGCAGCTCTGCTCAGCCGTTTAAAGATAACGCAGACTCTGACAAATCCGTCACTGTATTGCCCAGTTACGTGGTTTACTTTAAGCTGTTTGGGTTTTTGCCCTTTTGCTTTAAACCATTAACGAAGGAGGTTTAGGCTAATGGCTTTCGGTAGAAGAATAATGAAAGTTTCAAATGTGACCTAAAGGAGCAGTAAATGGAAAAAGGACGGAACACTAGAAATCAGCATGTCCAAAAATAAACTATACAGTTTGTGATATCATAGTAAAAGACAACCTAACAGTTAGCAAGCTGGTTGTGTTCTGCTGCTATCTAAATCTAACCATACAAGCCCTGCCTACTACTAGATATCTGAGGGTTTGCATTACCAATGTTATGTTTCTGTTCACTGTTGCCTAAGAAACTAAGCACAATAATGATTGTTAACGTTAATGATGATATAAGTAAATCTTTTTTTCTGTGATTCTGTCTGTGTGTGCAGTGTGGACTTTGTAAAGTGGTCATCTCAGGGCATGTTGAGGATGAGCCCAGATGCCATGAATGCTCTGTTCAAGCCCACTATCGACCACATCATCCAGCATCTCAGTAAGTGTCTGTCTGTAGACTCCTTCTCTTTTTTGCATTGAGTAAACAGAATTAGACAGTTAGTTCTCTCCGCTAAAACCCAAGATCCAGCTGTCTTCTTACTTTGTCTGAGCAGCAGTCTGAAAAATAATGCTGGGGCTACTGTTAAAAGATGCAAGTTCAAATCTTGATAACGCTGCCGCCATCTTTGGAGGAATATATTTGGCCTGCTCTGAAAAAAAAAATAAAATCCATAAATAACACTTGGACATGATAACACTAATCTTTTACGCTGATCTAACAGGGACTACATGCACTAACTAAGCCAGTGAGTCTCAAACTTTTTCACCTGCAGTACCCCTAGATCCACTGCTAAGGGAAAGAACATAAAGCATGATTTTATTTTCGTAGTAGCTAGAAAATGCATAGTGAGAGAACTGGCTTGATGCCCAAGTAGCAATTTATTAACTGATTCAGATTTAGACAGTCCCTTTTCAGTAGGACATATGGGCCTATACTTTTTAATATCAGAAGAAGCTGATACTTTATCGTAAATATAGTTGCACTCTGCCCATGATTTTATTTCTTTTTTTTAGTTAGCCACTTCTCCATTTTACTTTTCTACCCTACAGCAACAAAATATGTCCCTGGTGTTCAGTAATGCTCACTTGGTTTCTTATTAAACATGCTTAATCATGTCAGTAGTTCTAATTGCATTAAATGAAGGTGCAATGAAGGTGCATGCAGATGAAGGTTAATAGTCTTGTAGTGGCTCTCTGGCAGTTCTGGGATTTGAGCTCAACCCTTTCCAGATCACTAGCTTTAACCACTGATTCACCACTGCTTTAGTACAGCATTCAATATGGGTTTAACCACTGAATTACTTTTGTATGTTTAGTAGTAGGAAAGTGACAGGACGTGTAATGTTGAAGCTTTTTTTGAGCATTTGACTGACATTGTACTCAATTATCTGGATAACTAAAATACCTTCACAGACATATAAGGATTCTGGAAAATTCTCTATCAGGAAAACTGTTAATGAGATGCCCGAGGTGATAGACATCATCTCTTTCTTAAAGTTTTTTTTTTCCCCTCTTCAACTTACCCTAGATGGAGGTGATTGGTGTAGAGCATATTTATTACTTGCCTTTGCCTCCAACATGCTGACCCACTTGTATAATGAGATTAAATTGGAGCAAATGTGTCCACTTTCAGGAGCAGGAATGTTTCTGTTGAGAATAAACCAGGGTGAAAAAAAAAAATTCAGATTTAAAGTCCAACCTGTTTCCAACCGCACAGAACTGGTTAATGCACAGCTTTACTCTGAGTGTGATGCATGTGTTCCCAGTTCAGTAAGTCGGTCAGGATGTGGGTCACTCTGCTTCTCAGCGGGCTGCTCAGCGGGCTGCTCAGTGATGGCTGTAGTGTGCTCAGAAATAAAACATAACGAGCGCTGCTGCACTGCATTTTTGTAACTTGTGATCCAGTAGTATGCATATGCAATGTCTGTCTGTTCTTATTCTTATCTCGGAACAGGCATAAATAAAGTGAAGAAAAGAAGGATCTGTTAGTTTTACCTGTGATTAAATGTGCAGTAAATTTATATTTTTGTCTTCTCCACAGAGGAGCTGTTTGAGAGGCCTGAGGTGACAGACATCAAGTTCCTGTTCTTGGTGGGTGGTTTCGCCGAGTCAGCGCTCCTGCAGAAGGCGGTGCAGGACATGTTGCAGGGGCGGAGCCGTGTCATCATCCCACATGATGTGGGTCTGACCATCCTGAAGGGAGCCGTGCTGTTCGGTCTGGACCCGAGCGTGATCAAGGTGCGCCGTTCACCACTCACCTACGGCGTGGGTGTGCTCAACCGCTTTGTGGAGGGGAAGCACCCACCTGAGAAGCTGCTGGTACGTGATGGCACACGCTGGTGCACCGACGTTTTCGATACGTTCATATCAGCTGACCAGTCGGTGGCGCTGGGTGAAACGGTGAAGCGCAGCTACACACCAGCCAAGCCTTCGCAGCAGGTCATCGTCATCCACGTGTACTGCTCAGAGCGGGAGCACGTAGGCTTCATCTCAGATGCAGGCGTGCGAAAGTGTGGCACCCTGCGCCTCGACGTCAGCGGCACAGAGAGTCCGGCAGCGGGGGTACGGCGTGAGATCCAGACGCTCATGCAGTTCGGCGACACCGAGATCCGAGCAATGGCCATTGACGTGGCCACCAACCGCACGGTCAAGGCCAGCATCGACTTCCTCGGCCAGTGAGGGAGAGTGAAGGAGAGAAAATGAAGGAAGGGTGTTGTACTTAAAATTGCACCAACCCTTTGGCTGGAGATCTACTTTCCTACAGAGTTTAGTTCCAGCGCAGTGTGAATACAGCTGACTCAGCTAATCATGTCCTCCTGAGGGTACTGAGAAGTCAGAGATTATTATATTATATTAAGTTTGGAAAGTGGATCTCCAGGAAGGGGATTGGCTGATAGTAAATTACAGGAAATTTAGCAGCAGTAACCTAAAGGAAAACTCCAGCATCTTTCAACCTCATCTCTATCCAGCACATCTGTAATGTATGTGAAATTAACACAGCCTAGAAGTTCAACATGTTTTCTTTTTTTTTTTTTCCCCTCTATACAGCACAGGTTCCCATCCCTGACCATGGAGAACCCCCTGTCCTGCACATTTTAGTGTCTTCCCTGCTCTAACACTCCTACTTCAACTCAGGAAGGGCTGTTAATTAGCCGACTAGTTGAATCACATTCGTTAGAGCAGGGAAAACAGGGAATCCTGTTTACTCAAAAATCACTTATAATAGAACTGGCTCACGGCAGTTGTTAACATTTTACAAAAACACTTTTATAAAAGGTAGAATTTGTGACTGTTTTTACCAACATAATCAGTGCAGCTCAAAAAAAAAAAGACATATATCAGATTCCTGATTGCACATGGAAACCACAAAGCCTTCAGGATTCCTGACGCCTGTGTTGTTAAGGCCATTTTATTCTGGACGTGTTTCTGAAGCATTCTTCAGAAAGAAAAAAAAATCTTTTCCATGCAACAGATACGTTTCCATTTTAACATAGCAAAGTTGTCTGTAAACAGGCATACGCGGTTTATTTACTGTCCCAGGTTGCACTTGCAGTATACAGTTGCGTATTTTGAACATTTATTATGAAGTTAACATCTGCCCTATTATAAGTAGATTACAAGTGAACAGGTTTTCCATTCCATTCTTCTATCAGTGCAAAGAAATGTCAAAAATCTGTCAGTTATAATGACACATGCATGACGTATAAATAGAGATTTGGTTGAAAACATGCAGGAATATTCCTTTAACAGCTGCAGTGTGTTATTTGAAACTGGAGGAATTAGAGCAGGTATCCACTGTTAGTGTGGGCTGTTTGCTGATTTTACTGTGGGTTCACTTATTGACCTCTCAAACCCATGCCACTCTTTTCTTTTTTTTTTTTTTCTTTTTTGTTATTCTTCCAAAAATGACTAACAGTCTAGTCAAGGGTTAAAAGGAATTTGAGCTGCATTACATGTTCTGTCAACAACGTCCACTCTCATGTAAATGCATCTATAGCTGGTTCACATCACTCTTGCTTTTTTCTTGCACCTGATCGGATCAGTGCGATTTAAACGCATTTCCGTTTTAATGGCTGTGACTGCATGTATGTGCTTCGAAACAGAGTGTAAAGGAAAATTCAAAGTCTGAGTTTTTCCTTTGCTGTTTAGACTTCAAGGGAAAGAGCAGATGACCAGACAATATACAAAAGGTTATCCTGTGCCTTCCGGCTATTTAAAGCATATTTAACCAGGCAAAATATCTTCACCTATCAAGTAAAGATCTGATCCTTTCCCTGGAAATCTGAATAGCAGAAAAACTCAGGGCTGTATTCAAAGGTGTGACTTAAGTTCAAAAATCACCTCAGTATTTATGCAAGGAAAGTATTCAAAGTCGCAGATGCTTAATTGACTTTCTGCGCTGATCGATACCTGTGCGCAGTTCACACCTTCGAGCTTGCCAGAGATTGTCAATAGCATCAACACCAACAGTTTAGACTAATACAGTGTTATACAATAAGTATCTAATAGTAGATGAATAAATACATTTTTGAGTGTATTTACAGCCCAAAACATTGCTGAAATTAGACAGCACCGCTGGACTTCTTATTAATTTAATACTTAATGATGTGAGTCAATACCATGCAAGGAAAACAGACCTAAATTTAAAGTTCAAAATCTTCCATAACTGAGACACGCCTCTGTTTAAGTAAAATTCAACCCATGTCCAAGTAGCCGTTAAATCTGGAGTTACATCTGAGGTTTGAATACCACACAGTTAACTCTGAATACAGCCCAAAGTCTTTAAGGTATTTTTCTTTTAATTTAAGGTGTATTTAATTATTTTACCTCATAATTCCAGAATGGACCACAGTCAGAGCGCAGCTAAGCACACGAATCCTGTTGGGTAGAGAAAAAAAAAAGATGCGATGTGAGCATTTTAACCAGCTGTCTCCATCTCAGTCTTAACACTATTTATGTTTTTATATATCTTAAAGCATATTACTGAGTAACTACAGTAAAGTGGAAAGGAAAGGTGTGAGAGTGAGGAATGCAAGTCTGGACCTGTAGATGGTGCTGAGAGTTTAAAGGAATTAAGGGGATGCTGGGGATGTTTAGGACTCCAAAATGCAGTTTTTCAGCTCATGACTATAAGGTATAAATCAAAGCTGCAGTATTTTTCACTCATAATCATAGTTTCTTCATTCATGTCGACTTCTTCAGCTCAGCAAATGGCCGACGTTACTCCAGGCTTAGGAGCAAAAAGTCGAGGTCTAACCATTCAAACCTCAGCTGTTAGCAGAAGAGCTCTGAGCTCATCCTTACATCATGGTCGCTAAAACCCAACACGATCCAAGCTAGTGAAACTGCATACACCTGAACACCTCTTTAAAGTCGTTTTTTTTTTTCCTTTTTTATTTTTATTGTTTGCTCATCGGTGCTCAGATTGTGTCTGTTTGGCGCAGCTCTTACTAAGAACTAACATTTTGTTCTTTTTTCTTTTTTTTTCCCTCCACTAACCTCATATTCAGTACCACGTTACCACGTTATAGGTCAGTAAGTTCTGCTAAGGATAGGAATTGGAATCCACAGATCCTGGAATGTGAATTTATTTCTCCAGTAGGCGGTGTAAGAGAAGCTGCTCGCCTCATGTAGAGAGAGTGAAGTTTAAACATAGCCATCGCAATGTGCTTGTTGCCTTTAGCATTCTCGCTCATCACAAAAGACGGATACTGACTTTAATTTTGTTTGTTCCATTTTGTTTTGTATTCTTGATATTATTTCGAATCAGTGGAAGTGTGAAAACCCGCTGTTTATTTCTGTAAATACCATATTTAAAGATATTGTACAGATTTTTAGAGTTACGTTAGTGCTGTTTTAGCAGCTTGCGGAGCAGAGCGTGTGAGTGCTTGCGTGCGTGTGTGCTTCGAGTCTTCTTCACTCTCACCAGCCTTTGCATTTTACACACACACACACACACACACATATACACACATACACAAAGAACATCGCTCTCACATAGCAGATGTACTTGAGTGAATCTGCTTGTCTGTAGAAAACCACAAGAAAATAAGACTTGAATCCTTCATTGCTATAGAGATCATCTATATAAAAAAATTAATTTGGGTCAGGAGAATTAGAGAGGCCCTGATCTGGATGTGTATGAGGTCTGTAGCTTTATCTTAGTAGCACCATCGTACTGTGCATCGATCCTGAGGAGGAACAGAGGTACTGCTGTTTTTAGTCAGGCCCTAATTTGATTAAGAATTGGTGCAAAACATCTGTGCCAGCCAAATAAAATTATAAAACATGAGCAATAAGGCATTGTAATGTTTATGCCATGCGCCGCTTGTGCTACGCTGCCGAAGTCTCATCCGAGCGAAAGCTATAGCTATGAATATACAATGAAAATATGTCAACAGGCATTTTAAATTATTCACATTGATTCATATAACTGAACAAGATCATGTGTTAATCTGCTGTTGAAATTTGTGTATTGCAGTGTTTAAAAAACAAACAAAAAAAAAAAACAAAGGTCAGCCAGCATGAGAGGCCTTTTCTTCCTCACATGAACACATTTCATATTAAAAGTTATTAGGCACTAATATTTGATTCCTAAAGAGCTGATAAACCAAGCTGCTTCATGCTAATGCGGCTGTGTGTATTTGCAATACTGAAAAAGGGAGAAATCACTGTCTCTGTTCATCAACGCTTATAAAAGTCAATATATTGCTCAATATAGTACCTTTACTAATAACATTATTAAAGTATTACAATTTAACCTCAATTCATCTGGTGACTCGTTTTATTAGCTACTCGACCCATTCTTAAATCCTAGCTGAAACTGTGTACCATGACGAACACTTGAACAGCCGGAGCGCTGACTCTCATTTTCAGAAATAGGTGTATGCCATAAATTGCTTAACTTCGTTGCATTTGCTCATTTGCTGATATAATTGTCACCTTTGGTGTCTTTGGTGACACAATTTGCATGAGTAACTACAGAGACTAGCAAGAAGGGATAAACAAGCCTATATTTTCGCTGCCATTATGCATCATGCATGCTAAACAGGAAGGGAGGTAAACAGCTTAAACAAAATGTACACACTAAACCGCACAGATGTTGCTTCATGACCAAGTGAGCACTGCGAAGTTTCTCACCTCTGAGTTAGAAAAAAAAAAAATTCAATGTACAAGTCTCACTCTGAAACTCCAACTTCATTTCATGATTTCATTTCAACATGGTGACATCTATAATACATGTAAGAACAAGAATGAAAGTGTTTCTGCCTTTTAGGCAACATTGTGAGAGTGTTTGTGTTTGATGTACACCGGCGTCACTGAATACATCACTGAATAGTCTGAAGGCATTGAGGGTCTAACTCATTTTGTGGCACATTTATGATCAAACTGTAAACCATGATGTTTTTTTAATTCACTGCTGTTAATGGTAAATTATAACATATCCACTTTAAAAATAGAGACTAATCTTAAACAGTTGAGGAACACACTGAGATGGGAAGGTCCAATTCGAGTTCGCTGTGATCATGAACGCAGCAACACACACTCTTCCCAATTACTCTCTCACCACGTACAGCTGTGTTAACACTTCAAAACTGAGAAACACAAACACTAACCTTGTACGCTATAATTGCTAGCTAGCTTACCTTCCTCTTTTGCTCTCCAGACATAACAAGGTCTTGTTGTGATACCTTTGTGGGATGCCAGATATTAACTGATGCCATTTTCACTCCTGTTAGCCTTGCATGCTAAAGAGGAAGTGAGAACATTAAGCTAAATATATACAGGCACATACACACTTGCACGCACACTACAGTCCTGTCATGTACAGGTCAGGAATCATGACCTTAAGGAGATTAACTTTTTCCGAATGAACACTCACCACGCTGCCAATTAACATGCAGCTATGCTATCGGTTCAAGCTAACAACCCATGCATTGCCTCTTTATACTCTAGCTAATGCAGTGTTACGCTTATGCAGTTAAATAAAGAGCATTAATAAGCCACTGTTTACATTCTGTTATGAATGCCATGCTGTGTACTGATTGTTAAATGCCTTTTTTTTGTTTGTTTGTTTGAGAGGATGCCAGCAGGTGATGGCTGAGTAGAATCTGAGTGGTTAGCAAACTATGCTGACTTCATTTCAGAAAAAGAAGAGGCTATCCTACATTTGCTCTGCTTAGAGAACCCAAACGTGAGTCGCTGGAGTGTGATCGTTGCTGAGCCACTCAGTCTTGAGGCAAGATGGACGCTCCTCTCTACAGCAGACATGATCACACTGACTCCTGTGAAGCGTTATTTCTGTTTTCTTGTCCTGTGCTCACTCATATGCTGTCTTCTGTGGTCACAGAGCCACGTCTCCCGCTATTTGCACACAAAATAGTAGGTTACAGCTGTATTACAATCAATGCCAAGTACCCAAACTGTCCTCCAATAAAATATGTGTATTTAAAAAAAATGACTGTTTTTTTCCCCCCCCCTATAATATATTTGCAGAAATGAATGACCCCCTATCAGGGTGGTAGCTAAATGTGACTGAAATTGGTACATCTTCAAATGTGCCAAGAATTTAGAAGTGTTTCTAGACCTATAACAATCACATCATTTATTAGATGCTTTATCAAATGAGCAAAAAGTGTATGATTCATATTATTGCCTTGCAATAGGTATCAATCATTTCTTCAATTCAGACATTTGGCTATGTTTTTTCGCAGCCCTGAAATAGGCATAACTCAAGCATGACGTGAAGCAGACGCACAATCAGGATGGGACAGGACGGAAATTTTTTTAAAGGAAAAATCTACTGAAGGACATATCAATATTTATATTCAATATGTAATTGCACAAAAGAGTTATGATTTGATTCTGAGGTTTTGGTTGAGGTTTGGTTAAGGGTGTCCTACATTATCCAGCTGTTTGACTAGCTGCTGATAGTGGTGCCGACAGTAGTTCATCTCTACCTGAAGGGAGTGATGCAGCAGTGCTTTACTCCTTTAGTCTCCTCTTTACCTGTACACTCTGCTTAAACAGATGAGCTTCCAAAACATCAAAATTCATGCTAATGCCACAGTCAATGACAACACACTAGTCATCTCATAGATCGCTAACTAGGTGAGCCGAGTCTCTGCCCTAACTCGGGCATAGCTGCATCGCATTCTGAGACTTTGAGTCCAGCATTTGCTGTGTCCATGTTGGTTTTCTCATTAAAATGGCATTCAGTGTCTCTGGAAAATAGTGAGTTAAAAAAATTAACTGTTGTTCTTTTTTTTTTTTTTTAAAGCAAAACCTAACTGTTATCCCTTACGTTTTATCTTTTTTCTTTTCTTAAACTCCATTGTAAATGAGGGGACACAGTGGCTCGGTGGTTAGCGCATTTGCCTCACCCCTCTGGGGTTGGGGGTTTGATTCCTGCCTCTGCCCTGTGTGCACGGAGCTTGAATGCCCTCCCCAGGGGTTTCCTCTGGGTACTCTGGTTTCCTCCCTCAGTCGAAAGACATGTGTTGTAGGTTGATTGGCATTGCCCCGAGTTCCCTGGAATAGGCTCCCCCGCGGAACAGAAAATGGGTGACATTGTAAATGAGTTAGCAATGTCCCCTGTAACATCTGAGCAGCAGACAACTGCTAACTTCTCATGGGAAAAACAAAAAATACAGCATTAACCAACAAATTAGCTTACATTATAAAGATATTTAATGTCTTTCAAGGTGGAGTTTCCTTTAAGTTGGAAAAAAGTTAATAAATAAAGTCAAAGTCTGGTTCTACATTCAGCTGACGGACGTCTACCATTTGGGTTCAGTGTATCTTAGTATGGTTTTTTTCTCTAGTAAATTGTGTTAAGTCCAAAGCAAATAACTATCAACTCCTTGCCAGATGGTACTGCAGTGAGGCGTAATTCATGTAATCATAAATCACTGTGATGCTCATACTGAACATTGCTTTAAAACACTCAGCACTGTTTGGCTGTATAGTCAAGAGTAATGATTTATAATCCCACTGACTTGGGTTCCTTTTATGATTTCTTTCTCATATTGTTTAAGGGAGTTTTTTCTTGCCACTGTCACCTCTGGCTTGCTCATTGGGGTCCTAAATCTACATCTGCACTATATAAATAAAATTGAATGAATTAATTTTCACAAGTAATGGCTATTGAGAAAACTTTAAAGAACCTGTCATGTGGGATGCTGTACAAAGATACTACACCACAAAGAAGTCATGTCATAAGTTAGTAGCCTGCTAGATTATCTACTAATTAATGGTTTGATTAAGATAAATCATGACACTTGGCTAAAGCATGTAAATATGACCTGTAGCTGTGCTCCAGAAACCAGAAAAGCTTTTCAGGCTTGCTGCGATGGTCAGAATTAGTAGGACATGATGAACTAATGTTGAATAGATTACACGGGTTATTCTGACAGGAATAAAAAAGAAGACATTTTCTCTAGTCTGGCTTGATCTTTGATTTAGTTCAGTGACATGCGATTGAAAAAGATAACTGCAGCAGATTTTAATGTCTGAATACCTTTTTTTTTTTTATTAAAAAAATATGTTTTTATTCACATTGGGCCTTTCAAGTGTGTGGCTTTGTTTAGGAGCAATAGGGCCCTCCAGTTTTTGCTTTGTTTGCTTCAAGTGTGTTTTAGGCTCTTCACCAGCGAGTGGTAATGTATTAGACATTGAACTGTAACCTATTCTGTTCAATGGAGTTTTTATGTAGCCTGCAGAAGAGGGGTACTTAACTCCAGTGTCCTTTTAAAAAAAAAAAATGTGCGGTTCGATTCAAGATGAACACCATTGTTTTTGTGGTTTGAAGGAGGAATGCGTTTTTGTTTGTTCAGCTAGTGCCGCAGACCTTGGTGCATCTTCACACTGGATTACAGGGGGGAAAAAGAAGAAAGGGATATTTTTAAAGGATGCTCAAAGGTGCAAGAGATTCAAGGCAAATACTTCTACTGGGTTAGACATATTATTCCTTTTTTGTGATGAGACACTTTCATTAGCTTATTGTGTGGAGTGGTTTAAAAAAAAAAAAAACCACACTGTCCTCTAGTGGCTCTGCATGGAACATGAGATCTGTTTGGCTTAGAACTACTTAGTGTAAATTTTTACCAAGAAAAAAAAAAATTATAATTATAAATTAGATTTAACTCACAGAGATTATCTACTGGAGTGCAGGTGAGTGCAACTGCAGAGATCAGAGATTTTGCTGAATTGAAATAGCTTCACAGGGAGAACTACTGGGTCAGTGTAAAAGTCAAGAGTCCGTAATATCCAAACACAGACCAGAAAAGAGAGAAGTCTAGCTCCAATAGACAGTGAAGTCCAAAAGAGACCACGCTGAAAATCTGGGATATTTAGTTTTATTTAAATCTGGAAATAAACTCAATATTCTATTATTCTAATATTCTATAAAGATTCTTCAGTATGTTACTGTTTAAATTTAAATGTACAAATGGTCATATTGTCTGCAAGTCTTATCTCTTCCACTGAAGCATTTGTTCAGATGACACTCCGATGAATTTGATCAAACATGGATCATCAGGTTTTGTGGAGTCCATGCCAGCTTAAGTGCAAGTTGCCTGAAATTCATGTAAATATTTCTAAGATTCCACTTTTCACTCAAGTTATTGCTGATGTTATAGTTTGTAATGAAAAACAAAATGTATTATATTGGAAAAGAATGCAAAAGAGAAGCATTTCACTACTGCTCTCAGACTTTTGGACTCCACTAGACGAGCCTTACACAACATGGAAAAATGAAAACTGACAGAGTCTCTAAACAGGCAGAGCTTATCAATGGCATGTGCTAGCTAAAAGTGTTAGTTCCAGGAGAATTCCTGTAGAACTTGAGTACCACATCCCACCCTCTTGTCCTTCAATTCCCTCTTACATGACATAACTAGAAGATAAAATAAAATAAAATAAAAAGCTAATAAATAAAACCTGTCATGACCCATCTCCTACTCCCAAGCATAGGAAGAGTTTCAGGTGCCCATTTTCATAAATTTGTAGCAAAATAAAGCTATTATGATAAGCCATATTAAGAACTTAACCCCTTTAACTCTTGTTAAACAATAAGCTGAGAGCTTTAGGGGTTAAATGAATTTTACAAATTGCATTACTAATAATCAGACAGTCTGACTACAAGTAGCATTTTGTGCTGATATTTATATGTGTGTGTGTGTATATATTGCTACACATCCAAATGGCTGGCACCATATTAAAGGTACGTTTTGTCTTGTCTAAAATTCTTAATAAATTCTTATTAAATCTGTAATAATTATATAAATTTGTGAGTGCTTGAAGTGGAAAAAATAAGTACCAGATTTAATTAATTAAGTGATTAAGTGATTTGGAGGCTCTTCAGGGAATAAGACACTAAACTATCAGTGTTTGAAACATACTGTATATTACTTCAATAAAGAAAACAGAATTAAGAAGACAAACTTTTAAACTATCCAAATATTCAAGAACTCCACAATATCCATAGTTTTTGGTTCCTGTGATCATCTCCCGGCTTTCATGTAGTTTGTTAGTGTATGTTTAAGTCTCGTTCTGAGGCTTTTCTTTATTTCAGGCTTCTTCTTCTACAGAGGGGGTTGAGTTAGTTGGGGGAAAGGGGAAAGCTTTTAAATGTTTTCATTACAATACACCATGCAGGCAGCAGGGGGCTCTAAACATTACAAACTGCTCCTTTACAACAAGCCAGTAAACACATACCACAGTTCAAGACCAAGCACTGATTTAGCCATCACGGCAATGCCAGATTCTCAAAACACTCAGACAATTTATGGGGAACCTTAGAGAGGTCAGAACGCTTACAAGACGAAATAAAAATTGCTTACTGACGGTAATCAATCAAAAAACGATATATTATGCAACCCTAAACTGTTAACCTCTTCTCGCAGTACACTGGCATTCTATTCCACCAGCAGAATGGAAATCTACATATCGGACATTTTCAATCAGTATAACCTAATGAATTATTTTAGGTCTGTTATAAGATTAGCCAGGACACTGTTGGGTTTCTGTGTATAGAGTATCTTGACTCTGTGTTTAGCTGCTGGTTATCAGGGCAATGGGAAAAGGGAGGGATGTGAGCCCCCTGCTGTGCAAACAACTCACACCTCTCCACAATAACATTGGTACAGAGATAAAACAGACAGCACAACTAAAACTTTTTTGATAGTAAAACATTGTATACAACTTCCATGATAAAATTATAACATTTAAACTAGTAGACAAGGTAAAAAAAAAAAAAAAACGAAAAATACTTATGAATTATAAGTTCATAAGTTCATGAAATTATACTTACTCTTGCAGCCCTGATTGTCTACTTTCATATGAGCCATTAAGTCCACTACTGTCATACTATCACAAATAAATTCAATGCTGAACACGGGCACCCCAAAACAGGCAGAAACTCCATTTTTTGGCCTCTGGTAAAAAGAGTTAAATATCTTTTGCCTTAGTAGTAAACAGAACAGAAGAGTTAACCAAACTGGGGATTTTCTCCATCACACTACCCTTTAAAAAAAAGCCTTTAAAAACCCCAAAGTACAATTACATCTGAGCTGCTGGTCATTTTATCAGTATGTGAAATAACACGACAGATAATTTTCTGCTTGTGGACGATGAAAATACTTTATTCACCTTCTCATCTCGGTTCTCTCTGTGCTAATGAAACGCTTTAATGTGTGCAGTAATTAGCATCAGAGTGAAGCACCCTTGCTCAAGGCTCCAGCGGGACGATTCAATTTACAAAATCGACGCAGGCGGTTCTGTTATTTTAACAGAGGACAGAATGGAGGACCACTCGACCTCCAAACAGGACAACTCTGACTGTGTGTGTATGTTCGGCTCAGCATGGTTTAGAGGTGTGTGTGTGTGTGTGTGTGTGTGGGCTACACAAGACAAGAGAGATGAGATCACCACATCAACAGCAACCGGGTCTTGTTGCTATGCAACAACAAGTGGCTCTGCCCACACACAACTCTGTCCACTAATAGCATCATGGCCTGCCCGAGTAGGCGCTTAACACACTCGCAGCTTTATTAACTAAAGCTGAAATGAGTTAGTTTTCCCTTTTTAACAGCAGACATGAAGGCCAAACTGCTTAAAGCAGTAATTTGAACAGAAATTTAATTAGCACAATTCTCACCGTACCTTTAATGTAGCTGATCAGCCAGGATATATGCTTTAGTTTTGTACTGTAGCTATGAGAGTAATGTAGCGAACAAGTAAGAAAAGACATGTAACTACTGAGTTAGCATGACATGCCTAAGTCATCTCACATTCAGCTTGTTAAGAATCACAGATTTGTTTATGTGGTTTCTGACAGTGTATGAAACATTATTATCTATTAAAATGGGTAAAAGAAGGTTCCAAAGCTAAAAACAGCAGCAGCTCTGACTTAAAGCCCCTACAGTGGTGTCATGCCACATGAGCATTAGACTCCTGTAGAGTCAGATTGATACAACAATCATATTACATAATCTCACCAATTCCAGTAGCCTATGACTACACCAGATGCAATACTTGAGTAACATTAGGCTATAGTTATTTAACATCTTCAAGGTTGTTATTGATACGCAATTATTTAGACAGATATCTGGCAGACAGCTATGTGCTGTAGCTTATTAGCATGTTTTACATTAGTACATCACATGTTTCACATATATTGTATAGACACTGAATGCCTTAGTTAATATTAGAGTGAGTAATAAAGATTTACCACTTGACTCGTGCTTGCTGCTGTGTCCTGAGCTTGCATCAGGTTTAAGAATGAATCTTTTACTGAATCGCATCGTCATCTGTTGAAAATCAGCAGAAAAGCTGTTTTTAGTGAACAAAGGTGCGTTTCAGGCCCCAGGTGATTTTTGTGCATATTACCAGCCTACTTCTGCCTCAGGGGCCACATTCATAAAGAAGGCTAAAAGCAGCACCTAACTAGCTGATTTAGAAGAAACCCTTTAATAAATGGGAATGCTAATCTTAATATCATTACTCCTTTTTTCCTGTCTAATTCCCAAAGCATTTTAGCATGTAAAGCAGCTCCTAAACTTGGAACTTTATAGATAGTCCAGACTCCTGTCATTAAGACTGAATCCCAAACAATCCAAAAACGACTGCTGCAGGTGATTAAGAGTGAGATTTTCCAATGAAGTTTTCAGCTCCATATGTTCTCTGAAAGAATGCAGCACAAATTCTGCAGTGTTCGCAATGTTCAGTTTGAACAGTTATTTTACTCAAATTAATTTCCCAGAAAGGTTCTTTTGAGGCATTTTTTACAGTGAATTGTGACTAGGATAAGGACAAGTGACAATAAAGTTGCCAAGCCTGTATAAAAAATATGTTTTAATATGTCATTTTGTCAGTATCTAATTTTCCCTTTGCAAGTGTATTATTGAAAAAAGTATGTGATCGGGGAGAACTGGGGCTTAGTGGTTAGCATTGTTGCCTCTCACCTCTGGGGTTGTGGGTTCGAATCCTGCCTCCACCCTGTGTGTGTTGCATGTTCTCCCCATGCTCCGGGGGTTTCCTCCTCCAGTCCAGAGATATGTATTGTAGGTTGATTGTCATCACCAAATTGTCCACAGTGTGTGAATGGGTGTGTGAGTGTGCATGTGATTGCACCCTGTCCAGGGTGTCCCCCGCCTTGTGCCCCGAGTCCCCAGGGATAGGCTCCAGGCTCCCCGCGACCCTGTTTGGGTAAGTGGTACAGAGAATGGATGGAAGAATGTGTGGCTACAGTTAGGGTTGACAGCTTACAACCTTTCGCTCAGAAATTACCTTTTTTCTGTTTTGTTTTGTTTTTTAAATCACATAGAACTATAAAATGACATTTGGGTGGGAAAATTTCAAGAAGTTATAGTAAATGGGACAGAATGTAATCTGGTAACTCTGTTACTAATGTGTAGTCAGTTAGAACTTTCAAGCTGTAAAAAAGAATTTAATGAGGAAATGAATCAATGCTTCAACTGAGAGTGTTTGGTGAAGGACATAAAATGTAAAGCAAATGCTACACACCTTATTAAATTTAATTGAAAGTAATAAGTAACACTTAGTGCATTGAATGTAACTTCAGTGTCACTGGTTTCAGTGTGTCGGTTCCATGCTGGGTCCCCGGGTTTGTTTTCACTGATGTCTTTGAAAGCTTAAAGGACTTTGCAATGAGACGTTGTCAACCACAAACTGACCGCTCTAATTACTGAAATTAGAGAGCTGTTTCATCACTGGCATTACTCTGAATGAAAGAGAGAATGAGAGAGGGAAGACTGATCAGCTCTGATGATGGCCCTCCTCCCTGCATGCCTGTGTTTTAATTCCATTTTTAATGCTATAAAACGCTTGTGGTTTACTGCTCTGATGGATATTGTGAGCACTGATGGTTGGGATGAGCAGAAAGTCACTGCGAGCACAAATGCTTTCGCGTTAGCGTCAGCATGAAAATGCCGGCACGTCTTTTCAACGTCTTATTTCCGCTGCGCTGATTACAGGGTGGGTGTTCGAATAAATGAACATGAAAACAAAGAACGGGCAATCAGCACTTCATAGAGCAGGGACAGAATAATGAGAGAGCTCACACACATGCATGTGCATGGAGTCTTTTGAAATGACACTCATGCGCGTGACACATTAGGCAGGGCTTGCACTTTGGGCCGAGATGTGACGCCGAGTGGCATAATCTTAATATGTAAATGAGTGCGGACTGGTGTCGACACAAAAGCCAGCACCACGCCTGTCATGGCAACAGAAGGAAACACGTCACGCTCGTACAATGCCAGCTGTCAGTGGGAAAAGGAGAGGAGAGATTTGGCATTGAACACGGATGATGCATTCTCAGTTTAAGTGCTGTATCAGAGAAAGTCACTGAAAGCCAGTGAAACTGCAGAAGCAAGCTCTATTCAAAATATCCAGTCTTATGCGTAGCATTCAAATCCTAATTTTTTTGACACTGCTATTACAGAATAACAAAACTGTTTTTTTAAGGCTTCAAAACAGATTGCAATATATTTAATAAATACATTTGAGCATTATGACCGCTTTAGAAAGTTATTTATCATTATCAGCAACATGCAGTCACCTGTTATCAGCACAGTATGAAAGATCATATATAGTTTGTTGAGGCAGACTAAAAAAAACCCTAGCTGCTGATATGTAATTCTGTTCTGCAGTAGAAACCTCAATCAACACCTTTACTGATAAGTAGGGGCACTTGACATGCTGTTATAGGAAAATAATCAACAGTGAGGTGGTGTGATATGGCCTAACACGAAGCCAAGTTACTGAAGTTGATTATTTTCCAATAACAGCATGTGTTTTATTCCTCTTTTTCATCACTTTATAGTTAAGTTTAATGATGTTCATCATATTAATACAGCTATAAACAGTTGTTCCGTAGTTAGTTAGCTAACTTTGGGAAAAAATGATTATTCTTGAGTTGTAATCTAACCTCATATCTATGTAGCAGCGATGCAATGAAAAAGTGTGTTGCCTTTTTATGGCAGCAAGTTGTTTATTGCTGTATTTAGGATTAACATTTTTATTGCCTTTATTTACAAATTTCATATATATCACTGCACATCTAATGTGGCCACTCATGTAATAGCACTGTAAGCTAATAAGTATAACCAGAGCACTAGATTAAAATGGTGGGAAGAAAGAGGGGTATTTCCAACTGTGATCCATACATTCTTCATAAGGGTAAAGGTGTAGACTTTTAGCCATCTTTAATACTTTACTGTGCAATAAAACACAAATTACTCTGAATATACACCAATATATTATTAATAAATTGTTGTAATATGTCTTTCCCTGATGCTTCTAATCTTGGCTTTTTTTCCCTGACTCCCATTGCCACCACCACCCCCACCACCACCACCACCCCTTCACCACCCTAAAGTTCTTTACCCATAACATTTAATCACCTAGATTATTTGTTTATCATTACATTTAAGGTTGTAGAACATTCCCAAAATAGTTAGTTCCTGTTATCACTTACATTATAGCAGCTATAAACAGTCGTTCCCTCACCAGCCTTTCTGTTTTCTCTGGTGAAGTTAATAAGGTGAAATATCCAGCTTGTCATGTTACAGAGAAACTGCAGAGCACAAACCTCTCTGTCCTGAAGACTTTCTCATAGCACAAAACTTAAAGTTACAACTGTTACAAAGCTCTGAAACTGGAGACTCCTTCCAAAAAAACGATAATTAAACATCACCTCACACCAAATCGACCATGTAACAGAGAAAACATGACTATGACTATTTCTTTGCTAAATACTGACGTGTTTTTAATGTATTTATTATTATTATTATTATTATTATTATTATTATTATTATTATTATTATTATTATATTTTGCGGAGTGTTTGCCATACAAATCCCTGTGGATTAGTTGAGACTAAAGAAACGATAAGGTATAATAATGAGCACATATAGAAAATTGATCAACACCTTTTGACCAATCAGAACCAAGGACCGAGACAACAGGGCTGTGGTGTGATAGTGGTGGGGTTAGCTTGCCAAAAGAACAACAAAAGGAACTCCATTTTGTAGGACAAATACATATGCAGTGTCTTCTTTTAAATGTCTGAAACCTGTTGGTTATTGAAGCCTAAGCAGAAACATGCTGATTCCTGAGATGCCCGTGATCCTGACCCCTTCTGCTCCCTGGACCTGCCTGACCCATCCTGATGCCCTACTTCTGGTTGGAGTTCTCATCGGGTGAGTTCGCTCACTGCTGCTGGGGGTGGCCCCCACATGGACAGCCTGAAGCACTGTTTGGTTTGCTGGGGATAGTGCCATTTGGGGGCTGTGGAGATGGCTTGGGGATCACTTATGGGGAGCTGTACTGTACTGTGATGGCTTGGGACTGCGATTACTGTGGTGGCTTTGGGGCTGCAGTTGCCATGAGCAGCTTCGTACTCAGCACTGCATTAGTGGACGGTGGATAGATTTTAACCAACCGGACTTCTTGCGACAACTGTGATGAATTTACTGGTTGCACATTTGCACTATTTGTCCGTATAGAAGGGGTCTATTTATAATTGTGTGAATTTAACTGAATTGATTCATTGATTAAGGTCATGAAAACCTGAAATAAACCAGTTGTTTGTAGTAGAACTCTCATCTGACTTCAACTTTTTTAAATTTATTTTTTAAATTAATTAATTAATTTTTTTTTAGTACCAGCAGAAAAGGTGGAACTGTAGAAACCATATTAGGTGCACACACACTTTACATTTTCCAGTGCTGCTGCAACCCTTAATGTAGTTTAAAAACACTAAAATACAGTGAAAAATCTTTTTTAAAAATCTATATTTCTTAAATAAGTGCATAAAATATTGTAATCTGAAATAAAGAATTATCTAGTACACTCTATGCAGTCCAAAAGTGTTGTGTAAAAGCACAAAATGGTGAAATTCTGCCCTCTAGTGGCTGCAAAACAGCACAGCAATACAATGACTCAAGTATTCATATACTGTAGCTGCAAGTAATACAATATTAGTTGTGTTTACATTGTTTTTTGATACGTCGTCGACATAAAAAAAAAAATAATAATAAATTACGCCTAGCATAACAATATACATGCAATAAAAGATTTAATTAAGTTTAATATGGTACATTTACTAATGAATATGTTGCCTATAACCTAAAAGAGATTTGTGGGAAAAAAAAGGCTACACACTGAGATATTTTGAGGTAAAGTTATATTTTATTGTAGCTGTATAAGACATCATTGTAATTGAGGCACAAAAAAAAATAGTGTGAGTTTGTGGTGTTTTGAAACCTGTTAAAATTTTAGTTTAACTTTAGTTTTAAAGTTTAAAAAAAAATGTATAAAAGGGCAGACAGAAGGTAATAGATTTTGCCATGTCAACCAATTTCTTCATGTATATTTTACTTTCCCTCACCATTTTATAATACTGGTAAAACAAAGAACAGAGATAGAAAAGACAATCACAATTCAGAGCACTTGTTGTGTTAGAAAATTCAGATATACAGTCAGGTCCATAAATATTGGGACATCGACACAATTCTAACATTTTTGGCTCTATACACCACCACAAT
>CM075012.1:5132311-5160504 GCA_037576675.1 Pangasius sanitwongsei
TATATATATATATATATATATATATATACACACACACACACACACACACACACACACACACACACACACATATATATATACATTTATTATTGAAGTACTTCACCTAAAATGGGCATCAAAATGTGAATACTTAAACTCCTCAAACACTCTGTATGAGGAAATCCTACTGGAAGAAATACATAACCATCAACATAATGACAAAACTTCAGCTTTTTTATTCAAATAAAACAAATAATAACATGGCTATCAGTGTGCAAATGTGTGCAAAATTAGACAGTTTAAAATGAAAGAATTGTAATTCCAGTATAACGTTGCTAAATATCGAGCTATTCACTGTTGTTATGGTAACTTAGGTGGCTGTTACTATTGCGTGACCTGCTTCCCATTGCTTTACCATACATGTTTTTATGTTGCACCTCGAGCGGTTTAGTGATATTTCAGTCTGGATTTGTTACAGAGTCTGATTTTTTTTTTCTTCTGGTAACTGATGCAGCATTTTCTGCTGAAAACGACCTGATACCAATAGTACAATTAGTAAAAACTGCAGTGTAATTTTTACCACCTGTTTACATATATATGATGAGAACCTGCCAAAAAAAAAGCTAAAAGTGATTGCAACAGTTCTTTTTCTGATAAAATGATAGTGAGCATATTTCACTATCATTGGGACAGCACTCTTTTGATGACATCATCTTGTGGTGGATTTAACAAGAGCTGATAGAAACACACATCCATTTACGTTTGCATCTGGCGACTTTAGGGACGCTTGCTTAAAATTTGTCAAACGTGTAAGGAGGTATATCCTCTCTGTCTGTCTATCTCTCTCTCTCTCTCTCTCTCTCTCTGTCTCTCTCTCAGGCACACAGTACCAGCCCTGCTGTGGAAGGAGGCGCAGGGAAAAGAAGGAAACTGGTACGAAAGCAAACTCCAGTCCTCTCACCCTGTCATGCTTTATCTGCATGGCAATGCAGGGACCAGGTATATATATATATATACACACACACACACACACACACACACACACTATCCTAGTGAGGAGCTTCCACTGATACAGCTGTTAATGCAGCTAATTAATGCTATACCTACACCTAAATCTAACACTAACCTTAAACTCAGTAGCCAAAAGCACACACAAAAAAAGGGAAAAGCCAAATGTCCACACAAGGTCAAAATTTCAGTTATTCCTATTCTTGTGAGGGCATTGGGTCCTCACCAATACAAGCCTAACAGTTTGTCAGTCTTGTGTGTGTAATGTCTCACCTGGTTGCGGGTGTGTTTCAGGGGAGGAGACCACAGAGTGCAGCTCTATAAGGTAAAACGCCTGACACACTTGCACCACCACCTACACCTCAGTACTGTCAGCCCTGTGCTGTGCTTGTTTTTACAACATTTGGTAAACCTGAATGTAGCAGTTGCAGCTCCCAAAACTCTGAAATGTGTTTTTATGGTTGAATCTTTTTCAGAGAATTATTTGAGTCAGCAAAACTTGTCATTGTGGTGGTTTGCTGCCTATTTCATTTTAAGAAATAAGGGCCAAAAACCTATTGGAAAATCTGAGTTATTCTTGAGCCAATATGCAAATACCAGGCAGATGTTTTGTATTGTATTTGCATATTGTATATTGCATCTGTACTGGATTTCTGATGATGTTTACAGTGTAGACTATTTCTGACAACCTTTTCGTGACAATTTGGTATTTAATTATAGGGGGAAAAAATGTGATTTTTAAAACATGGGTTGGATGACTTCAAGGCTACCCAAATTATTTAACCTTTATTTTTCAAATTAAATTCTCTATAAAACGTTTATGAAACGTTGTAATACTAACCGTCTCTCTCTCTCTGTTTGGTCTTTCAGGTCCTTAGTTCATTAGGCTACCATGTAGTCACATTTGATTATAGAGGTAAGTAGCTTTCTTTGCTTTTTCTGTAAACCTGTCCTGTCCACATATATATTATGTATGTATGTATGTATGTGGCGACATGTAAACACGTGTGTGTGTGTGTGTGTGTGTGTGTGTGTGTGTGTGTGTATCAGGTTGGGGCGATTCAGAAGGCAGCCCTTCTGAGGGAGGGATGACCCAGGATGCTGTCTTCCTCTACCAGTGGCTGAAGCAGAGGATCGGCAACAAGCCGCTCTACATCTGGGGCCACTCTTTGGGAACTGGGTGGGTCTAGCTCTCCTGTTAAAGAATCAAATCATGGCTGCAGATCACACCCTAATTTACATTTACACCTTTTAGAAGATTCTTTTATCCGGAGCAACTTACAGATGAGCTTTGTAGTCTCCATCAGAACTCTGTCCCCGTGCTAGTACAAACAGATCAGGATCTAAGAATACAGTTAAGCTGAAACCCTGTTGGAGAAGAAGTTACTATAGCAGTGAAAACAAAGAAAATGGATTTAATGCTTAGTTAATTGCTTAGTAAAGAAGTGGTTGTTTCAAACAGTCGCTGTTTGAAGACAGCCAGGGGAGGTTTATTTCACCACCTGAGTGACAGGACAGAAACGAGACATTGAAGGGTTTTTTTACGCTCTGCTCCTGGAGATTGTGTTCAGATTTTAGGTTTCAGAGAGTGCCCTATGGACCGTAATTATATGATATGGCAAAGTGCTCTAAAATAACTGGGCTACTAAGGTTCTTTCTTATGAATATTCTAAAAATGATGGTGTCCAAGAAAATTGCCATCAGTTAATACAAGCACTAAATATTTTAACATTACTCATGGTTTATTCCTTCATGTTCATTGTTAATGTTAATAATGCTGTTTTAATGGTAGTTGAAAGAATCTTAGGCTTTAAGTTGCAGTTATCAATGCCCCTTGTAGGTTTTTTTTTTTTTTTGTGCAAGTTGTATGCTTTCATTTCTTGTTTCAGACACTAAATATCAGCTTCAGACACTAAATATATCTCAGCTAATCAGTTACATTTCATACAGGGAGAATTGGTGGATATCACAGTACAAAAATGTACATAAAGGTTTAGATGGAAGCATAATAGTAGGAGAAGGGTGAGAGCGAGCATGTGACTGACAGTGTGTATTCATTTCTGCTTTTCCAGAGTGGCCACTAACTTAGCCAGGCGTCTGTGTGACAGAGGTAAGTGTGTGCATATGTGATAAAACTAACTGTAACACAGTCTAAAGGCTGTTTGACTGCATGGTGAAAATGGCGGATTATTTTCTGAACTGTTGACTCTTCAGGTCTCGCACTGGAGTGTAATGGATATTCTGGTTAAATATATTAATTTGGCTGATAGTTAATGAAGGTTTACCACGTAGCATAGTTCATTCGGTGTGTTTAATGTTTGTATTCATATTCGGCAGGTCAGACAATCCCTTAAATTTGCAAGAAGGAAAGCTACCCTTTATGCAAAGATAGCAACTGTAAGATGAATTATCGATGTCTACCTCTAATTTTATACGGCTAATGTAGTCCTACAGTTTTATATTACGTTATGGAACTGTGTACAGACAATAAAGTAATTTACTAATGCATATACACTCATTGCACCCTTTGTGTGTGGTGTGGGAGAGTAACGGTTTCATTCTAAAGCTGCGCTCACCTGCTGTGTTTACAGGAACACCACCTGACGCTGTTATCCTGGAGTCTCCTTTTACCAACATCAGGGAGGAGGCCAAGAGCCACCCCTTCTCCATGGTGAGCCCAGTGCATACATTGTGTGCATGCATGTACAAGAGGGTGCAAGAAGGATAGTCATGTATAAATACTCAAAGGCCATCTACATGTCTGAGCTATACTATTTGAATTTAAAATCCACATTTGTTCCCATTTCCTACATCCTACAACCTTTGTCTAGAAAACTATGTATTACCAAAACCTTCATCCAAATTAGCTGGTCATGAGACAAAAAAAATAGTAGCATGTGACTATTTTGTTCTGCTTAATTGCTTAATTATAGTTGCTTAGATAGATCCCTGAAGAAATGTATAATCTATCTGAAACATTATTATTATTATACTATATTTGTGTATGTGAGAGAAGGAAATTTGTATTGGGATTGTAATTGGCTTTTCATGTATAATGTCGTAGGTTTACAGATATCTGCCAGGCTTTGACTGGTTCTTTTTGGACTCCATCACTGCCAATGACATCCGTTTTCCCAGCGATGAGAAGTAAGTGTCTGTGCGCGTGTCCATACGTCTCACTCTCACGGTCTGTTTCTCACTTTATTGTAATTAATCCAGCTGGAATCTCTTGCATCTTGTTAACAAGTCATTTTTATCACTCTGTTGGCCTCATAGACTTTCACAGCTTGTAACTCTTAATGGGGAACCACATTATTAGGTCATCCCAAAATCTTCTAACTCTTGATCACATTACTGATCAAAAAAGCCCCAGTAGCACACAACGACTTTACACTGCTTAGGAAGATTTCATTTTCATATATATATGTAAATAACACTGAACATAGCAAGTAGCCTTAAACCAGAGAGTTGTCAATATTTCTCAGTCAAATCTTGATTGAATTGTTAGTGCTATACAGTGAGAATATTGAAAGGTTGAAAGCCACTGCATTAGATAGCGAAACAACTTTATATAGCTCATATTTTTGCCCAGGGTGCTTTTTATTCATGTAAGTGTAGCTGACTAATACTGGCTTTTGCATCACTGACCACTGTTATTTATAGGCTGTGTAATGTTCTGCAGCCGAGCTGACTCATACTCTAACACAGAACACACACACTGTTTTGCAAAACACAGCTTTTGCAAAGGCATTGCAGCAGAAATCTGAGCATTTTGTTGCCATGCAACAGTGTGGTGGTATATACAGGTTTGACAGTGTAAGAATAGAATAGTACAGGCTGAGAAACCTGTACACAAATGCTCACTCTGTATTTATTCCGCATCGCTTCATACTTGCTCCATCCTTTTACACCTGTACCAGTCTCACACCGCTATAATATTCAGTACTCCAATTTTGTTAAGCTTGCAATAATGCAATCATTTTTTTTTTAAATGGTAAAAAATATGAAACTCTGATTATTTTTCTCTGTTAGTTTTTCATGTATCATTAGCCTGTTAAAATGGCATGCCTAATATCTTTTAGTGCATAAGTGGCAGACCATCAACATCACTTCCTGTTGAGGATAACTGTGATCATATTGCAAATGTCATCGCTAGTTTGGTGGAAAACACTAAATATATGAGCGTACACGTCCCTGTCATGGTGGGCGTAAAATATCTAAATTAAAAAAATGGATGGATAAAATAGTACTATATATATATCTTAGTTTTTTTGTTTTTGTTAAACCGAGGTACCACCAGTTAAAGTTCTTGACCTCACATATAAAATCTTTTAGCTTCACTGATCGTTGGCTAAGAGTGATGTCATGACCGTTGACTTATTTTTAAAATGGTTTGAGACCATTTTCTTCTAAACAGTCTGAACAGTGCATGACCTTTTCTGTTCAATAAGCAAATTTATACCGACCTTTTTTTTTTTAAAGAAATCTGCGCCTGGTGTTTTTTTTACTCTAGTGTGAATCATATGTCCTGTCCAGTCCTGATCCTCCACGCTGAGGACGATCCCGTCGTCCCTTTCCACTTAGGAAAAAAGGTGAGAGAGTCATTCTTACATGGTTTTATTTTCACACCTTTCACACACGTGATCCAGTTAATCAGCATCCTGAATAACCGAGCTGGGCTTTTTATTATCGTGTACGGTTGTTACATTCTTATGGAGTGGAATGATGTGTGTGTGTGTGTTCTCAATAGTCCATATCTAACTTCTCTTTGTTTACTGCTCTACTGAGATGCTTCCTGCTCCATGCTTCCTCCCTCTAATGACTTTTTTCCTCTCTTCCTCTCCTTCAGCTGTACAATATAGCAGCTCAGTCTAAGAGCCTGAATGGACACAAAGTGCAGTTTATTCCGTTTCCCAGCACTCAGGGCTACAGGCACAAGTTCATCTACCGCAGTCCCCAGCTGCCTCACATACTCAGGTAAACGAGAGGAAAAAGAGAGAGATAGAGACGGAGCGACAGAGAGAATTTAGCAATAACTGACAAGTTATGAAGGTGTACATGGTGATGGCTGGAATGAAGGAAGCTGTTGATGGATGGAGGGATGAATGGATGTACAGATAAAATGAAAGTGTTGGTAGGTGGATGGATGAGTGGAAAGAATGATGTTGATGAATGGATTAAAGATATTTATAGACAGATGGATGAGTAGATAGAACAAATTAAGGTGTTAATGTATGGATGTGGATGAAGGTGTTTATGGATGGAATGAAGGCGATGGATAGATAGAATGAAGGTGATGGCGAAAGAAATGTTACCATGTCTCTGTCTCTGTCTTCTCTCTCTCTCTCTCTCTCTCTCTCTCTAGTGATTTTCTCAGCACAACTCATCCACACGTATAGCTGCAAGCGCTACCGGATTGGCCTCTTTTTCCCTCTCTCTCTCTCACACACACACACACACGCACACACACCCTCCTGTGTCTGCACTGTGCAGGTATACACACACACACAGACAGACACACACACCTCCTGTGCATTCCATACTTCACTAAATCACCTGAAGAGCAGAGAACAGCAAGTGAGAGAATGAGAGGAATTGAGGAAAGGCAGCTTGAGCACAACATATGCAAAGAAATATGCAAACCTGCACTGAACAGAAACTGGATATTCGTAAGAGATGCACTGCACAATAGTGTACAAGACCGTGAGAAAGCATGTGATGTATTTTATGACGATGTCATTCCCCTCTGCAGCGGCTGCTACTCTACTGAGATAATCACAAGTAGAGCTTACTGGACCTTTTATCCATTTGGTGTGAACTTTAATCATGTAAGATTTAAAGTGAATTAAAGTTGGGGTTTTCAGAAAAAATTCAGAAATTCATTTTTTAAAATCAGCCTCCTTAATTCATTCCTTTTCAGATTGCTTGTGATGACAATCTCAAAATTTGAAAACGTTCAACTCATCTTTGAATTGAGTTTCAGTAAAATAACAGTGACCCATAGTTAAAGGTCACAGCCAACTTTCAGTCTTCTTTCCTCCCATTCACCATCGTTTCTTTGATTATACAGGTCTGATATTTTTTTTTTATATAATCTCCCTTCACACATTCCAGACATTCAGTCATACATTTGAGGTTACTAAAATTCTGACCTTTATTTTTTCTAAAATGAGATTATTTCAACTCCTATAATTAACTTACAAATATGTAAAACTTGTATAACTGCATCTGAAGATTTACTGGACAGAATTACGAGAACCTGCAGATCCTTCATGAATATTTAAGCCAATAATAATAATATTTACCAAAATATCATAAATATATCTATATATGTATAAATCTGTTGGGTCAGTTATTGGGGGATATTTAATTACCTGTTCCCAGGGTTTGCAAAAAATACTAGAGTAGTGATACATGAGACAATATTTGAGTAATCACATGGCTTTAAATTAGCACTATACAGATATATAACAGAGTTGCACTTTACATAAATAACTACAAATAAAACAGTCCCCTGATGGCCATCAGATGTTTTTTTTAACGTAAACATTAATACACGTTTTTCTGTTATTACAAATCTATGTATTCCATTAGCTAGCTGTAAGGCGAAGCTACTACACCCACGCAGAAAGCAATACACTCGCTTTACTGAGCTCGTTTTAACCAATCAACGTCTCATGGACTGTGGAGCAATAATGTACTGTACTGGTTTATCATGACAGTAATATACTGAATGTGGGTTTTAAATAGTATGCATTATGAGCCGTAGGTCAACACAACATTCTGAATGTAGGCTCATACTGTATGTGTGTGTACAAATTGTAAAAGCAATGAGAAAGCTAATCATATTGGAGACATCTGAAATCTGGATTAGACAGAGATGCATGTTCGTGGTCTAATCCATGCATCAAGAGGCTTTGGGGTTTAAAAATTGCAGGCCGATTACAATGAGCAATGATATTGGGTTTTTAAAAAGTATTTAATGTATGCAAGTGGATCATTAGGGGTTAGCTAACATGCTCTCATTACATTTTGCTTCCTGTAAGCTTTGATTTGTTTCGCAGCTTTAGCTTTTCTGTACAAGTTGATACCAGTAAAGACTTGCTATGCACTTCCACTTTAGAAATTACTCAAAAGTTACATAACAATGTAGGCTAAAAGACTGAAGTAGAACATGAATGGGACCATATGAAGTTCATATATATATGTATGTAGGGAAGTGTGTGTGTGTGTGTATGTGCATGTTAGCTTTAGCATTACTAGCCTCTGAGTCAGTTTTTTTCCACTGAGTGTCCCCTAGCCTAGGTCCATGTCCCCTACACATTACATGTGCATCCCAAAAGCTAGAGTTCCTATTATTGTAACTAGCTCATGACCTGCTTGCTAACAGGCTAATTAGTGGCTAACGAGAGAAAACAACACACAAGTCCCTAAAGAAACATGACCCGTCGCTTTATGCTGCATAAACATATCTAGCCTTCTGCTTTATTTTATTCCACAAACATTTCTGTTAAAACTGTTACAACTGACGCTTTCTCACAATGCATCATGGCAATGCACAGTCTCTTAGCCACACAGACCATATCATATGAACCATTAAAAACTGGATTCATGGATTCTTGCATTCACAATATTTCTCAGTGTCTGATTATCTAGTAGGACTCTAGCTATCTGTGTCTCTGTTTCTCAGTTTTGATTTTTTTCTTCCCTGAGTGACCAAAGCCTTGAACAAATCAACTGAACCTCTCTCTTTTCTTTTTTTCTTCCCTCTTTAAACTTGGTTTGGCATCAGACGCATGTTAAACTCTTAATAAAACAGTACTAACACGATTATTTAATACAAGGTCTGAATAAATTCTTCTTTTCCTGTAATTTGTATTAACAGTATGTCCAGAAAGACTGAGCGACTGAGCTCTCTGCTCAAATTCCCTTCAGCTGCCTTTGTCAAAGACCAAACACAAGATTTGAGCATATTTTCAGTCTGTTTTAAATACTTTTATGAAATGTGTTGTTATTTAAACAGTTACTACTTTCTTTTTTTTTTTTTGGCAAAGTATCATATGTGGTTTACATTTTTTGTTTTGTTTTTAAGCTGCTAAACCTTACTGTACTACTGGACACAAACAAGACTATGTACAGTCTATCTGTTTGTACATAATAAAGGACTGAACTCACAACTGACTGGATTTTTCACTGCAGCTGCAGATTTTCTGTTGGAAAACTGAAGCGTATTTTAAAATTAATTGAGGACTTATAATACAGGGTGTCCCAAAAGTCTCCATAATGTACATAGGGGAAATTAACACTTCTTAGCAAAATGTTTTCCGCAATCTTTCATACTTTGTGTGTGTGTGTGTGTGTGTGTGTGTGTGTGTTTATTTATTTATTTATTTATTTATTTCAGATAGCCTGTAAGAATGCCTTTGACAAAAGAAGAACGTATTGAAATCATTCTTATGGCTGGATCGGGAAGCTGTATAAAATGGAAAAAGGTGTTATAACAAAAAAACTTTTGTACACAGAGATGTTCTCTTACAAGAGTCTCTTAAAAGACAGTGTCTTTTCAGTAGCTAGCTAACAGAACGCCTCACTACTACTTAAATAAACGAAACACGCTATTTGATTTCCTTTACCTGTAGTGTTAATAAACATTCATTACTACTCTCATAGGAATATAAAAGGCTGTTCCGACTGCCTTAACTGTAGGAACCTTTTTTAATTTGTCCCCAAACCTGTGGAATGCCACAACATTACAACCCCTTTAACTAGCATTTGCATGATTAAGTCTGCAGGTTATTAGCTCTTAAGTCATCGGCTTCATTTGTTTTAAGGTCACTATTCGATGGTGTCAAGTCTCGGTAACGAGTAAGCAATAAAACACTTTGGGGCATGCTGTTATGGGAAAATAATCAACGGTAGGGTGGTGTGGTACGGCCCAACCTGAAGCAGCGTTAGTGTTACTATAGCAAAGTTGATTATTTTTCAATAACAGCGCATCCTGAAGCTTTTATTTCTCATATATAACAACAACAATGACATCATTTCCATCATTTGAATTACAGTTTTCATTTATTAAAGAATACCACATTATACTTTTTAATCCGGTTATAGTTACATATAGTTAGTTCCTGTTACTCCTTATAACAGCTATAACAGCAACATTCATTCCCTCACCAGTGTCTCTCTCGAAGATTTTTAAAAAAAAAATTATTTTATATTTGCCCAAAAAAAAGGTGTCCTTTAAAACCTGCCCTTTATACCACAGCAACGCCATGCAGGTAGTGTTTACTCATACGTGCACTCATTTCCCTTAAAAAAAAAAAAAAAGCCCATTTGTCTTTCTATAATCATTCCTTTATTGGCAAAACAAAAAGTCAAGTCTTTCACATAAGATTTTAATCTTATGCATTATTCATAACTGTTACTGTAATAAAGAGCTCAACAAGATCCTTATTAGTTAAACGTAGGATCATGTGTAAAATTTAGGGTTAGTAAAAGAGCATCAGTGCTCCCTGGTATGGAGTCTACAATTCTCTGTAATGGTACTGGAGAGATGAACACCATCCTTCCCAATGGGAGAACCTCAAAACAACGACTGAGGGAATATCTTTGGGAAAGATGGTGTTCATCCGAAGCCTACTGTTAACAGACTACATTGTGTGGCGGAAGAAATGTTCACTGCAAATATTATTACTCATAAATGAAATTATCGATTGAACACTGGATTTTATTTTCATTGGTTTTGCTGTTTTTTAAAAGCAAAAGCCATTCAAAGGTGTGTGTTACAGTGATTTTTACACCCTTACCCATGATAAACTCACTGTAACTTGCATCCCCTTGTGGCTTTTTGCTTTAATATAAGCTGATTAGAGCACTGAGGCATGGATGAACCAGTGAGAGTCCACACTGACAGGTTTTACAGGTTTGGGTTGAAGCTTAAACATACACAGATTTTACTCCAGATTTAAAGTGAACACACTGCCACGCCTAAAATAGACTTATGTTGTGTACTGTGAACTAATAAGAAGAATAATACGATATTAACATAAAGTAATATTAAGTTATAGTTAGAAAAATACACCAAGACGTAAAGATTTTCTAGAATTTCTTCATCCCTATAGGAACACTTGCTGTTTTAATGCCCGAGTAACAGTGTTTCACCTTCTTCCCTTAAGCAGATGTCCTCTAGAGGACAACTTACAGTTTAAAAAAATTAATTAAATTAAACAAACAAATAAATAAATAAAAAACCACCAAACAAACTTACTTCTGTTGGGAGCTCATCTCAGTGTTCTTACCTACCTTTTAGCCTCATTAAGAAATCCAGCGTCTATAATTATTAAAATAGGAAATGCCCCCAACCCCCCTTACACATGCCCACCCCTGCACTTGCAACCTGATTGGCTCTTTTTTATTATGACACAATAACTCTTACTGGCTACTAGTTTACTAATTTACTAATTACTAATTTAGATTTTTTTAAAAAGAATTTTCTGTTTCTTAAAGAAAACTTCAGTGTGTTTCAACCTAATCTCCGTCCGCTACATCTGTATCCTGTGTGTTAACCATGGACACGTAGTAACACATTTCCCAAAAGTGCACTTATACCGTCTTTATACAAAACACACATTCTTATTTTTGTCCAATCTCTAGCTCAAAGTAAGCAGCGCATGAAACCATGAAACCTTCAGAAATGTATACATAACAATTCCATAAGAGCAGCTTTGCTAAGGCTTTCTCTCATGTCTGTCTGATCCAAACATCCAATTATTAATAGTAAATGGATTTTATCATATTGTTTTTATTGCCGTTTTATAAAAGCAGTGAGCCACGAGAGGCTGTGCGTTGCAGTGATTTTAGCATAGAACCTAAAGCCAATCTGCCTCCAGTTAGTGGATCAGCAATTATTGGGTACATTAATGATTGCCATTAGTGCCTGATGTAGCTTACTGCTAATATGGATCACGTCGTGCTTTTAGAAATAGCAATAGTGTGATGGTAATGGTGGCTAAAATGGAAGAAATATCCCTTTATAAAATAAATAATTTTTTTTTTTTTTTTTTTTTTTTTTTTTTCCCGAACCCCTTCGGAACACTGTGCATGAGGCAGGAATACACCCTGAATGAGACACCAGTCCATTTCAGAGCACACATTCACACAGGGACAATTTAGAGTAGCCAATCCACCTACTGGCATGTTTTTGGGAGGTGGGAGGAAACCAGAGAACCCAGAGGAAACCCATGTGGACACAGGGAGGACATGTGCCAAGACTCTACAGACAGACAGTAACCTGAGGATCGAACCCAGGACCCAGGAGCTGTGAGGCAGCAACGCTACCCGCTGCATCAGTGTATCTAGTGTCACTTCAACTGTGCATCTTTTCATCATAACTACAGCTTTGAGATCAAAACATGTCCAAGAGAAACGGTATGCACCTGCTGGGGGTTTGACTGTTATCCAGTAGCACCTTTTGCTAAGCAGTGATTTGAGGAGCAAGAAAAGAAGGCAGGGCTTAAGAAACTACATGCATATTTGTTTTATTTTTATATTTATATTTTATTTATATTATTTTTATTTGTTTGTTGAATTGAGGTCTTCTGTAGGCAGGGACTTTTTCTAGTGTAAAATCCTTCAGTGCTCCAGTTATGATCACATGATACATGATATATTTTATGAGCATAATCTAAATAATAGGCACATTTGGCAAATGTGTATCATTATATAATTGTTTGTTGTTGCAATTTTCGTTCTTCAGTAAGACATTAGACAAGTAGTTAGTTTGACAGTTTTGAGGTTTGGCTTAAACTCATTTAAAAAAAAAAAAAAAAAAAAAAAAAAGATAAATAACATGGCTGAAGAGTTTTAGAGTTTTAAAATAGCTTCATCCTATTAAAGTATTTTTCATTCCACCAGAGGGCGGTGTTTTATGAGGTTTAAACCTTTCAGCATCTCCCTGAGTGTAAACACATTTTGACATATACACACCACTCAAGAAGAGCTCTTTCTCACACTCACACACTCATTCACACTCATTCACACACGTGAAGGTGCAAAGTGCTTGCAGCTATTTAATGAGACTCTGTTTATTCATCCACATGAGGTGAGTTTTCACCAGCAGACTCATTTAAAATGTACAATACAAAATGCATATGCTACAAGTGCAAACAAATAAATGATCATTTATCTTCTGGTGCAATGAAAAAAAAAAACATCATTCTTTTAGTGATAAGAAAAAGAGTTGCTCTTTTTCATTGTGGTTTAGCTTTCTAGGCCCAGAATTCCACTGAGCCTGAAACAGACCTCAGTGAATAAAGTTTCATAATATTCATACTTTTCATTAACAAATTAAAAAAAAAAAAAAAAAACTTTGTGAGCTCTGCGTTTTGTAGCACCAATATTTGCATTATGTGATGTCTCAGTTCTATTCTTCACGAGTTTTAGACCAGGGCTTATCAAATGTTTTGCAGCCAGGGATCCCTTTAACTTGCAGATAAATTCCACAGACCCCCATCAGAACAGATTTCTCTCATGAACATTATTTAAACGTGTACAATATCTTTTTGTCTATTTATTGGAGTCATGGAGCTTTTTATTCCTGAACTTTCCTCTGAGAGAACACATTAGGTCCAAGGGATCATTAATTATTGGCCTGCTTGTTTTTGAGTTCCCGAGGTTTGGATTAAACTCATTCAACTCCTTGGATCAGTCAAATAGCCATAATAACTAGGAATGTAACAGTCGCACAATCTGGATCAATATATTGATTCAAATGAATTGAGGCAACAATCATGCATTTATTATAATTGAATACAAGTTGATACACTGACGCGTAAATAGGCAAGCAAGGTGATTTGCTCATAAGTCCTTCTTTATATTATCGTCATTGTCATTCCCAAATTAATCCCAAACTAATCAAGATTCTGAACAAAAGTGGGTCACACATCAGTCACAGGTTATTAAAACAAATCATATCATATTGTAGCAGATTCAGTGGAATTGTCAAATATCAGATCGTTGCCTTAAGAATCAAAATTGTTTTGGGTAGAAGCCCGAGGTTTATGCCACTAATAATTTACTATAAGATCTCAGTAAATATAACTTTGAGAAGAGTGGGCTATGATTTCCACAACAGAATTTTAAAAATCAGACCCCTTTGAGAACACTGGATGAGGCGATCAGTTCAAATTAAACCACCATACTGACCAGACTGTTTGCTTTTAATTTGACTTCAGTTGTTAGTTTGTATGCTTCTATAACAGACCAGTGCCAAACTTAGTCCAAACAGGCCAAACTGAGGCCTTAATATTTACTTTATGAAACAGGTTGGATATGAATTGTTTTATGACTCACAGATTGAAAGGAGATTTTAAAGTCTAAAGCAAAGTTCTGCCTAACAGTTCAAGAATGGAAACACAACACTCGTGACCTTCACACAAGAGCAGCAGGTGCCTGATAAGCTTAGTCCTTGGAGCAAATGTTTGTATTTGTTTTGTTAGCGAGTGTAGTTAGTTGGTGTTTACGCTGAAGATTTCTTTTCTTTGTTTAGATTAGCATTGAACTGGTTGGAGTTAGTATGTGTTTTGTTTGATTAATTTCTTTGCTTTCAGCTCCGCTCACGTCTCACACTGGTGAGTTTTTTTTTTTAATGTGTGTAACTTGTAAATATCATCTCCCTCACTCTTTGACGTTTCTGTCGTCACTGTAAACATGAAAAGCAATTGAGCGTTTTGATGGACATAATTCCTCACTAAAGTTTTCTGATAAGCATTTTTCGGTTTCTGTTTGCTTCTTTACTCCACACATCTCATTTCTTTAGTAACAGAAAAACATCTTTAATTCTTTTTCATTAATTTGTTCTTTGTGTTGACTTCCTACATCCCCAGACGCTAATTTTGACAACATCAGCCAATTAGGAAGTCGTAACAGTAAATAACAATTAAAAAAATTCAGCTTCCACATATTTTAATCATAGTTAGGCCTATATAATCACAAAGCCATATTGAGCCTATGTGATTGCCACAACACTGTGAACTAGTTAGAATCTCTCAACATCAAGATGCACAAAGGTCAACTGAATTCTAATATAACTAATCAAACTAATCAATTATTTACTTATCTTCAGTAACCACTTTATCCTGGTCATGTTCAACCCCAGGCACACTGGCTGCGAGGCGGGAATACACCCTGGATGAGTCGCCAGTCTATCATACGAATTGATCAGTTATCTTAAAACTTTCCTCAGCAGTTAAAATGAATCTCAGGTTACACGCAAACTTAAACATGACGCAGTGGAGAGATTAAAATTTCATTCATTTTAAGAGTTCGAGAATCTCAGTGCAATTAGTATTCAAATGTTCAAAGAAATTCAACATGCAAGGCCTTTCAAAATAAGAAAATTTCATCTTTTTATTAGAAAAATGGTCATTCTATGAGCAAAATTCAAACTAAAATATTTCTTAAGTCAAGTCCCTCTTTTTCAGTTAACAGACTGTAAAGACTGCATCTGTAGGATGTCAAAATCAGTATGAACAGAACCAGAAATCTGATGTAGCACAGGATCACGAGTGAAATGAGCATCCCTCATCTACACAGAGTGCAGCCGTAAATAAAATGTACAAAAGTTCTGGGAGCCGCAATTAATTATTCTATCCTTTTATCCTTTATTATTAACTTTTAAATTATTACTAATCGTTCACTGGATTCATTCAGGCGGATGCATTGCCAGAGCCTCATATGGGAGCTGGTTTGTGCACATTCCTAAAAGCAATGTGTTGGTGGGGGGAGGTGGCAGACTTTAGTCCTTGGAGGATACAGCCCTAGAGATGTTTTATCTCTTATAAACACCAAATTCCACTGACAAAGGCCTCGTTAATAAAATGGTGAGATAAAATGATGTAGAAGGCTAAGTTCTGCAGTGCTGTGGTCCTCAGGACTAGAGTGTTTGACCCCAGACCTACAACCATAAGTTTTATGGCCAAGAATGAACTACCAATCAAGTAATGATAGCAATACAGTCCATGTTTGTATTTGCAATTAATATCATTTCTAATAAAACTGATCAAATATGCAGTATCTTATAGACACTGACAGCCAGCAAACAAGTGGAAAAAGACACAATACAGATAAAAGAGGCAGCAATCACTCTACCTCTCGCATTAGGCTTGCCATACTAAACACATCTCGAGTTTTGATGAATCATTTACATAACCACCAACGCCATGGCTTTTTCACTTACAAATGGTCCCAAACTTTCAGTTCAACTCCTACTACTGAGAGTGAAAGAGGAGCAAAGAGTAGATAAAAATACGTAACCATTTAAGAATTAAATTAGCAACACAAATTGGACAGCTTACTTAGTAGTGCAGTGGAAATGCATCATCCCACATCAAACAACAGTATTTTGGCTTAGTGATCATTAATCTGTTTTCTTGCTTGCATTTATATGCAAAGCTGGCCACTTCAAGAAATAGCTCTGGGCTGCAGAAGCATTTATTCCTTCAATCATCTTCAGTAACTGCGATATCTTCATATGGGTCGAGGTGGATCCAGAGGCTCTTCCAGGAACACTGGGCATGAGGCAGGGACACATCGTGAATGGGACAGCAGTCCATCTTAGAAATCCATACACACAGCAAATTAATGTAACCAACCCAGCTAAAGGAGGAAACCAGAGAACCCAGAGGAAACCTATGAGGACATGACTGTATGGATGCTTTGTGCTGGTTTGTTAAATACATCTGTATAGATGTAATGATGTGTTGCCTGCATGAAAATATTGTGTGTACTGCAGAACAAAAGAACTGCACATAGCCAGCTCATCTTTCTGGGCCCATACAACTCATGGTGAGGAATAACAACCGTCACTTCGCTAACACGGGCATCAAATATACACATAATCAAAATCACTGTCTTGGAATAGAAATTCTATTGTGTTAGGTGGAGTACGTCAATCTTACTCTGACAAAAGTTTTTCGTTTGGGTAAAATGTCCAGCATTTAAGTTAGAAATTGCTTTTAAAAATAAACCAGTAACCCAGTAACCAGTATATACTTAAATAGCATCTCACCCAGCTAATGCCTTAAACTATAGAAGGCAACAAATATTATTTTTATAGTTCACATGTTGCATTATTTACTACGTCAACAAAATGACTAAAACATTCATGTCCTTTAAATAAATGTGAAAGGTATTGGCAGAATGCCCTTTCTTGTGAAAGGGTATAGAATGAGCCTAAATAATGAAACACACATCTTTGCAATTTAATACCCAGATTTTTTTTTTTTTTTTTTTTTATTTGCTCTTTCTGACACATATAAACATGTGACTGGTAAGCAATCAAGGTACAACACCTTGGCGGTTTGGCAAATAACCAAGTTGTAATAACGATAATTAAAAAATACTGTGGAAGTACTTTGGATCACCAAAAACAAAAGAAAACAAAAACATGAGGTGAACTCTCTACACAGTCCTAAGTAGCATGTTGCGCAGTTTATGCTTGTGTTTCAGAGGGCAGAAGATCAAGCAGGGAAGCTGATGACTTGGGTCTTTCCAGGACCACCACAGGCTTGAGGAACTGAAGCTGCTTTATTGCCTGGTCACCACAGCCCATTAAGGCCCTTTCCAAGATAAAACGCAGGTTTTGGATAGAACTACATTCTTCTGTGGAAAGCAAGGACTTAAGGGGTGACAAGTGCGACATCCGGCTGTGACTGATGCCGGATCGTCTCAAGTTGTTCTCCTTGACAGAGGAGTTGTGTCGGAAGGAATCACGTCGGCGAGTAACATCGGGTTTGTAGCAGGGGTTTAAGACTGCCACTGTCCGCAGGGGCTCAAACTGAGATTTCTCTTCCTTCTCCTGTATGAATTTCAAAAAGGAGGATTCAAAACCCAATGGCTTGTAAGCCGCCATGTCAAACGCCCGTTGACCTAGATTGGGTACCATGGCATCTTTTTGAGCCAGTGGATGAGGTGCAGAAGGTAACGGCTCAGAGAGTTCAGAATTTTTCCCCCTTAGAGGCTGACGTGTCAAAGAAGCATTTGTGTGTATATAGATGGTAGCAGGAACACTAACAGCCTTACTGTCTCTGTTTAAAGGGTCCAGTGAAGCATTGTTGACATTTATTCTAAGGGTAGATGGTGGAGAAAGGTCAAGGGGTGGAGGGGGCACAAGAGGAGGTGCAGGAGAGTCAGTTTTTGTTCGTTCCTCCTGAGTTTGGCTCTCTGTGTCAACAAGCTTCTCTGCATGGCGATTAGACTCCCCATAAAGCACATCATCAGCACCAACCATTACGCTGCAATCAGGAGGTGGATCCCTTGAGGGAGATGCCTCTTGTTTCACTTGTTCGGTTTTGACAGAATGGAGGCTCATGGGAAGGTGTGGCACCACAGAGTTCTCAAGCTCGGATTGATACTCCATTTTCAGGACCCCATTAGGAGCCCTGTCTGAATCTGGCAAAGCAGATACCGTTGATTTCTTTTGTATCAGTTCTTCTAGTCGCTCAGCAGTATAAAAAAGTGTGTCTTTGTTTTTGCTCACCTTGGTGTGAAGCATTTTGTGACACTTTAAGTAATGTCGGTGCAGGCTGCGCTTGCTCGATACCACAGAATTGCAGCTCTGTACCATGCATGGATAAGCCTCTGATAAGCAGCGGTCTTGGCACATCTGCAAAGCCTCCTCAGGTGTCCGGTACGCAACCTTAGTTTTCTTTGGTTTTACACATCTGACATCTGGTCCCTCTGGGGTTTCTTCAGTGTGTTCAACATGCTCCTCAGCTTTAGGGGAGCATCTTAAAGGCTGCCTTTTGGAGACCTTCAGAGACTGAGAACTGGATGTGATGATCAGTTTTTTTTGGCACCCACTATTGGATCGCTCTCTCTTGTTCGTGCTTTGTAGACGCACCACAAGGGGACCTGAGTTGTCATAGCGCCTGTAGACATCTTTGAACTTGCAGACAGAAGATGGAGCTGTGGACTTTAGTGGAGTTTGATTCTGGTGTGTTTGATTGGTGTGGCGCATAAGGCTGCTCTTCAGGTGGTAGGTTGCATTGCACTTGGGATAGGTACACTGGAATCTTGGAATGGGATCCTCCGGTACTGGATGGCCTTTGCGGTAATGTCTGTTCAGACTGGATAGATGATTAAACCGCTTATTACATCCATCATGCTTACAAGGGAAAGTCTTCTGCCAACAAAGATTGGAGCGGTGGTAATGCACAACCTGCAGGTGGCGCAGAAGGTTGAACTTCTTAGCGAAGCCAGCACCACAGCCTTTATGTAAACAACAATAGGGTTTGTCTTCGTCTGGTTTCACTTTTGTCATCAAACGTTTACTAACCCTCCTGTTCAGTGAGGTTCCACCTACATCTGTTTTACCCTCAGAAGTGCCTTTTTGTGACGACGAAATGTGGTTACCCCTCAGCCTCTTGTGTTCAGTCATAATTTTGCCATTACTTCTCTCAGTGTTGCCCTTCCATACACAAGGGTCTCCATTTAGAAGCCTGTTCTTCCCAGTAGGAACATCCTTTTTTTCAGTATGGACCTCCCTTGTCGTCAGAGCATCATCCACCTTCCTTGCAAACGAGCACAGAATTTGTTCTGCCATGTCCTTGCTCAGATTATGTTTCTGAAGCAAATGGGCCTTCAACTCCTTCTTTTCTTTGTAATCCCTAGAGCAAAGGTGGCATTTAAAAGGCTTGAACTTGAGTGGGTTAAAAATGTCCATCTGTTTCACCTTCTCGTCGGTATAGTCATGCTTTTTGACATAGTGCTGCATCAGTGCATGACTAGTTACACTTTTGTAGAAGCAGCCTTCAACTTCACAAGCAAAAGGCTTGCTTATATCCAGGCAGTTTTCTTGTTTATCGCCATTAAAAGAAGGATCCTTAACCGATGTAAGTGGCGATTCTGCCTTGTGAGGTGGTTGAGCCTTTAACTGCTGTCTCGCCAAATCAGCAGCTGCTTGGTGAGATCCTAACTCAATTTTGCTTGCTGTTACTTTGGTTTGCGATATAGCATTCACAGTTTTAGGACAGGTCACCTGTGGCACCTGTGAAGCATGTGAACTGTGATTTACGTTTCTAGAGGGGGTGGAATTAAGACTTAGCTGATTAAGCCCTAGCACAATTTCGGTCAACGCACCAGCCAGTTCGGTGTGACATCCATGACTACTGAGTGCTGAAGGCGTTTTATCACACAGTGCAGAATTTGTAGCCTTTTCTTGACTAGATCCTTTTGTAGGACTTTTGTCTTGACCATTATGCTCTTTCATGGGTTTAGCCTTTGAGGGCTTTTCATTTTCTACTGTTTTGCCTACTGTATTTTCTTTTTTAAACTGGCTGGGATGGACAATTTTCAAGTGCTTTTGGATCTCTCTGGCTTTGGTGAATGTCCTTCCACATTTTTCCAAGCCACAGGTAAATTTTTTACCATCAAAACACACAGCTACACAAGTCAGTAAACCCTTGGAGTCTTTGCTTTCCAAGTGTTGTGATGATGATAGGTTTGTTTGTTCACCATTTAAACATTCCCCCTTTGATCCAAAGGATGCTTTTGAGCCATCATCCTCCTCTATAACAGGCAGCAAAAGTTTCCTTTTCGCTTTCCTCTGGGCCTCAAAGTCCTTTTCTGTGAAGGTGATACCATGGGTGTCTATGTGTTTCAGAAATTCCTGACGAGAGTAGTAAAACTTCTTGCAGCCTGGGCTGGTGCAGGTGTACGCTGCATCTCGGAAGTGCTGAGCCTCATGGTGGTATAGCTGACCCAAGTCACAAAAGGAGAGGCTACATCCTTTCAGTTCGCAGTGGTAGGACAGCCGAAAGCTATGTCTGTGCTTGTGCATGATGAGTTCATTGATTGATTCAAAACGAGCATTGCAACCAACAACTACACACATGTAAGGACAATCTCCGTAATGTACGCGCCGGTGCTTCTGATTGTGATAGGCTGTTATAAACGTTCGCCGACAGAACGTGCACTTCTCTCGACGATTACTCATCTCAATGTAATGTTTGACATTTGGGTCTGTGTCATCGTGATCGTTCCTCAGGTGAACACCCAAGTACTTGAAAAGTTTGAAATGTTTTGAACAGTCAGTAGCAGGGCATACATAAACCTCACGATCCTGTAACTTATAGTGAGTACTGATGTAATCAAATGTGATGTAATCATCGTCTGCTTCCTTATTAGGCACAATGGCAGTTGGCTCCATGACATGCTCTAACACACCAGAGGATGGGTCCAAGCGTATCTCACCAGGTTCCAAGTCTTTCAAACTACAGTCACCCGTTTCCAGCTTTTGTTCGCTTTTCACCTTATTTTTAACTTTCTTCCTTTTCAGATGATATGGAGGCATTTGGAGGTGTTTTTTGGAATGTGGCACAAACTCATCTTTGCTTACGCATTTTTGCAGGCATACAGGACACGTCCACATCCCCTTCTCCACGTGTTTTCTGGCATGATGACACAACCGTGACTCAATCACCTCCTTCTGGCATATCTCACAACGTACTTTGTACTGAAGCCACCTTCTGGATCGTTCCGAAGTCCAAAGAAGCACTTTTGAGCTTTTTCGTTGCAACATGCCTTCATCTTTCTTGTGCTGCTCACTCTTCACCTCAGAACTGCTGCATTCTTCACCATCCTGCTTTTCTTCTTCACCATCCTGCTTTTCTTCTTCAACATCCTGCTTTTCTTCTTCAACATGCTCCTCGTCCCTGTTCACCTCGGTTGGCACACTATGAACACGTTCCAACACACGACTGTCCTCTTTCTCAGGTTCCAGCCCAAGCAACTTCATACAGTAGTGCTTTAAAGTCTTCCAATCCCAGAACTCTGGGTCAAATGGCCAGTGGGCTTTGAGTGCAAGCAGCAGTTCACAGCGTAACGAATTTGGGATTATACCGTTCTCCTCGTCATACTTCTGATCTGGACGCTTGTAAAGATCCTCAAGGCCTGCAAACACCTCTGGAGAGGGGCTTAAAAGAAAATCGGTGAGCTGGCATGCTCGCAGCACCTCCAAATCATCCAGGAGGAGACAGGCCACAGTTTTGCAGACAGTGGTTTTGGTTTCTGGATACTCTTGCCTTGGAAGCTGGAGGGCTTTCACACAAAGTTCAACAGACACTGCCAGACCAAGGTGCATTACCTGGGGGTGGGGAAGAAAGAAGAAGGAAGGAAAGAAAAAAAATACAAGAAGGCATTATCAGTTGTACCACTCAACTGTATAAAGCCGATAAAGAGAAAACCTGCAAGTAAATGAACAATTCCTCACCTCAGTTTGAATTACTCGAATAAGGAACAGCAGATGGTAGACAGTCTTTGCTATAGCCCCAAACTGGAGGCAGCGCTCTAGGAACGATTCAAGGGAACCTTCAAGCCTCCTCTGCAGCTTACTCCAAAACAGTGTCAACTCCCTGAAAAAATGATAAACAAAAAGACAAACAACCCATATATCATTCATTTCAACATAATCTTTTAATTCATGTGCTCTAGAGAATATCTGTACAGCTCAAAAGTATTAACACACACCAGGAGCAGTACAGGCTTCCTTTCTGCAGCTGCTGCGTCAAGTATGTGGTGCAAAGGATGAAGGCTGTGTTCTCATCACCTTCCGTCTCCATATTGCAAATGATGTCCAATACATCCTTGCCATCCAGTCTGGAAATCTAACCAGGACAAGAAAAAATTAAAATGAAACAAGTGTAGCACATGGCCCTGGATGAGTCCTTGCTAAACTGCACAGTTTATGAAAATCACACCCACTCAAATCTATTTCTGCCTTTACAAATGTACTGTGGAACATGACCCTGCTCCAACTAACTAAGCTATTGAGGAGTATCACTTAACAAGCTCTTTAACAACTTTACTCTCTCCTACTTGCAGATCTTCTCCTCTTATTAGAGTAGCATGACATAGACAACAAACACATTGTGAAATTAAGTTGCTGCAATGACATGAGATGCAATAAACAAACTCAAGTATTTTATGATGCCTGACTGAATGTAAAGGACCTGAAAAGTAACGTTTTTGCAATAGCATTAATGCAACTGTTACATATTACTTAATATTATGCCTGCGTCTCACCATCTGGAATCAACATGTGTTCACAGGGGAGTATTTTTTGTCATTTATTTAAACTACCAACACAAAGTTAGACCAAATCTCAAATGACGTTCTACTTATAATGGGGTTGCACACTCTACATAGTGCATTATATGTAACACACACCATTTCAGAATCAGCCCCAAAAACATAATGCTGCAAAACAACACAGCAGAATGTAATAAGAGGCGTTTTTATTCAAATGTACTTTTAAGCCGCTCTTTTAGGACAGCCCATCACAATGTTCATGGCTGAAACTTGCTATGCGATAAAGATAAAAAACAATTAGTTGAGCATCTCTTCTCCCAAACCACCTTCAAACTTTGGTCAGTGTGTTTTCATGCATCTCCCTTTTATAAAAATAAATTTACCTCCCAAGTAAAAAACAACCCAAGTCTTCTCTACAGAACTACTGCTACTTGCGTGTCTGTTTGTTTGTGTTATGTGTATAGAAGTGTATTAAGACCACAGGCACCCAGCCTTAGATTCAGTGCCAAACCCATATACGAAGGGACAGAGTGAATTACCTCTAGAATGGCCTCCTCGCTGGGCAGTTGCTGACAGAGCTGGGTGACATACGTTTGGCGAAAGGTGGCCTGATTGGGCAACAAGCTACAGTTGCCACAGGCTTTAGTGAGGATCAGAGCCTTCTCAACCTCTCCTACTTTCTCCAGATGCTTGACCCTCATCTCCAGAAAGTCCCCTCCCTCCAGACCCAGGTAGGAATTTACTGTTGGGAAGATAAACAGATTAATATCAGTTTGCCATATGGACAAGAGCAATCCTACAGAAGAGTGATGTAATTTGTTTTGGTATTTATATGTATGTAGATGTAAAAATAAAAATCATTTTATCGATAAATCCAAACACAATTTCAAATAAAAATGTGTTCGGTGAGTGGGAAGATGTATGACTACAATAACTAAAATATTATCCAACACATTTAAATAATAAGCTTCATATTTAAATAACTGGTTTATGTTCATGAACTAAATCTGTACTGAAGGGGTCCACAAAAATAAATAAATAAAACACACACACACATACATACATACACACATATATATATATATATAAATAATGTGTGTGTGTGTATATATTTTTTTTTAATGTTAAAGTGGTCTCTGGCTGCGAAAAGTTTGAGAAACCCTACTACAGGCAATTCAATAGGAAAAAGCATTACATAACAATTAATACTGTTTCCATTACATTAACAGTTAATACTGCAAGATATAAGCATTAACCAGGCACAGCCCTTTATCTGACACCACAAATTCTGAAACCAAGATCTCCCCAGAGAATTTCTCTCAGGCTTGACTAACAGCTTATGAAGTGAATCAGGTGTGAAGCATAGAAAAACATTGAGCTACACACTGCAGCTGTAAGTGTAAAACAGGGAAATGCAAAGCTGCTAACATTCATCTGCTTCCGTGGGCTGCTCGGTGAGGAGGGCTACGAGGGCGGGGTTACTCCATGCCCCGCCCTCTCCAGTGATCTGTACCAGCGCCTGTAGGTCTGTGCTCCCGTACTCCAGCATTGCTTCATGCGCCGCCTGCAGACACGCACATTGAATTCTCATGTTTACATTCAACCAGTCACCAGAGCAGCCTCTCCAGATTTGTATCTGCTTAAATGCACAAATTGTACTGACCTACAAACTGGATATCATCAGTGACTAAAGCCGCCGCCACCTTCTTCTATGTGGCCTGACTAAATAAAACTCGGCTGAAACCATCACACAGCTATGACTGATCAACTCATGAACTTGCATATGTAGAATTACTTATATAATATTTAAGTCTAATAAAGACTAAAGCTACAAAAAAAAAAAAAGGCATAGAACGTTCATCACATAGAAATGTAACTGCCGTGAAAAAGGTTGCTAATGTTAATAAACAAAGGTATTAGTGTGACAGCATCATTCTCCAACCACAAAGTGATAACGTGCATACACTGATCAGAGGAGACAGATTTGGAGTTTATCTAGCAGTGTGTGTTACCACTTGGCATCGGCATTATCGCCTCTAGCTTGCTCACTAGGAATCTAAAACTAAATCCATCTATTGTTAGGTGCACTATACAAATAAAGTTGAAGTGAATCATCATATGTTTTTAGCAGAAGAGTGGGCTATTTGGATACCATTTAGTTTCCATCTCGGAGAAGGGTCACTGACAAACTATCAACAAAATTAACAATTCATCATAAACAATTATATTCAGACACCTAAATTAGTAACAACAAATGTCCTTTTTTCTAAATCCTAATGAATCAGAAGTATCTTTGCTGGGATTGAGCATTTCGATTTCCCCAAAGTACAACAGAAGGAGCAGAAAAGGATTGTAGTTCAGTCCTATTCAGGTTACATTATTCAGTTTTTCACTGAATATTGAAAGAGTTTCTCTTTTACTTTTTCTTGCAGATGTACTGAAGTACTGTATCCCACCCCCAACACTTCACTCAGATCATGCAGATCTGCTGTTACGGTCAACTGGCTGAATATGTTTTGCAACAGTGTTTAAGAGCAATAAGAGCTGCGATACAGAATTTTTATTATTGCCTTCTGAATAACAGTACATGAATGTAACTAAACTAAAGTTTACTAACACACACAGAGTGGGAAATATTATTCCCAAAGCACAAGTTTCTGTAAGAAAGAACACACTTCCTAAGTATATATGGAAGGAAGAAAAAAACAAAAACAAAACACTTCTTTCCCAGACAGACATTCTCTTTTAACTTCTGCATTTTCAGTTCAGGTTTCAATATTATTTTTACACTCTCTTCTTGAGCGGTTTTGTAAAGAAGTGGGTGCACTGAGGGTCACATCTCACCTGAACAGAGCCGTGAAACTGCAGCCAGGCTTCAAGTGGGATCTCATTCTGAGGTACGGACAGAAGTAATTCAAAGCAGCTCCTAATTAAAGCAGAACAGAGCAGCATTTAGGCAATGCTGGGAAAAAACAAATAGTCAGTAATAGAAAAAGAAAGATGGGGTGAATGTTCAGTTGGCCTCATACACACAGGTTAGGGCTGACTGTAAAAGATCCAAGTGAACTCAGGTGAGGAATTCAATTCATTTAAATAATAACAATAAAATTAAAAGATCTTAAATATATACAGATATGCAAGCTGTGTATCAGCTAAACCAAAATTGAATAAATAAAACTGAGTAAAAAAAAACAAAACAAACAAAAACCAACATCTTCTGCCCATGTTGGCCTCGGGTTCTTGTTCTTGGCTGAGAGGTGTGGAACCTGATGTGGTGTTCTGCTGTTGTAGCCCATCGACCCCAAGGATCGATGTTTTGTGCATGCAGAGATGCTTTTCAGCTCACCACGTTTATAAAGAGTGATTGAGTTACTATATCCTTCCTGACAACTCAAACCAATCTGGCCATTTTCCTCTGACCTCTATCATCAACAAGGCATTTCCACCCACAGAGCTGTCACTCAATCAGTGATTTTTTTTTTTTGTTTGTTTTTTGCACCATTCTGTGTAAACTCTAGAGACTGTTGTGTGTGAAAATCCCAGGAGATCAACAGTTTATCAAATACCCAAACCAGCCCATCTGGCACAAACAACCACGCCACAGTTTCACATAGATCACACTTTTTCCCCCATGCTGATGTTTCATGCAAACGTTAACTGAAGCTCCTGACCTGTATCTGCATGATTTTATGCACTGTGCTGCGGCTACATGAATGTCTGATTTGATAACTGCATAAATGAGCAGGTGTACAGGTGTCCCTATTAAAGTGGACTTTAATAGGGACACCTGTTAAAGTGGACTTTGTGCATTGTGACTCAGTACATAATCATAATATTTGTGTCATGTCATAGGCACACCTAGGCAGCATTAGAATTTCTGTCTGAACTACTATTTTCACATCTACAAAAAAATTAATGAGCGAGGAAAAAATAAAACAAAAAAGAAATAAAGCAATACTGATGTCATTTCGTCATATTACTGAACCGCAGTGCTGATCTGTGTGACTGGCAGAAGAAGAAACGAATAAGAAAGAAAGAGTGGGAGAAAGAAATTAAATCCACAATCTGCACAATCATGCCGTGATGTTTTAACCCTGGATGACCGAATCATTATTACGTAACTGACACCATCCCTCCTTAATGATCCGCCGTCAGATCTGGTGTTCTCTGAAAGCAGTACTTACAGCGCAAGTCTCTTCAGCACGAGGGCCACGCTGGACGAATGGGCCGTCAGGTGTGGCCTCGCTGATGCAAAGCAGTTGATGGAGAGACAGTAGACTTCCAGCAACGTGAGTCCATGCTCTACCGAGTTCCGACTCCCGGCGTAGTGCATGAGAGCCTGTTTGGAACAGAAAATCATTCATTCATTCATTCTTCAGCTTACTGCAGGTCATCGGAGTTAGTGCTCATGGTCCTTAACGTAAACCTACAGGCTTTTCTGTTCACCATGAGAAACCATGTGCATGAGGCTAAAGACTGAGTGTGTTTGTGCCAAAGTAACTGTGCCTATAAACGAAATACACCTGACATTAGAGATGCACAATTAATTATTAATTGTAATCGTATGTTTACTTCTTCAATTAATCAAACATTTAAAAGTAATGCAGTGAGTTCACTGGTTGGTTAATGGTGCATTAATTCATGGGTTCCCTGTTCATGGTTCATACTCAGTGTCATTGTGTTAAGATGATTAACATTAACATCAGCAAGGAGCACTATTCAAGAGTGTTGGATATTTGAAGGAATAAAGACTTGAATTGCTAAAATATCTCTCTAAATATGATATGTAAGTAGAAAAGTATGACCGAGCTTGCTGTTATGTGAAAACAGTCAAGGACAGAGTGGTGTGATGTGGCACAACACAAAGTGGAGTTACTGTTACCACCCTGTAGTTGATTGCTTTCCAATAACTGCACATCCCAAACTGTTTTATTCCTCTTATGACACAATTTACCACCCCTAACATTTTTTTTTTTATTAAAGAACACCAAATCATGCTTCTTTATCCGTTTATAATGTGGACAAAACAAGTTAGTTCCTGTTATTACGTGTGTGTGTGTGTGTATGTATATATATATATATATATATATATATATATATATATATATATATACTAAAAT
>CM075012.1:5160514-5176556 GCA_037576675.1 Pangasius sanitwongsei
CACACACACACACACACACACACACACACACACACACACACACACACACACACAAAACAATAACAAAAAAAAAATATATATATATATACTAAAATTACTTTGATGATTTTTACAGAATAGCCCACACTAATCCAGCAGTCAGACAGCAGTTAAAATAACCGTGACACACGCTTTAGTGTGGCAGAAAATCAAGGAGCCACATTCCCTCTACTGCAAAACACACTAATGCATCTGCACAAGCAGAGCTCTAACAGAGTTTAATAGAGCACAGTTTACATCCAGCCAGTGCCTTTTGAGGCTGCACAAGTGTGTGCATTACACAAAATCCATAAATCCCACTGCCTGTTACGCAGGAAAACATTCAGATTCAATTTGTCAGTTTAGATCACTGAATTTTACTCTCTGTAATTTAGCTTGTTGAAATTCTGCCACCAAGCCAGGTCTATCCCATCCTGCTACACAACACCCATTTGATTATTTGCATACGATTTAAATATGACTCATTCACCGTACACTTTAAACACAACAGCCACTCATAAGGAGCCATATTTCGCACTCCTAACAATGACTCATTATCAGACAGTTCAACATGACTGTACAGAAGACACCCTGCTAATGAGCTGCCAAATTCAGAAGAGACTGTGTGTGAGGAAATCCCTGATTGACCATTTTCACCTCGAACCATCTGCTCTGTGACACACTGATTGGACCTTCGGGATCAGAGCGGATGTACCCTGGGTGACAGTGCGATGTCCCCCCGGCTCTTAAACTCACACCACACACACACGGAATCCCCTTTGACAAAAGATTAGCTTACATGCTAGAAATAGAGAACAGATTGTGGTGCTGTTTAACCATCAGGGTTATTCTAAAGAAGTCTGTGACTATACCCTGAGCACAGTAGTTTCAATAATGATGGATAAAATGACAGACTTATCAATATGTTGTACTTAAAAACACATCACATTCCACTATTTAGAGCTTGCAGGATCTCCAGGCGTCTGATTCAACATACACTACTTATGATCACGTGTTTAAATACAATGTCAACCCAAAAGTGGAAGCCCTTGTTCTATTATTAAAAGCGGATATAATTTTCCTCAACATTACATCATCCATTAAGTTAAAAAAGTTTTATTTACCAAGAGAAGAAGCAACAAAAATGTCAATATTCTGGCTTAGTTGACCCTGAAATATCAACACTGTTAGGAGTCAGGGTGGTGATAACAGAAGACAGCTCTACCATACATATGTTTATTGATTTTGACAACACTTAATTTAAGGCTTATTAAAAACTGTAAAATTAACATTTTACAATTTTAACCCTTTGGAGTCTGGGGCTTTCTTGGCTGTTTTTGTATGCTTTTAACAGATAAAAATAAAATCCAGGCAATGCATGTATTTGGTATATTTTTTTTTTCACAGCACTACCTACCCAATATGACCGGATTATTATTTTTTCACCTAAACATATTACATCAACACACCAGATCCTAAAACACAAACAAACCGAAAATTTGACTTGAAAAATCTGATCCAACTTTTTTCCGTACTTGTTAATACGCCAGAAAAATGACAAAAGATGTGTCAGTGTGACAATTTTTACATCAAATTTAATTTATATCTCCATTTCTACATTGTCTATCAACACCAAAAAAACATACTGAAGTGTAAGACAGCATTTTTGAAAGAAGTTGGCCATACTGCTTAGAATGACATCATTTTTGCTGTCAGAAAATGACGCATCTTAACCGCTGTGTGTTAAAGATTAAGGATAAAATCAAATCAGCTGATTCCAAGCAGAGTTTATTTGTTAATAAAACATTAAACTGTTCTAATAAGATATCACAACTGATATCACGATAGTCCCGTGACATTTGATCGATATTCACCATGGCCAGCACTCGTTAGGAGCATGCACGAATCACAGTGTGAATGAACTACAGAGCGTCAGTTTCAAGAGTTTTTGTTCCTCTTATTGTAAATTTAATCTCTTGCTGAGCCAGATTAGGGGTAAATGAGTGATATTTGCACAATGAAAAGCAGCAGGTGGGGTGCATCAGGTTGTAATCTCAGTGGGTCTGTCCTACAGAGACACCCGTGAAGAGAGACAGAGCGCCGCGAGGAGGACGCGGCACCTGGTGAAAGCGGCACCAATCGAGACAACAGAACAAACCTCTGAAATCACTGCATGGATGGTCAGAGCTGCTGAACTAGTTTTCTGAATCTCACAATTCAACAACTACGTCCGCTCGCTGCCGTTAGTCCGCTTGCTCGTCTACTCAAATTCCTTACACACTCGGTAATGTGCACTACATCCTGTACTCCCATTCAACTCTACTGCTCATGATTACAACTGTTTCTTTACTTACTGGAGGGCATACAATCTTCCTGCTTATCTCACACACACATCTACACTGTGTTGTGTGTGTGTGTGGTTCTTACTTATCCTGTCTATTACGTATATGTATAAAGAGTGAGAATTTCTACACGGCTTGATTTCTGATTCCTATAATCTCCCTCACAATCATTAACCAATAGAACCTTTCGCTGTTTTTAAAAACATGACACTATTTCATCCATCATTTCCTTTACAATGTCCGATTTAATTCCACAGCTTGAACAGTAGTCATAATCTGATGATGTTTAAGAGCCCATGATCACACATTTGATGATATTTAAAAGTGGATCATGGGCTCTTAATCACCTAAGACAAGTCTACTACAAGATAGATTTCCTAAACATTTTAGTCAAATGACCCACCAATTACACACTTTATTTTTAGGAACTGCTAATATTATTCATCAAGGGGATTTTTTTTTTTTTTTTGCATTAGCTTTTACAGCAATACAGAGCAAGAGAAATCGGGAATTGAACTAGTATAGTAATATTATATACTAGCTCTGTGCAAGTATATTTGTGATGTTATTGTCACTTACTCTTGCAGCTGTACTTCAGTCATGCAGTAATTTTCCTGTAGCTTGCCAAGACCCTTTTACACAGGAAATCGCATATCTGGGGCATTTTCTTTTTTTTTTTCCTTTTTTGAGGGAAGCTGTCTGGGGCCCAGGCCGGGTGTGGGGGCCAGGAGAGTTTGAAATCCATCTGAAATACGTCTACTTGGTCAAACTATGATGGTCAAAAATGTAGGCATATGCATCGTTTACAACTCACAAGTTAAGCTTCCCCTAACTGCTATTAGTTACTTTCATTCATGCACAGCTGATAAAATTTCAGGGAAGAAGGAGCACTTAACTCCAAGAAGCAAATTTAGTTCTTCCAGTGAAAATAAAATATCACAGTATTAGGGGTTATAATCTGATTATGCGTTACATTAGTATCGTAATAGATTTTGGTATTAAAATCCAAAAAAAAAAAAAAACCCTTAAAAAGAAGTTCTGTTGCAATTTAGTAGCGCATCATGTTTTACCCACCGTTTTGTTCAATGCATGACTGATAAAGAATAATCCCAAACCACACTGCAACTCCACATCCACATAAACTCTGGCACAAAAACATTTTCCCTTGTTTTGCGGGGGTTAAACTGCTGACTCTCTGCTGTCTATTAAAAAGAGGAAACTTCTGTGTTTTAGACTTTTAAGAAGATCTGCAGCTTGGCTTGCTACGTGACTAATATCACACACACTTGCCTTAGTGAACTTTGGAAAGTTGTACCTGCACCAAGAGGGGGGAAAAAAAAGAAGGGGAAAAAAAAAAAAAAGCAAGAAACAGAGATGATCATGGCTATAATCTGACGGGATGCACAGATTAAACACACAGTCGCCCCACCCCGCACTGACCAACTGGCCTCCCCAATACACACACACACTAATATATATATATATATATATATATATATATATATATATATATATATTACACACACACACACACACACACAATGTAAACCATACAACAATGTAAATTTTTTTACATAACGTTAATCTTACAACAGCATATATTTGCCATCTAAAGTCTCCATGGTTGGCATTAAAAGACATTACAGAATTATGTGGAAATGGCAATTAAAATGCATGGCATTAAAATAAAGTGAGGAAACGACAGTGCAAGCTGTGGACCAATGCATGGCACACTGGCTCCTCAAACTCTAGTTGTGCTCGGGGTGTCTTCAAAACTACAGCCATAACTAATGATAAATAATAAAATAAACCAGCCTGCATTTGGAGCCACGGTGCGAATTAGCAATACGAATATCTTAAAATAATTTCTTTTCTAAAAAGCACACTCAAAATAAAATGTTAATTTGTCCCCTTCAGCTGCAGCAGCATAGTTTAGCTTGCTAGTAGCGTTTAGCTAACATTAGCCCACTCGCTAATGTGTGAAACAATTCACCGTTTCACTGCGTCGTGGTTTGTTTGGTTTTTTTTTTACCTGACAGAAGCTGTCGCAGTACTCGGTGGACGAGGCCTCCGAGATGTCTCGCTGTCTCAGGGCGGCCTCGAGGTGCTGCAGCGTCGCCTGCAAGCTCTCCATGGCGTAAAACGTGTCCTCGTCCGCCCAGCCTTGGCCACTGCGCTCCAAATCCCCGTCTGCGCTCTCGTCCGCCATCTTCACTGTTGGCCCCGGCGCGTACGCAGTCAGCAGGTCACGTGATCACAGCCACCGTTAGGCCCGACTCAGAAGTGGGGGAGACCTCAGAGTGGGAGGGGCCGAGCTGCGTCCAATCAGATAAGGGGGTCCTCAGTGACCAATAGGAAAGCACGCGCAGTAACACCCCTGGAGTTTGGAGGTTAGGCCACGCCCACTACGGGGCACTGGGGCTTCCCACCTACGAACGCAGTGTAATTTACACAATGCTTTGGAGGGAAAAATAAATAAATAAATAAATAAAAATACACCTGGTCTATTTTGTATTTCTATTTCATTAGTAAACCATGTAGTTGATTTATTTTTCAAAACCAATACGAAGTTTACATGCTTCAACCTTTTTTTTTTTTTTCCAAATCTTCAGAAAAACTGAAGAAAAACCCTGTTGCACCCTTATAGCAGCTGCATAAGATATTCTGTTTTTCTTTCAATGCATAACTGACACAGAATAATCCCAAACCCTAAAACCACATACAGTCACTGGCCTCTTTAATAGGAATACCTGTACGCGTGCTTATTTATGCAATTATCCAATTAATAAGAGTTTATTGTTATATGCAGAGTAAAACAGGCAGTTACGCAGTACAGTGAGATTCTTTGTATCTGTACAAATAGTGTTATAAGATGCACTGTGATGTGGACTGTGATATATATTACAAGTATGATATGAAATATACTACAAGTACTAATGTGAAGTAGGTAAGATGTAGTGCAATAGTAAAGACAATAAAATGGCCACAATCATACAGGGGTACAGGTGTTCCTATTAAAGTGGCTGGTGAGTGTACTGTGCATTAGATGTGTAACCATACATCAAAAAAGAGGATTCCTTAGTGACCAATCATGAAGCAAGAGCAGTTTGACGTTAGGCCTCACCCACCAGGGGGGTCTAGATTACCTGAGCGGCCTTCCCACCCACAAATGCAGCTTTATTTACGTCAAGCTATAGCTTCGGGGAGAAAGGGAAATAAGCATGGCCTATTTTGTATTACTATTTTATTTCCTTTCAGAGGATGGGACAGATTTTCCTGACCATTCTTGGCTTGCTCATTAGGGAGAAAATCTCTACAAATAAAAATGTAATTAAAGTCAATTAATTGAGTCAGTTAAAACAAGGCTTATTGTGGCCTGGCCTTTAGTTTTCACAATTCCTTGTTTGTCAGTTTTGGCATCAAAATGATTTCAGAATATATTCATATTTCTTCTGCCAGTGATACAATACACTAACTAAACTGACACAGTGAACTCATTTCCTTTAATATTCAAATGAATACACACAGCAGTTAACAGCTGCATTGATGGAAACAATACGTTTCTACCATTTTGTATTTAAAGCATTTCTCTATACAGCAATGTGAATTTCTGTTACATCATTATTATTACTGTGTTCAATATGCCATGGTATTATTTATATTTTCATCAAATTATAGTGCAGGAGGTAAGCACTTCTTGTCTTTTATATAAATCTAAATTGGGGTAGTGAAAATCTCAGTCAATTCCTGCCCCAAATCTCTCCTGTACAGCCATCTTTCACGTCTTTCTAGTCAGAGGATGGAAAATTAGGTCTGAAATATACTTAATGTGCAAATATGAGTATTTGTGCACGCATGGTTATCCGAGCAACATAGCTCACATAATCATCTATATAACTTTTGTACATCTCATCTGGAGGGTCCACTAGGAACACTGGGTCATGTCAACCTACAAAATGTTAGCAAACTGTTCGTTTTCAGAATTTATACCACAGCGCTGTTAAATTCCTGATTCTGATTAGTCAGAAGGTGTTGGTTAATTCTCTATAACAGCAGCTTTTATAGTTGTTCTGGTTGCAAGACAAATTACAGGTTTGCGTTAAAGTGCTCATTCTTTAACATTTCTATAGTAACGTTTGTTGTTACTTGTATGGCAGACCCTCCACTTAAACAGATTAAACCGCGTATAATTGTTGCTTTTGTGATAAGATGTTTATTAAGCATTTTTGGAAGGAGTCTCCAGTGTCAGTGCTTTGTAACAGTCGGTAGTAAATCTGTTTCTTTACGTTTTCTGACACGAGTAAGTCTTCAGTACAGAGATCTCTGCGGTTTCTCTGCAACGGACAAGCTGCTTTTTTGTCATATAGCAGTTATTTCTTTCTCATGAAGTTTCGAGTTTATTTGTATAAGTTTTTGTATGTTTATAAGTTATACAAATTAAGTTACATTCCATCCATCTATTTTCTGTACTGCTTATCCTACACAGGGTGCCTATCCCAGGGGACTCAGGGATTCTTGGGGATGGGGTGCCATCCCATCACAGGGCACAATCACACACACTACATACAATTTAGAGATGCCAATCAGCCTGCGATGCATGTCTTTGACCCGGAGAAAGCCCCAGAAACACGGGGAGAGCAGGTGGGAATTAAACCCCCAACCCCGGAGGTGCAAGGCAAACATGCTAACCACTAAGCCACCATGCCTCCCACAAATGTATATTTGTATAACTTTTATAACTTACGTTACTTAAACTTGACGTTTCACAAATTTCCCCCCAGGAAGCGCAGGACACTCCCCAGTTTGTTGAGCAGTGTGTTTTTGTTTCTTTTATATTGACCATATGCATTTTGTTTTGAATTTGAGTCTCGTCTCCATCTCCTCCTGTCATTTGTGTGTTTCATGACTGTGTCTAGATGTTTCATGTTTAGTTTTTGATTAGTTTGTCTTTATATAGCATCCTATGTCTATGTCCTATCATTTTAAATGTGCATTTCTGACCATGGGTGGTTACCCATGTTTCCCTTGTTCCTTTGTTTTTTGTTATGACTTCCTGGTTGAGAACCTGTATTTATGTTTTGCATTATGGATGGTCTGAGATTAATGTTGACCCCTGCCTGGCACAATGACTATGATTTCTGGATTACCCCTAATAAAAACATACACTGAGTATACTCACATGCGTCCTGCGCCTCACACTAATGCGTAATACCATTAATGATTGTCAAGTTATTGCACTTCGCAATAATCACCAGTCAGGTGAGTCTTTAAGATAAAAACTAACTGTTGCTGATAATTGCTTATATCAGATCAGCCTTTTTTTGAGAGTGCATTTAAGCTCTAATCATAACCCAGTGCAGGTTCCTTCATTTGTCATTGATGATTGGAAATCATGAAGCTTTTTCTCTTTGCTGTAACTGCACATGTTCTTCTGTGCCATGTAAATGGTGAGTGACAAAGAAAACTAATGATAGCATATAGATATCTAGATATAGATATATAGATATTTGACATCTTGTTTTGTTTTGGTTTTTTTTTTTGTTTTTTTTAAATGCTCATTTTATTTGCTCGTAAGATCAGACAACAATGATTGGTTTCTCTTGGAATTTCCCTGCTTGGATCAATTGACACAAATGATACTAGCATGATATTTTGTCTGTGTGTGTGTGTCTGTGTGTGCCAGTACAACTGTATCACACACACTAGTACCGGTGTACCCGTGATCATTTATTGACCACTTTATAAGACATCTACCTTCTTAGTGCACCCTGCACATGTGTAGTTAGAAAAAGCTCATCTTTTTACCATGCGCGTGTGTTAATCATCTGCTAGCCTTCATCGGTGTCAGTTTCTGAGCACAGCATTGCTGTTAGCTGGAGATTTTTGCGTGGTGGTCTGTTTCCCAGATAAGCAGCGACACTGAGGTGTTTAAAAATGGCAACACTGCTGTACAACATACACAGCTGCTGTGCTAATAATGGTCGATCAGCTAAATAATATCTGGTCAGAAAGGCTGCAGTCAATAATTGTGTACCTGTATATAACGTATTTGCACCTGATAAAACCATTGTGTGGCATTTTTGTTGCTGTTTTTTAGTCTACATGCTTTGTATAACATTCTTGTTTGTCTAAAAGGAAGGTGGGAGGATTATAAAGAGAACATAAAGCATCTCAGTGAGGAGGCACTCTATCAGGTAAGAAATCCTTGTTTACATCCGCTACAACAGTTCACTGCATCTTTACTAATATTTGCACCAACTACAGTAAGGAAATCTGCTTCAATATCTGGAAAAGCATTACACAACTTCTTCAAAAGTCTATCCTTGGGTTTGTTGTTGTGGATTTGCCTTGAACTGCACTCTTAGGGGGAAAAAAGGATCCTCAGTGGTTCTTTAGATGGTTAAGCTTTCTTAGTGGTTCTTCTTAGAAGCTTTTCTGAAAGCTTTTCTGTTGCAGGGTTTTATCACAGGACCCCTCTGTGATTTCCAGCCTAACCCTCCTCACTCTTTTAACTACATACAGTTACTTTGACCATAGCTACTGAATACATAATACTAGCCACTGAATAATATGCTTTAAGATAAATAAACTCTATTAAAAATATTGTACAAAAAATATTGTTTCTATATTGAACCCCACGCCTAAACATTTCCTTAAAGTAAAACGCTTTTAGGAAACTAAGGACCCTTCATTATTATTAATTAAGAAAATTTGAAGAGCCTGAAATGACTGAACAATAATTTGAGACATCATGAGGTTACAGGTTACCATAGAACCATGGGACGCCTGGGACCCTTGAAGAAAAGCCAGGGAGTCCATGATTTAAAATTAATTGTTATAGTCATGGAAATGACAATCCACCATTATCAAAGTTATTATAATTATTGAGTTCTTAAAGTTATTAGCCTGCTTGAATGGTCACTTGAATTGAATGAGTTTAATCCAAACTTAAATCCAAGTCTGTCTATAAATAATGCCAATTTGAATGTAAAGACAACTTTAATAAAAATGATTATGAGTGCAAAGTTCAGGAAAAAGGCTCCACGGCTCAGACAATTACCAGGATATTACTGTACACTTTTAAATAATGAGCCTAATATTTGTATAATTGAGATTTTTTTTTAATAGTTAAATGGGTCTCTGGCTGCAAAATGCTTAAGAATCAATGAGGAATTATTTGAGACACTATACTGAGTATTTTTAAGCACTTTGCTCTTGCAGGAGTACCCAGATAAAGTTCGGCAGCAGGATTTCCAGCATCCGCCTTTCCAGTGTCCAGACATGAGCCCTTCTCCCACTGTACCCACGTCAGGTAACACAGAGCTCTATAATAATACGACGTCTATAAGATTTCAGACAAGTTGATTAACACTTCAACTAAGTTGAGAGGTATGGTTTAGGAGCTGCAGCTTTTACTTTATAAATATATATATAGCAATTTTAAAAAATGTATATAAAATTATATATAAAAAACTACAGAATTGCTCTTGCTTGTTAGGAAGCCTAGAATTTACATGAAATAGGATTTGACTCCACCCTGTATCTCTATTATCTTACAGCTCTTTTTAATCTATCAGAGATAGAGCCAATCTCCATATCTGTCTCTCTTGCTGAGGCTTATCTGATGAAACAAAATGGTCTTACTATTGCAAATTTGTAAGACTTCACATCAACCAGTTTTTTTTTTATAAAGATTTACAAATAATTCAGGCTAAAAGAACAGTTCAGCCATTTTCTCCTTACATAAAATGTAGCCAATCAGCCAAGACATGGAGTGGCAAAGCTAATGTTTCAGACCATTAATGGTATCTTATTTTAGCATTGTGCAAACAACATATTTACATTATCTACCAGACACCCTTATCCAGGGCAACTTACATTTATATAACTTGAGGATTAGGGGCCTAGCAGTGGCAGCGCCGGGGACTGAACTCATGACCTTCCGAGCAGTAGACCAACATCTTAACCACCGAGCTGCTACCACCACCCTTAGTTAAATGATATGTAAATGATCACACACTCACCTCAAAGGGCATTGTTTGGCTCAGAAACACAACTTAATCTAAACCATGTCCTTAAAATGTAAAACATTTCCACCCAATTTATGAACTCTTTAAGTTTTTGTTTTTTGATTGAAGAGTACTGTTCAGTTATGCATGGTGTATGCCCCTGAAATTGTGTCCCTAAAATGATACTTAGATATAGTGACAAAGTACAATTACTTACATAGACTATATGGCCAAAAGTTTATGGACTCCTGACCATAACACTTATGGGCTTTTTGAACATCCCATTCTAGATTTATTTCCCTTTTACTGTCATAATATCCTTTACTTTTCTGGGAAGCTTTCCACTAGATTTTGGAGTGCGGCTGTGGGGATTTGTGATCATTCAGCCACAAGAGCATTAGTGAGATCCCAAAGGTGTTCAGTGGGGTTGAGGTCAGGGCTCTGTGCAGGACACTCGATTTCTTCCACTTCAACCTTAATAAACCATGTCTTCATGGAGCTCGCTTTGTGCACAGGGGCACTGTCATGCTGGAACAGAGTTTGGGCCTCGTAGTTCCAGTGAAGAGAAACTGTAATGCTAAAGCACACAAGGATATTCAAGACAATTCTGTGCTTCCGACTTTGAGAACCGCATATGGATGTGATGGTCAGGTGTCCACAAACCTTTGGCCATATAGTGTACTATCCAACAAAGGTGGAAAGTACACTATATAGCCAGAGGTTTGGGGAAATTGTTTTGACTTGTGGTTTGTTAAAATTGTTTTGACTTGTGGTTGTGCTCAGTCATTACAATTCTAACTGATTTTGCGTGAGAAGAGACTGGACTCAGTCTCACACACTTATCTGCTTTCTTAGATAATGCTGATCTCCGTACCCACCTCAGCTAGCACACAGCACTTACAGATTGAGACTGACCTGACTGAGATATCATAACACACTTATAACCCAATACTGGTGTCATTACCAGTGAGATATCATAACACACTTATAACCCAATGCTGGTGTCATTACCAACGAGATATCATAACACACTTATAACCCAATACTGGTGTCATTACCAATGTCATACAATTCCGCCACCAATATAGCACTCATATAGCTCTCTACTGAGGGCCTCCTGTGCCATAAGTAAATAAATGTTTACTGTTAGATGTAATGTAAATCATGTGAATTATTAATTATTATATACTTACACAGTAAGTTCCTGTGTATTATGAAGTTATATACCGTAGAATGAGCACATTATTATAAACCTGTGATTTGCCTTGAAGCCGGAAATGCTCACAGAGCTGCTGTTATAGAAAATTAATCAACACCTTCTGATCAATCAAATTTGAGAATTCAAAAGCACTGTGGTATAACATAATTTAAATAACATCTGAGTCTCACTAACATATCCTGACCAACATTAATCTTTTCCATTTAATCTTTTACTGTTTGCAGTTTAACTTGTAAAATTAATTATGCATGTATAATGAGTCCAACCCCCTATATTTTTAAACTCTGAGCTGTCCTGTAGTTGTCATTTTTTAAATCTTTAATAGGTTACAGATCTAATATAAGGACATTCACTTAGTCTTTCACTTAATCTCACTGTCCTTACTTGCTTTGGCAAAAAATCTTATGCTAATGGCCTTTTTCCAAACCAATTATGTTAATCATTGTTTCTCGAAGCTAACCTGTGTGTTTGTGTTGCAGTGGAAAAGGTGAAAGCAGCTGACATTAAAGTTATCGCTGCACTGGGTGACTCTCTGACTGTAAGTAGCAGCTTTGAAAGACTATGACTCGGTGGCTTCTTATTCCCTCAATGTACACTACATAGGGCATTAGAGATTGCTTTTACATCTCATGGATTGCCCTAGCTATTAAATATGGTGTATTTTTTGGAAAATGCTGCTGGGATAAGTCTTCTAACACTAAGTCAAGCTTATGACTTTGGAAAAAATATTTACTTTAAATGTACTTAATTTAATTTGTGTGTTGGTCTGGGGAAAACCCACAGGATGTTGCTTTGCCTGGAAAATATTCCACACCAAAATAATGTAGAAATATTAATATTTAGGCTACTTATTAACCTTTTCTTGGTGCCTAAAAAATATCCTTGTCTAAAGAGCCTGTTAAGCAAACACAGTGCTTAATGCAGACACACTGCATAAAGATGTCTAAAACCGAGGTTTTCTCATACAATCAATCAGTGTCAGGCTTTGATAAAGTTCTTTCGGATAGCTATGTGCCATAGAGAAATGGACCTAATCAATTTAGTTTGTAATCAGTTATCAAATTGTCTGTGATGCTCCTGCGGTAATACCATCAGAACAGAGAAGAACGCTTACACATTCTGTGCAGACGACAGCAAAGTGATAAAATGTATAAATGCCCTAATAAAAGACTTATTTCCCGCTGTAACCACACTGGTATTTAAAATGTGGAAATATTCTTTATCCATAAGTAGATTAGGTTGCAAATATAGGGGTAGGTGTGGAATTGGAATGAAATCTTTAAGTGCTATTTTCTCCTTTTCCCTTTTGGGGCAAACAGTTGCTAAAGTGCTAGAATATTACATATTTCAGTTCAGGAAAGCCTGTAGTTTTCACAACTATAGTAGAAAATGTCAGAATTTGACTGTGTTTTTCCAGGCCACCAAACATATTATTTACAGCAGACTGGCTTTGAGTGCCATAATATTTATAGCAGATTGGCTTTGAGTGTCATTATTCACCTGTCAGTGGATTTTAATCTCTTTTCCTGTTTACTCTCTCTGAAAAATGCATATCAGGCTGTTTTTATCAGTGAGATGGTGTCCTCAAAGATCTATGTATTTTGCCCTTTTATCAGAGGATCGAAAAGATTTTTAATGTATTTTTAATGTAATTTAATGTACATAATTTGACCTTAAACACAACTGTTGTACCCTAGAGGGTACATTCACCTTGTTTGTACCCAGAGGTAGTAAACATCTACAAACATACGTATTGTAGGTTTCAGTTTAATGCTAATAAACTTTTGAAACTGAAAAGATTAACTCATCTCCCACTCTTGTGGTTCACTACTGGTACTTCCTTGACCTTAAAAAATGTTCTGCCTCTTTAACAGACAGCCATTGGAGCCAACGCTTCTACAATCCTGGGAGTGCCAGCCGAGTATCGTCACGTGTCATGGAGGTACTGAATATTCTGAGCATGGCTGTTCAGTTTCACCATATATCAGCTTCACTTCTTTATCATGATTTTGGAGTCAGAAGGACTGGATTGTGTATTTGCATTTTTGTTTTTGTATTTTGCTAAATTTGTATGCTTCATTTTCAAATTGTATATCAGGCATTGTAGCATTTCATATTTGTATTTCACAACTTAAATTTCCGCTTGAAAGTAAATTCTAAAATAATCAAATGTAGAAAAAAATCTAATTTTGGTAGTTTAATCAGCTTTTTAAATTCAGCTAATCAATATTATACAGTGCTATGTCAGAGAGTTTTAGAAAAAACAAACAGGGAGATTCTGTCATTGCCATTTCAGCCAATCAACATTCAAGAAATGATTGAGTGTCCTCCTCTCTCTACATCTGATTATTTAAAATTGAATTTGGTTAAATTGCCTGAATTCAACTTAATACTTGATATACAATTTCAAAATAAATTACAACATTTTTGATGTACAACATTCATATCCAAATCCTAGTGGCCTAAATATTATTCCATACATTCTGACTTATACTGAATGAATTTTACAAAATTACCTAAAACATTTTTTGTGTAGTGTAAATGTTATGGCTTTAACAATTGCCAAGAAACATGCAATACAATTTCACCTGGGGAAGTTAGCTGTCTGTCTTTACCTCCTTCTCTCTCTCTCTCTCTCTCTCTCTAATGCACTTTCACCTTCTAAATGCATGCCATTAATAGATCCTGTAGCCAACCAACTAGATTAACAGGGTGTAGTTTGACTGAATAACCCAATGATCATACTAATAAAATGAGAAGCAACTGTTTAAATGATTGTGTTTCTGATGTAATCAAATGTTATCAAATTCATTCAGAACTTTATCTTTTCGTTTACAGTATTGGGGGCCATGGAACATACAGTGAGGTTATCACTCTCGCAAGTAAGATAAGTTATCTCAGGTTCAGAGGATATTTATCTCTTGCTCTCTTTCTTTCACTCTTTCTCACTTGCGATCTGGATTTCTCTCTCTCCTCCTTTTTCTATCAGACATTGTGAAACTTTTTAACCCAGATGTGATTTTTCCGGCACCTATGATGACCTTGAACAATCGTCCGTCAAGTCTTAATAAGACCGGCTTTAATTTAGCCGTTACTGGTCACAACACAGTGTAAGTACAATGTTCAAACACTCCATGCCTCTCCAATTTCACAGAAATAATTATATTTAAATATCAGCGTGCTCATATGAGTGAATCATTGTTGGTGTGAGAACATCATACTATTCATGTCAAGTTTTTGTACTAGTTGAAGATGAGATTTAGTCAAGATTCATGTTCAGCAGTAAAGTGAATATCGGACACATTAGTTGTTGTGATTTGTTTTAAAAGAAATGCTTGACTCATTGGAGTTTTGCCTAATTTGTTTGAGTAGCTACTCACGCACAAATCTATAGTAACTCAAATAAATTGAGTCTCTTCTAAACCAAAGTTTAATCAGACTAGCCCAAGTAAAGTTCAATGATTTTGATATGATTTTCAGGTGTGAAATTTGCACACATTGTAACTTACGCAATGTAACCATAGCAACACAGTTACCACAAAGTTCTGCCTTGTATCTGATTATCCAGGATAATTTAGCCACATATCTAGACTGGATTTATTAATGTCAATAATAGATATAGCTCCTAATATGAAACAGTGAAATTTTCAATAATGAACACTTACCCAGTCTCTGATTGACTGCTTGGTTAACCAGCTTATACTGCGCACAAATAAATGAATTAATAAATTTTTAAACAGCGATAACAATAACAAAAAAAATCCACACTGTGATTAAAATTATGTTAATTTCAGCCTATTTTGCTGAAATACTCGTCAGACATAAAAATAAAACTACATGGACGCTCTCAAAGCATTAAAACCTCATCAAAGCCACATCCCATAATAATCAGGAAAAAAAGCAATAGTATTTCTGCGGATTTCTCCCACCTTCCAAAAACATGTCAGTAGGTGAATTGGTGACCCTAACTGGCCCCTAGGAGTGAACGTGTGTGTGTGTGCGTGTGTGTGTGTGTGTGTATTTACTGCCCTGAGATGGCCAGGTAACCCATCTATGGTGTATTTCCACCTTGCGTCCAATGTTCCTGGGATAGGCACCAAATCTGGACCAGGATAAAGTGCTTATTGAAAATGAATTAATGAATGAGTGAGTGTAATAACTCTGGTATTCCTGAAATCTGTGCATAAATGTGACATAATTAACGTGATAAGCGAATCTATGTGATAAGTATAATTAATGTGACCTTGGGAAAAATATACACACAGAAAAACCCACACACGCATATGCACCTACAAGATGTTTAAGATGTTCAATTTATCTAATCAATATAACCTATTGAAAGTCATACTTTGTCATGTACATGCAAATACACTGCTCAAAAAAATTAAAGGAACACTTTGAAAACACATCAGATCTCAATGGGGGAAAAATATCATGCTGGATATCTATACTGA